>VWZP01008577.1:0-264680 GCA_013396995.1 Dicaeum eximium
GACCTGCTGGTTCATGTCACAGACGGTTGGTACAAGGGGAAAGGTCGAGAAATGGAGCGGGATAAAGACTCAGGCTTGAAAGTAGAAGTGGATTTGTTCTTGAAGAGCTTTTCCGGAATCACAGCCTGCCCTTTGAAGATGCACTTGGAGCAGCACACACGGGGCACTTGTAGGACGGGGCTGCTGTGGCAGTAGGATAATCTTCAGGGACCCGTGCACCCCTTGTTTCCTCAAAGCAGAGGGGAATGGAACTGCAAAATAACAGAAATTTTATGTTCATTTTACAGTGTCATACAGGCGTAGGGAAGAAGTGCAGAGGGAAAGTGAGCACAAGTTTCCAGCTGTGACACTTTTGAAGAAAATTTTCAGGTGCAGAACACACACAAATATAGCTCCAGAATGTCTATATCGTCTTGAGATAAATAATTGACTAAGTAATGCAACAAACAGTGGATTATAGCCAATCCCAGTGATAGTGGTATCAGGAATTGGGATTTGGAGCAAAATAATTTTGGGCCATGATCTAGGAATGCTGCTCAGTGAAGTGTGTCCCTGCCTGAGGCTACCCAGTAATGGCAGTGATGTGCCCAGAGGTTGTGGGAGCAACTGCTGGAGCAAGTGTTGCTGGCAGAGGAGGAACCTTGAGCTGGACACAGAGCCCAGTGGTAAGGATGGAGTTGTCCAAGCGTGGGGGTGTATGGAGGACATGCTGTGTTTGAGGCACTGAGCCAGGAGCGGAGCAGGCTATGGAGCTCCGGGAAACTGTGTGAAGAGAGGCTGAGGGCACTTGGTCTGTTCAGCTGGAGGAGAGGAGGCTGAGGGGAGACCTCATTGTATGTTTACCTTTTTCTTAAAATCTGTAGCAATTTAAGGCAAAACTAATCCACAAAACCGTGAGGTAAAGGGGTGTAGTGGGTTAACCTTGGCTGGATGCCAGGTTCCCAGTAAGGTGCTGTATCACTGCCTTTTCCAGTGGGACAGGGGATAGAAGAAGATGAAAGACAACCAGCAGGGTGAGATAAGAGAGTTTTTTTGAGAAAGAAAGCAATAAGCAAGAATCTGAGCATGCATAAACTAAGGAAAGAAAGGTAAATCTTTACTTCCCATTGCCAGCGATGTTTGGACCCTTCCCGGGAAGCAGGGCCCCAGCATGCACAATGTTTTCTCCAGGAGGCAAACGTTGAGGAATCATGAATGCCCCTTCCCCCTCTCTCCCATAGCTTATATATCTGAGCTGAAGTCATAGGGTATGGAATATGCCTTTGGCTAATTTGGGTCAGCACTGTTCAGCAGTAGCCAAAACGCTGGTCTGTTATTAACACCTGTCCAGCTACTAATGCAAAGCACAGCAGTGTGAGGGCTGGGAACTTTTCCTCAGTTAGACCCAGTAAAGTGGTTATATCAATGTGAACTGTCAGCATTACAAGACCATTCCCTCTGCAGTTCATCAGAGTGACTCTGCAGCAGGGCACAGGTGTTTTCTCAGACATTCTTGGAGTGGTGTGATATATTCTAGGCCAAACCAAATAAAACCTTCAATCTCCTCTCATACCACAACAGCTGTTAAAATACCAAGCTGGACTGAAAGCTTTCTTGCTGTGGAGTCAGTTTTGTTTAAAAATCGCACAAGGGCTTTCTTTTGTCTTTCAGGGTGGTAAGTGGTGGTTGTGGTTTTTATGCACTGAACAGATCAGAGAAAAGATAACTTCTGGATGTCACCAAATCCTTTAAAAACCAACCAAACAAAACCACATCCAAACCAGAAGACCTTTTCATCTATCTCAGAAAAAGTATTAATTACTAACATACTCTAGGTATTTTAAGGTGAATTGTTTGTTTGCTTAAGCTGTGGCTGCAGTGTCTGATAAAAAGTGTCATACTGGGAAATCATTCCAGCAGTCTCAAATTGTAGAAACTCATGTTTCAGCTAAATTACATATTTGGATGTAAATCTGGCAAAAGAGCATTAACAAGAGGCTTTTGTGAATTTACTCTAACCACTGTCAGAAGGACAGCTGTCCAAATCTCATCTTTAAAATTATTTGGATAATGTTGACTGGGAAATGGAGGAGTTAAACCAATTGATTTCACCAGCACTGTCCTTCAATGGTGTCTCTCCTACCTTAAATTAAACCAGTAAAGCAGAATCATACTTTTTTTTTAGTAATTTCTGTTTTAACAATAAACTGAACCTACAGAAGTAATTAATTATTTCTAACTATCATTTTGAATTAAAAAAAGATAATTACTTTTACATTCCATTTTCTCTGATCTCTGTTTTGAATTTACAGTCACTTCTGAGGTTCTACCCTTCTAATCCTCAGCAGTGGTTACATTAACTCTCTTTACTTTGGCATAATGCTCTCGAATGCTTCATTGTCAATCTCTCTGAAACAGTATGAAGATCCAAGCCTTCTGAAAATAAAGAATTTGGAAGAAATAATCACCCCCTGTCTTGCAAGAATGGGAGGAAAAGGAGTATTGCAGATTTTTAGGCTTCTTTTAAGGAATTTCTGTCTAGAAAATATTATCTAATGAGCAATTGAACGAAGTCACTTTCCACCTATTTACAGATTTTTTCTTTTTTGAGACATCAGAGAACATGGATAGTGATGTCAGTTGATGCTGGATTTAATTGGTACTTGGGCTGCAAAGCCTTCCTAGGAGTTTGTTCTCCATTATGCTTAAGGAGAAGCTCCATTCATGCATTGAAAACTGATTAAGACAGAAAGGACAAAGAATAGGAAGAAATCATCCGTTTCCAAAGAGAAGACAGTCATGAGCAGGGGAGGTTGAGATCTGCATTGTTCAGCAGATGTGATCAGACAAGCGTGTAAATAGTGAGGGTACCATAGTAACTTCTAAAGCCAGCTGCAAAAGGTGGGAGAAGCCATGACCCTGAATGACAAGTTGATGAAACAGCAAAATTACAAAAATTAATTGAAGTATGGAGTTCCTGTCATGTGAGAAGGGGTTGCATGTATGAGACTCACAATGGCCAAGAGCCATCTAAAAACGGGGTGTGTAATAGGCCTGGACAGTAGGTTTGTGTTCTTTGGAATATGAGGAAGTACCGGTTCAGAATTTTGTGAATTTGTGACTGCTTGCACAGCTAGTGTAAGCAATCACTTGCAACCACTGACACAGACAGCCTTTAAGCCATTAAATTTGTAGAGGCTTTTCCAGGTAAAGCCTGGAAAGAGGACTATTCTTGTCCCTCAATATTCAGAGCTAAACAGTATTTGGAAATAGGATATTTGGCTGCTTCAGTTCTTGTTTGATTTAGTACAGTGATTTATATTACTATAGTTAAAGACAGAAAAAACCCAGCACTGAGGTATTGTTTGAGAAAGCTAAGATTTCTAGATGTCAAAGATTATTTTGCATTTAATTTTTTTTTTATATCTGAATATAAAAAGTTTCAGAGATTAAGTGGGCAGCAGTCTCTGGAAATCTGTTTCAAATGTTTCCAAAGTTTAACACCCCAAAATGAAGAGACTTGAAGTTGCTTAGGGACAAAGTTGTCATCGGAGGTGTAGGGTGTAGACATATGACATCTTTGAGGAGAACAGAACATAATGCTTCTCTGAGAAACTGTAGACATGCCACTCACAAAGGACCATATGTTGCATCTTTTACTCCTGCTAGTCAATTGCTGGTCACATATGAGTCACTTGAGATGGATTAACTGATAGCTTTGAGGCAAAAAAATGGTGCAGTGTAATGCTGCCAGAAAAAAATAAATCACACCAGCGCATAAAAGTAACTAATACAGCAGCATAGCAGAGATCAATTACAGTATGAAGTGATTTTTGATGGTTTTGATAGAATAACATTTTGGAAAGACAAATGAACGAGATAAACTTGGCAAAGACTGAGAATGGAAAATGCCATCTGAAAATAGAAAATACAGAGATAAATTTTATAGTAACTGTATCAGGGAGACAGAAAATGCATTCTAAGCCATGAATCTGGTGATGGAGAAGACAACACAGACCCATGTGCTCCTAGCTCTTGCAGGTTGCTTTTAAATTGAATCGTCCAGTAGATGTTTCAATGTTCTTTCTGGCTCTGTTCTGTTCCTTTGCATGAGGTGTTTTCTCATTGCCTAATGTGCAGTGAGAGCTCAGTCCAGAAGACAGGATACAGTTCAGTTTTCCCCTTGAAACAGTGTCAGCACTCTCTTGTTTCTGCATTTTCTGTTATGTTAAATTTCTTCCTTTCAGTGCTCAGTGAATGGTTTTTAAATGATGGAGCCCGTGGCTTGGACAGGTGCACTCTTGGCTGGGTTAAGAATTGTCTGGACAGCCAGGTCCAGAGAGCGTTGGTGCGTGGTGCCACATCCAGCTGGGGACAGTCACCAGTGGGGTTTCCCAGGGCCCATTGTTTGGGCTGGTCCTGTTTTATATCTTTATTGATGATCTGGTCATGAGCATTGAGGGCTGCCTCAGTAACTTTGTGGATGACACTAAGTTGGGCAGGAGTGTTGATCTGCTGGAGGGAGGAAGGCCCTGCAGAGGGATCTGGACAGGCTGGAGGGATGGGCTGAGGCCAGTGGTGTGAGATTCAACAAGTCTGAGCACCAGGTCCTGTTTTTGGGTCATAACAACCCCATGCATTGCTACAGGCTGGGGGAGGAGGTCTGAGAAGGGCTCAGTGGAAAAGGACCCGGAGGTGCTGGACCAGAGCTNTGTTGATCTGCTGGAGGGAGGAAGGCCCTGCAGAGGGATCTGGACAGGCTGGAGGGATGGGCTGAGGCCAGTGGTGTGAGATTCAACAAGTCTGAGCACCAGGTCCTGTTTTTGGGTCATAACAACCCCATGCATTGCTACAGGCTGGGGGAGGAGGGCTGAGAAGGGCTCAGTGGAAAAGGACCCGGAGGTGCTGGACCAGAGCTGCTGAAAATGAGCCAGAGTGTGCCCAGGTGGAGTGACATCAGCAATATTGTCCCCAGCAGGACCAGGGCAGTGACTGTCCCTCTGTGCTGGGCACTGGTGAGGCCACACCACGAGTGCTGTGTCCAGTTCTGGGCCCCTCAGTTCAGGAAGGACATTGAGGGGCTGGAGTGAGTCCAGAGAAGGGAAATGGAGCAGGAAGGGTCTGGAGGGTAAAAGTCCTGTGAGGAGCAGCTGAGGGAGCTGGGGGTGGTTCTGCCTGGAGAAAAGGAGGCTCAGGGGTGACCTTATCACTCTCTAGATCTGCCTGACAGGAGGGTGGAGCCAGGTGGGGATCGGCCTCTCCTCACAGGCAGTGACAGGATGAGAGGACACGGCCTCAGGATGTATCAGGGGAGGTTCAGGTTGGACATCAGCAGGAATTACTTCACAGAAAGGGTGATTAGACTGTGGAAGGGGCTGCCTGGGGACATACCCAGGAATCCCTTTCCCTGCAGGTGTTTAAGAAAGAACAGGACATGGCACTTGGTGCTGTGGCCTAGTTGACATGGTGCTGTTCAATGAAAGGCTGGAATGGATGATCTTGAAGGCCTTTTCCAACCTCAGTGCTTCTGTGATCCATGCATGTTAGTTATGTGAATGCCACTGGATGTTTAATTCACTCTCCTCCTTGGGAGGCTGCAGTGGCCATGTGGAGCTGAGTTTTGCTGTAGTTGGTGCTTTGCAGAGCAGTGTTTGCAAAGCAGTGAAAATGAGGAGTCCTGTGTGACCCACATGAACTGGTGATTGCTAAAAATGTTATGAAGGGTAATGTGTAACAGAACTAGTGTAAATTTAAAGGTGGTGGTTTTAAAATGAGGAATGGAAAAGATGACAGGGAATAATGGGCAGAGCAGATATGTACCCAAAGAAGGCGAGAGACAAAGAGAAAATGCTAGAGGAATAAGGATGATGAGAATGTGTCCCAGCATAACAAGGAAAAGTAGTTTTTATTTTTCTCTTGTCTTCTTCCATTGTACTTTTCATTCATTCAGATTTTTTCCAAATTTTCTTCCTTTTTGTTTTGCATTTAGTTCCTAGTCATTATCATACAACATCACTTACCAAATGCCTTACTCCAAAACTCAGCTCTAGAAAATGCAAAGGCATCTTTGCAATTCTTGTATATGCCTTTTTATGTTTTAATAGAAGCTTAAGATTGGTTTAAAATTAGTGCTAATGATGACGAGGGACAATATACCAAAAGTCATCAGATCACTTCCCTGGGGACTGAACACCTGACCTTTATCTTCAAAATAGAGAAACTTGCCTCTTTTGAGGAGCTAAAACCCCAGTTTTATATTTTGAATTGTTGGGAAGATGTCATCTGCAGCAGGGGTAATCTCTGCTTGAGATGTACCTGTCTTGATTTGTGTGTTCAGGCTCAGACATCAGAGCTTACAAAAAAATTACTTTCTCAGAGTAATTTAGATTTTCCTAAATTTATTTAGTCATCTCTCTCCACAATGTAAAATGCTGTGTTACTTAGTGAGTGCCTTTGGAATTTTTTATCACCTTTCCAAACAAAAGATGTGATAATCATGGGTAAGAGGGAAGAAATAATAGAAGAAAATCTCCTCAGACTAGATAATAATGAAGATTATATCTCCACAAACGAATAGGATTTCAGCTAAGAATCTGAATAGAATGTGATAAAAATAAAGTTTAAAAGTTAAGCTTTTCCAATGATTTCTAACAAGGTGTAAGAAATTTGTTCTTATAAAATGGGGTGAGTATTTTTGGTTCTGATGTTTCAAGCACCATCTTACAGATAAAAATGTTTTAACCTGCATCAAAATGCTGCAATAAAAATACAGTTCTTAAACATTTCACTTCTATGAACTGTAATGATAAGTAAGAAATACTAACTGAATTACTTTTAGGTCACTTTACAGCTGTCACTTATCTTGCATTATTTACTAGATTGTGAGATTAATATTTCCTCAGCACCATTTGAAATGGTGCCCTATTGCAGTGTAGTTGGGGGAAATCCGCATTAAAGCCTGTAATACATACTTGTTTTAAGAAATGTGAAATAATTATGTGAAATAATTTGCATAGCATGACATAGCACAGCAGTATCAGGACAAGGATAAAATCAAGACACATATTTTATTAACCTGCAGTAGACTGTACTGCCTCAAGCTTAAACACCTGAAGCAGAAAACACCACTTTGATTTAAGAGAAAATATTTCATAGACCTTGTGTTCCCCTATAATTTAAATGTTCAAAAAAGAAACATTTCAGGGTTTTACCACCTAATTTTCTCTCTGACTATCATGTGAGGCTGGCAGCATTTCTATTCTCCTTTTATTCCTTTTCCTGTTTTTGTTCCCATTAAATTATTAAAATGAACTGCTTATGTATTTATGTAATACATCACACAAAGGGGTCTCACCTGGATTCTAATACTAAAAAATAAATCAAAATGACAAAACCAACCAATTTCTAAATGTCACACACTTGGATACCTCCAACCTTTGTATAAACCCATAAAAGAAGACTTTTAAAGAGACCTGTCTAGAATATTATTACCAGAGGTATGAAAGCAAGTGCTCTTTTTTTGTGTATCAAAGCATCTGGAGGTTTTGCTATGAAGTCAGTTTTAAGAGTAGCTTCAGTAAAATCAAGGCTCAAGTTAGGAGACAGGAGTGCAGCTTTGGTGGTAGCACAATGTGGTTATAAATGAAAATATATTTTAAACATGATCAGATAGCTGATGGGAACAAAAGGCTAAAGAACTATTAAGAGTTACTGTAGGTTAATCAATTATCTACTGTTATAAGCAACCTATTAAGGCTGTGAGACACATTATCCATCTTTTTCCAAATGCTTGTATCACTTATTAATGTGCTTACAGTCATTAGTAACAAGTACTGTTCATATTTGTTTATTAAAGCAGTTAGTGCTTAGTTTTTTATACATTTCCATGGAAATTATGACTTATTAATGCTTGTTACTCATCCCTTACCTGGACTGATTTAAGATAAGTTGTGCTTTAAATTGAGAAGTCCCAGGCTAAGTCCTGGATTCTGCCTAAACTGCTGAAGAATTTGTATTTTGTGACTGCAGGCAGGGTTTACAAAGATTAAAGGAAGTCTAGGTAACACCATTATGAAAGGCTTCAGCCACAGCACTTCCAGCTCTCAGTTGCTACCAGAGGCAAAGCTGCAACACTGAAGTGTTACACAAACATAGGAAATAGGAAAATAAATGATGGTGTAGATAAACATTTATTGCAGACCAAGTGGCTTAACTGACTTACAGGGTGGAACTGTTCTAATACATTCTGTCAGTGTTTTGTCTTTTACAAAGCTTGAACTTGTCCATTGACACTTTATCCAGCAAACTTCCCTGTATTATTGAAAATATTTTTTCTTAAAATGTAAATATTGTTTTCTCAGTCAAATACATTGTGTTATATATTCTTATTTCCAAGGGAGTTCTCCTGGGCTCACCTCTTCTACCACAGGGGAAGTACTTTAAAGTGGCCAAAATTTCAGTTAGTTCTCAGAGAGGCTCAGCAGACTGAGGGGGCAGTTTGTTTTTTAAGCTTTGTTGGCAGAGTTGACTGCAGCTTCTGTCGGTGCTGGTTTGTATGTGTCTGAGTACTCGTCATTTTTACTGTTTCTATGGAGTACCAACTGATGGAAAGGAAGAAGTCATTCTGCCTTTTGGCAGGACAGTTGCCCACCTTCGCTCTTGAATACTCAGTCTTGCCTGCAATTTATTTGAAAATAACAACCCAAGGACCTAAGACAAATCATCTGCTTTTACTTCTCTTAAGATGTTGCAATGTACACTGGAGCCGTGAAGGGTTTGAACACTCACATGTTTGTGCTTCAGAGTAGTAAGTCCTGGTACCTTGCTGGGCTTTCTGCACGCTGGCAATCCCTCGTGGCATGATCAGCTCCGGAGCGTGACTACAGAGTGCAGTCAATCCACAGCATATGATAATCTTGCTTTCATTGGATAAGTATCAAACATAATTTTAGAATGTTAATTAACACGTGCCTCATTATTTCTAATACTGGATGTGCTGGGTTACATTTTTGTCTTGAAACTATCAAAAGAAAATGATCTCATATAGTACAAAAGTCCCTATTTAATAGGAATGGAAAAGATTCATCATATGCCTTCTCTCAAATCCATGAGATTTCATATTGAGACGAATTTGCTTTTTTAATATGTTTTCAAAAATAATGTAAAATGTGAGGTGAATAGAGGAAAGCAGCACGGGTATGCTGCACTAAATTGTGAGTTACTGATCCTGCCCCTGACACCGAAGCTAATTCTGGATGTTCTCGGAGAGAGCGTATCCCTGCGGAGGTGGGGGAGGCGATGAACGGATGGATCCGGGGCCCGCCGGTGTCGAGGCGAGCAACCATTCGGTATTCCCGGCCCATCCTCGGCGGGGAGCGGGCACGCCAAGAGGCTCAAAGCCAAACACATCGCAGTGGTGGGTGGTCGCTGGGAGCCGAGAGCTCCGCTGAGCCCGAGGCACGTCTCCGGTTTCACCCTCAGGCAAATGGACGCCTCTGGGTGCGAGCGGCAGCACCGCCGCTCTCACAGCGAACGGCACCGGCGGCTGCCGCCTCTGCCTTTCCAGGCTGGGGATCCTTCGCAATCAGCCCCGGGCACGGCAGGGAGGGAGGCAGGCAGGGAGGGGGGCGCTGGGTGCGGAGCGAGGAGCAGGTGGGTCCCGCCGCATCCCCGCCCCGCGGCCCCGCGCAGCGCCGCTGCCATTGGAGCCGCCCGCTGCCAGTCCCCGGCCAGCGCCGCTCCCCGGCTGCCCGCTCCCGGCTCCGCTGAGGCTCCGCTGCGGCCGGGCGCGATGGGAAGCGGCGGCGGAGGGAACAAAGTTTGCCACGCTCGGGCGCTGGGCTGCCCGCGTCCGTGATGCCCGGGGCGGAGGGCGGTGCCTGAAGGCAGCGGGCAGCCGGGCGGCGGGCACGCCTCGCTGTCTGCTGTCGGCACTGCCATAGCAAACTTTCAGCTATTCTCATGTACTCAAAGGCAGGATTCTAATTATCAGCCCTCCCCGCCCCCACCTCTCTTTCTAGGTAGGCGACAAGTATTTTTTTATTCTGTGGATTAGAGAACTTTTTGCATGGAAATTTACTGACTTCGGAGTGGTCTCCGTTTCGGGGAAAAGGGGGAAAGGATTTCTTTTCATCGCAGCTTATTTTTGTTTTCTGGATCGCAGGATTTTTGGAGCTATATGGAGGGATCTCAGGATGGTGTGCACCAGGAAAACCAAAACTTTAGTGTCCACTTGCGTGATTTTGAGTGGAATGACTAACATCGTCTGCCTGCTGTACGTGGGCTGGGTCACCAACTACATTGCCAGTGTTTATGTGAAAGTGCAGGAGCCGATCTCAGAAAAAAAGTTAGAGGAAGACAAAGGGGACACTTTAAGGATTATAGAAAGGCTGGACCATTTGGAAAATGTCATCAAGCAGCACATCCAAGGTACCACCTCACCCCGCTTGCTCGCCCTCCTCTCTCCTCTCCGCCCGCCGTGTGCAGCTTCATCCCCTGCCGCTGTGTGTGTGCTGTGTGTGCGTGTGTCGCGTCTGTCGCGATCGGCGGAGCCATCGCCAGCCCGGAAGAGCCGGCACTGCCGGAGGAGCCCTCCCGGAGCCCTCCCGAGCCCGGCCGGGGAGCGGCGGAGCCGGGGGGCCCTGCGGGAGCCGCCCCCACCCGCGGGGCTCGGCCTGGGGCTGGAACGAACCCCAGCTCCCTGCCTGCCTGTGCCTTCCCCAAGGAGGGGTCCGCGGGGACGGCTCGGAGCCAAGACCCGCTTCCCATCTTGCTGTTTTCGCCTTTTTTTTTTTTTTTTTAAATTTTTAATTTCTATTTGGTATTTTTCAAAATGGTTTGCTGCTAGTGGAATTCTTGTTCTCCTCCCCCTTTAAGCCTGACTCTGCTAATCGGTGCTGTGTCTCTGTGTTCCTTGGGATGATGAAGGTTTTCCCTTAGTGCCGCTGTTGTGCCGGGAGCCTCCTGGGATTATAACTGGGGCAGTCTCTCTTTGTGCAATGCCTTTTAATTTGATCACCTTTTAATGGGTGCCCTGGGAGAAGGGTTGAAGTGGGGAGGCACTGGGAAAGAATATGATGAATTCCTGTGAGTTTGGGATTTTACGTGAGTTTTGCTTTACTGGGGGATCTTTAGTGTCTTCCTTTATATTTTCATCATCTGCATGGCATCATACTGTCAGTCTCTCAGCCTGCCAAGTGAATTGGGTGGTAAGGAGGCTTCGGGGTAGGTGAGAACCCATACAAAATGTAGAGGAAACATCTTTCTCTACTTCTGCATAACCCCCACCAAATGCTCAAACCCCAGTTCTAGTCTCTCCTAAATCTGAAGAAGAAGAGTAAACAATGTGATGAAGGATACCTATCAGCAGTGCAAAAAATCTTGGTCACTTCGAAGCAGCTTTGACCAACTGGTCTTCTGGGAATATGAAGCAAATGGAGCGAGCAGGGTGGATAGTCCCGTGTGTGTTGGGCTTCCCTCTTTGTCAATACACAGAACTTTGTAGAGCTATTAAAGCCCAGCCACTTTGCTTTGACTTGTGTTAATATCTTTCTAAATGTGGCGTATCATCATTCATTTTGGATATGCACTCATTTCTCAGATAGTCTTGTCATCTTGCTCAAAGGAGTAAAATGTTGCTTTGTATAAATTTTTTTTCCCCTTTCTTCTCTGGAGAATGGGTTATAGCGGCTTCTTCAAGTTTTAAGTTCTGTCATGCAGTCCTTAAGTTTTTCTTGGTTCCAGAAATGGATTTTTAAAAGGAAATGTATTCTTGTCTGTGTACCAGTGGAGTGCACTGTGGAAGCATATATAAAGAGAGGGATTTTCCAAAAGGCTCTGCCTAAGAGCGAGATACACAAAGTTGATTGACTTCCCTTATGAGCCTGGAGCATAACTCCTTCAGGATTGTTGGTGTGAAACTCAAATGGCCTTTTTTATTTTCAAGGAAACTAACAACTGTTTTCAAGGAAACTAACCATATTGGTGCCTTCAGTCACTAGTTCTTAGAGTAGTAGAGACAAGGTTCACTTAAATCAGGGGAGAGTATAGCATGGATTAGAGCGTAAGTTGTTTTTTTTGGGTGACTATCCATAAGCCAAATTGGATGTTTTTTGTCCTCAAATAATGCTTCTTTTAAAGTTGAAAAGGGTCTTTCAAAATTAATGAAGTGAACCGTTTGGTGATAAGTACTGAAATATTAGGGCATAAAAAAAAAGCTTTACAAGCTTCTCATGCCTTATTGAAACTACTTAGTCTGTAAGATAAATAAATGAGTAAAATAAAAATCACAAATCCTTAGCTTAAAGTGGATTTTCTGTACTTTTATTTGCCAAATAATTAGAGCTGGGGTTCTCACAGGAATTCCTGTGGTAGATACTGCAGAATAGGATGTTACTTTCATCAGATTTTGTTTAGAACTGTGAGATGCTATGAGTTCTGGGTCATGGTGCAAAACTCACTGAAGTTATTGAAAGAAATATCCCAAGCTTGACTGGGTTTGATGTGAACTTGAAGGCCAGCTTTAAGAAATTATATGTTTGAGTTGTAGCCAGAAATTGAGTAAACCAGCTGTTGTAATGGTTCTATTCATGGTTCTAAGGGTTATCTGTAGTTTGCTATTAAACTTTTCCTTGGACAACTTCTTTTTTGTGTTGGACAGAGGTCTCAATAGCTCAGATGTTCTGCAATGCTGAACAGGCATGAAATTAGCACAGGTAATAGAATTACATTCCATAGGATATCCTGCAAATGCCAGAGAGCTTTAGCTGCTGCATTTAACACAAGGGGTCACGCTAATATTTCATTTTAATTTGCTTTCTGATTGTTTGATTAGATGCCATCTGGGAATTCCTTTAGCATATAAATTGCAGTCTTGAAATATTTTATCAAGTGTCTTGGAAATGAGAAGAAATAAGATGTGCCTTCATATAAAACGCTTTTTGAAGTATGTATTTTTAAAAAGACATTTTCACAGGCAAGAAAAGTATCAGACTGAAAAAAGATTTCCAGATAAGGGAGGTTCAGAGGTAATCAAAGCTGCTGTGCCTTGTGTTTGGAAAGAACGGTGTGGACAGGGAAATCCCAGGCCACAGAAAGAAGAATCTTGTGAAGCTAAAGCTCGAGGATGAAACTTGAGCTGACTGAAACCTGGGAATCCTGAGTTCCTGGCTTGTGGCCAGACACAGCTCACAAGATGGTTTTGGTCAAGTGACTTTACCTTTTAGCATTGGTGGCAACCTGCAGGATTTTCTGTGGCAGTGTGTTGTGGGATCGTGGTGTTAATTACACCTGAATTCTCCCCAGCCAGTACCAAGGAGATTCTCCTCTCCCCCAGCCCACATCTTCAGTAGGAGGCATATGCTCCATGCTAGCAGGCAGCCCTCTGAGAGAAACTTTTAGTTCCCACCTCCTTTGGAGTTTGCAAACAGGATGGTGTCTTTTTCAAGATTAATTGTGTGTATGTGTTTATGTTTATGAAAGAAACTAAGTAAAGGACCAGATGGGTAGCTTAATGCAAAATGCAGCCCTTTTCATGCCTGGCAGGGGTGTGTGGCACATGGGCTGTGTAGTTGCACTGAGCTTTATTCCCAGAAAGTATGCTTTAGAGGGCTGAGGTTAACAAGTGTTAAATGGGATAGAAAAACTGTGTTCCCTTGAGTTCACAAACACCAAAGTGGCTCAAGAAACCCTAGACACTCTCAGGTTATTAAAATCAATACGAGAGTGCTTCAGACAGATCACAACATATCCTTCATCTTAATAATGCATCATGCATTGGCTCTGACACCAAAAACTCGCCCTGTCATATGTGCAGTTGGAATATCAGGGGGTGGGCAGGATGCTCTTAATCTGATTTAGTTTGTATCAGTCACAAAGTGAAAAACATCAGGGAGAAATGTGTTGTTTTCTACAGCCTCACTTTAGGCCATCGTAGTTCATAGTTCAATTTTCCTTGAAAAACTAAGCTATGATTAAACCCCTGTCACTCAAAACACCACTGCACATCATCCTGTCTGTCTTATTGCCCAATGTCATTTCAGTATTTTTCAGCCTTCCTAGTTTTAATCAGGTGATGTTTTTGTTGCAGAATTATCTTAGAAGATTATAGACTGTGATGTCTATGACATGAACTTGCTTCCTTGCCCTCGCCCATTTTTCCTCCCAACCCCTTAGATCTACACAGATTTACTAAACAGTTGAGATGTAGGCTAGATCTAAATTGAAGTTGTAACACACACTTCGTTTCTGGACTAGCTGAATTTTTAGTTAAGGTTGATGGATGCTTACTAAGACATCTGTGTCCTACTAGGACTTTAGTCCTCCATCCTTGCAAGCTGCTGGATCTGTTCTTATCAGTGGAATATCAGGCACTATGTGGACTTTGGAAAATTTGTGAGAGAAGAGCTGTTTACATTATCTTTCATTCTGCTGCTTAGAATGATTTGCTGTGTGGATTTACTTGAGCTAATATTAGCTATCCCACAGTTGGATATCTGATCACCATCTGTGGTCAGCTGGGCAAGGGAGAGGTCTCCAGTGTGTCATTCACTCAGTCCCTGTGTCAACCCACATTCTTAATTTTAGCCTGGGAAGGATTTGAGTGAGCAAATGTCGTGTTTCTTATCTACCCTTTATTTCTTGATCTCAAGCACAAAGAAGAATGTCTTCTGTGTTTTGCATCCTGGCTAACTAACCCTAGCTGGGTTCCATAAAGTCAGCTCACTAGGATTCAAATGGCCACTCCACCATGTCTCTTACTCCTGAGGTACTTTCCTTTTGGGAATTATTAATGGCTAAATCCCCTCAGCTTATTTCCCTCAAGCTCAAAAGCAATTAGGCATGTTAATCACTCGTTGCAGCATATTTATTCTACTGAGAAACAAATGAGCACCAGGCAGCAGCCCCGGGAGCACTCAGCTCTTGCTCCACTGCAGAGGGCTCTGTATTCCCTGTCTGTGAAGCACAGATCTGCTGTCCCAATGCAGCTGATGGCAATGGAAGCAACTACTTGCATATGTAAGACAGATAGGATTAATCCCATTATTTTTCCTCTTTAGAGTGTGACTTCTCAAGTCATTCTAGATGGCTGCATGTCAGTGCAGATTAATTGGAATTTGACTTTCATGTTCTTCCATGCTTAGGGATGAGCACACTAAAGGAACCTTAATATAATTATTTCCACTGGAAGACTTAATTTGCTTAAAGACTTAAATTTTAAGGCAACACTAGAGGTATAGGTATTTCAAGGACAATCTCCTGAAGACTTAATGTTGTTGATTATGTTGACTACACCGTGATAGTATATCATTACTATTAACTTTTTTGTGCTTTTAATATATTTAGCTCCCTTCTAATTATATTCTTGCTGGTTCTTCCACTGAGGATTTATGTCACTGGGGTTAGGATGCAGTGAAGAAAACTGAGGAGTGGTAGTTTGGTCTTATTAAGGTAACTGGATTTCATTGCTGGATATTGAATGATTCTGTTTTCTTCAGAATGAAGTTTCTTTTTTAAAATTTATTTTCCATTTTCCTGATTGTCATCTAGATTGCTCTGTTTCTTCAGGTTTATACACTGGGAATGGCATGGCAGAGATTGTTTCTTTTGACAAGGAAAAAGTTTTATTTGGCCACAGAGTGAGAGTGAACGATGGCTTTGTAGCTGGGAAGGGAATTGACCTGGATTCCGTTTCCTTCAATCATGATAATTTTTGTAGTTCACATGAAAGAAGTCTTCAACAGAAGGTTCAAAAAACTAATCAGGAGTGGAGCTGTGATTTCTGTGCCCTCCACAATTCCCTCATTGCTAAGCTAGAAAAGTTTGCCTTTTTCTTTGAAAAAGATGATTTTTGTTGACATTTGTTATCTCTGCATAATGGCACAGCCTTTGTGGAAGGAGGGGGGTTTTCAGTGCAGTGTTTGAGCAGAGGATGTATGGGCTGAGCAGGGATGGAGAGAGCTGTTCTGCCTCAGGTTCTGAACTCAGTGCTTCCTTTGTGCCACTCTGGTGTCACTTTGGGCTGTGTGGCTCAGGTTGGCACAAGCAGCCTGCAGCTGTGCAGGGGTTCCAGTTGAGGTCTTTCCTGCCAGCTTGTTATGCCCACTTCAGTACTAATAAGTGATTTTTATCTGTATGACCACAATAGAAGTAAATATATCTGAAAAGAAACATAAAGCAAGACCTACACACAGCTGCTGGGAATTGTGTGTAATGTGTGAGGTCAGCTTGGTGCTGGACTCGCTCTCTCATGGCATCACACTAGGCAGTTTTTGCCTGTCTCCACCTAACATTGCTCTCTGGCCTGTGCCAAGACACAGAAGCAGTTTACTTTAATTCTGTGTTCAACAGAAAGGTCTTGTCATCAATGTTACACTGTGAAAGTGTGCATAAGCCGTGGAGGGGTGGGATAAGCTAATATTATCCATCTGAATGTTAGAGCCATGATGTGTGAAGGAAATCTATAGTGATTTAAAAAGCAAATATTGGGCTCAAATCTCGAGACAGTGGTGGCAGTTGTGAAGATGGCTTAGCTGCCTCCTGAGGGTGATGCAGGATCTTTGTTTGTCTTTGGAACAGCCCAGGAACTTGATTATCAGCTATTAATACATTATGGAATGTGGAAAGGGATACAATGGGACATGAGTCCTCTGTAGCTGGTTAATGGCTGTCCTCATTACATGCAGCTCTAAGATTATGTTGTCAACCACACTTGGCCTGGAGATTGGAGACTGGGCTCTATGGTGTCTTGGGATTGTCCCTGAGTCCAGAGCAGTGAGGTGATTTACTGGTCCACAACTAGCAAAACTAATGAAGTTTAATTTCTGACTAAAGTGACAACTAACTTCATATTGTGAAAACTAACTTCATTCCTCAGAGGCAAATTCCTTTTTATTCATCTGCTGTATTATTTTCCATTTTATTATCTCAGAGGTATCTTTCTGTGCTGCCCTTGGCCTTGCAGTGCTAGCTCTGTAGCCTCTTTAGAAACTTCTGAGCTCCTTCCTTTTAGGAACTTGATAAACAGCTCAGTAACAACCTGCTGGATTGGTGTGGACACATATTCTGCATAGACACTGAAATTCTCAGGTACATGAAGCTTAATGCTTTGACTTCATGGTGCTGTTATATATACCTAATTCTACAGTTGTGCAATGCAGATCTATTCTCTGTGAAACAACACTTTGTTTCTGTTTTCTCCACAGTTTTTCTCTGCTCAGCTGGTGTTTTGTACTTAAAGTGCTGTTTTTAACATGATATCCTCAGTTTTCTGAGGGAAAGGCAGAGATGTTTAGGAGCTGAAACCTTGCTTGCTGTTATTACAGTTCTGCAGCATCTCCTTTGCTTGGCTTTGAAAATTAACAAGTGAGAATATTCTGATTTCTCTTTAAGAATATGAAGGTGGAAGGTCCAAGCTGCTACCTTGAAGTGCTCTGCCTTTAAAATACCAATGTGTCTTCTCAAGTCTGTGAGGGATTCTTGCTATATTTGCTACTTCAATTGTGTTTTAAACACGTGGGGGTTTAAAAATGTATTATTTCTATGACAACAACGCTGTGGCAGCTGGCAGGAATCCCAGCTGTCCTGTGATCAGTGCCATATGAATGTGCAGTGGAAGCCCTGACTCGGAGCCTTCATCCCTATGGATAAGGTCTGCAGGAGCAGGACAGAGGAGGGGGAGGGAACTGCTATGACCCCACTTCTACAGACTGCTGGTGGCAGGTTTGACTGCTGGAGTTGCTCAGAAGAATCAGACACAAGGTCCCAAGGTCCCTTTTCCCCCCAGGAAGAGCCCAGGGAGGGTGAGTCCTGCAGTAGCCAGATGCTGAGGTGTGCTGCAGTAGCCACATTTGTTGTCCAGTGACACAAATTTGAGGCTGACATGAACCCTGAAACATGAGATTAGATAGCTCTCCAAACATGCACGTTTTAATTAGCACATCTTAAATGCGACACAACTGCCTAAATCTCTGCTTGTGTCCTGAAAATTCAGAAGCCCAGTGACTTTGTGTTTGTAATGTCAGTAGGAGTGTGGAAATCCTGTTGCAATTTTGGTTTTGACATTTCCTATCTCCTAAATCAAGCCCCATATTTTTAAATGTGAATGTTTGAATTTTCCTCTTATTAGAGCTGTCACAGGTGATCTCTGAGAAAATAGGATTTCTATAAGCAGCTTTCTGAAGAGTGTAAGAAAAAGATAGTATTTCTGTGGGTTTTTTTCTTCATAGATAAGTGATCATTCCAGTCTTCATTTTAGGGAGATAATATAGGTTTTTAGACTGTGTTACTTGCTCATATGTAATCTGAATCTAGCTAAAGATCTCTTTCATGAATCATCCAACTAATGCAGAGAATTACCTGTCCCTGTTTTCATGGTGGATTCAAATTGCTTTGAAGCTTTTCTTTTTGCATCAAGTCATGACTTGCCAGAGGCTTTGTGAGAAGATTTGGCATGCTGGAGGTAAAAGTAAAACTTCTCAGATAAACTTTTCAAGCACTGCAGACTCAGTGAGTCTGTACTCATCCATTACAGAATGATCATTGCATTGAAATTATGGTTGGAGAAAACGTCTTCTGGGATTTCTCCGTGCACAGAATAAAAAGGGCTTGCAGAACTGAGCACAGAATAATTTTGAAAATAACTTTGTTCTGTGTATTTGTCTTTCTCTGAGGTATTTGTAATTTTAACAGGTGTATGTGGAATGATCACATTACGCCAGCCTTTCCCTCCTCTACTTGTGCTAACAGGAATATTTTAGGTTGCTCAAGTGAAGGGTGTGGAAGTAGTGTGCTATAATTTCTGTGGAATTTCTGATAAGAATATGTGTTCACATTTAACAGTTTGGAGGACAAGGAGGGTCAAGGAGGAGAAAAATACAGCAAAAGCTGCACAAGAATACCTGAATGTTTTATCCTTTTTTAGTGGATATGAAATTGCAGTTATTGAGTGGAAACTCTGGATTCTCCACTGGTTTTATTGAAACTAGTGCTAGTGAGTTTCCATGGAGTAGAAAGAAGCGATGCACCCTTTTTGATTCTCTTCTGAAAGCCTTTTGCTTTCCTGCCACTCTCAAAACCAATTTCACATCTAGTAGATTGCTACAAATATTTGCTTGTTAATTAACCCCAAATCTTCAAAAATTGAAGACTTAAATCCATTTGATTTCATTTATATGGATCTTATAAAACATGCGTAG
Organism: Dicaeum eximium; assembly: GCA_013396995.1. Classification (NCBI taxonomy): domain Eukaryota; kingdom Metazoa; phylum Chordata; class Aves; order Passeriformes; family Dicaeidae; genus Dicaeum; species Dicaeum eximium. The sequence goes on from VWZP01008577.1 coordinate 19,173, forward strand.
CATCTTCTATGAAGAAAGAATTTTTTTTGCACAGCCAGACTATCATAAGCAAAATACTGGGCCTGGAACCAAAATTGTGGTGCTACTGATCTCCAATATTATAATTGTGTATTGTTTTGATCCTGCTTTTTCAGAGTTAGAACTCTGTGACTTTACAACATGATGTCAGCCATAAAGGATTATGACATCATTAAACTTAGATGTAACAGAATGAGGTATTTCAAGGTTCTGTTTAGCTAAGATTTTCACGTGGCTGTAAAGCTGTACAAGTTTAAAATGAATGTCAAACTGTTAGACATAAACCAAGCAAACCAGCAACAGAAAAACCCAAACACAAGTTCCAAAGGGATGTGTAAACTTGTACACAATGCCAAGAAGACGGGTGAATTTAGGCACTAAAAGCAGCAAGACCAGAAAAAGCTGTAACAGAATGACAGCAGAAGACTTATGTTTGGATACATACCATTCCCACTTGCTGCCATTGTAACAGGAATGCTTTTGGAACAGAAACATTCAAATCTCATTGGTTCATTATTATACTTCCTATAAGTGCAATTCTATCAACACACATGAGTTTTCAGCAGAGCTTTTGTCTTTCTTACATAAAAAGACATAAAATTTGTTTAAAGAACCTTCACAGTGCTGATTCTATTACTCTCATTTAAGTACTGAGACAAAACTTTGCATGCAAATGAATACGGAAGTATTAAATATCTAAAATATTTTCTATACGATATCTATCTCTAAAAATATGGTTAAGCTAAGGATCCATATGTCCTGTCTGGAAGGTAGGAAGAGGCTTCACCATTGCCTGAGAGGGGCTTACATGGAAGAGTTTGTAAATGGTAATGCAAGCACCAAAGGAAGAGCTTGGTTAGAGCACATGGGAGTGTGTGTGCAAAATATCTCAGTGTGGCAGCAGCAGGAGTGGGCTCCTGCAGCCTGGAAGTGCAGAGGATGGAAGGATTGCCTAAAGAGTGTTGGAATCAGGTTTTCAGAGAGTTGTCAGTCTGATCCCTGCCCATTTTGTCTCTTTTCCTGGATGACTGCAGATGCAGCTGGAATACTGGGCCCCAGAGTGAATGTGGAGCCACACTACTGATTTCTTGTTTGAAGAAGTAAGCAGAGGTAAAGCTTTTTATGTGGGCACTGCCAGCTCTTGAGGGTAGATTTTTAATTGCTCAGCCCTGGATTCTTTTTTTCTTAATTAAGCTGCTCTTGGAGAATTTCTAAATTTATGACAGGGTAAAATTCCTTGTTATGAGAAAACCTGGAGACTTGAAAACATGTAAAAGGAAAGTCAGTGTTGTAATGTGGAAATCATTCCTCAGCTCCTTGCAGTAACAACATGTCAATGTATTTTTGTCTGCTTGACAATATGTAGGAAATGCCTTTGATTTTGTAAAATTGCTTGTAATTTCTCAACATTTCTTTTGATTCTATTGATTAAAGCTTTTCTGCCTGCCTAGAGACATTAAATAGCAAAGCATCTGCTAAAAGTGAACTGGCAACATTCCTGAAAATGAATATTTAAAAAAAAAGCTTAGTCTAAATATATTTCAAAGACTGTTTCTATTTGTGTTCTGAGATGAAGAGGGAAACAAAAGCTTCTGTTACAGTCTGGCAAAAGGTTGCAATACCTGGTGAAATACCAGTATTGTCTTCACACTATGGAGATGTTGTCTGTGGCAAAAAATCAGAGAGGTACAAGGAGATGTGGTGCAAAAGTGTAATTACAAACACTGTCCCACGTGGCTGTGTGTTCACCACCTGTATCCCTTTTCCAGGGATTGATGGATAGATTGATGGATTGATGGATAAACAGCTACTCAGCCCAAAGCACCCACTGTGTGCCTGTCAGCAGGGAAATAAATACCCCAATTGCAGTCACTAACTCCGTGGGTTAAGTGTAGGTTACAGAGTAATCCCCAAGCCACAAGTTCTGCTAAAATAATGAGGTGGGAAATATAAAACTGGGGTGATCATGGAGAGTGATATTTTTTTGGATGATGCTGAGTTCTACTCAGCAGTGACTTTCTGATTACTGTTTTTTACAAAGGTCTTTGTGTGAACAGCTTTTGGGCTGTGAGTGGCTCTCCTGAAGCTCAGAACAGAATGCTTAGGAACAAGAACTCTCAGAGTGTTTGAAGTGTTGGGTCAGCCACAGAGAATGTTTCTTGGCAGGTTAAGATAAAAACCTTGTGCATTTAACCCGGCTTTTGTGCTGGTTTTGCCAGGTAAGAATGCCATGTAACTTCCTTAAAAAATTTGTTTATCTGTCTTAGAGAAAGAAGGAACAGAGAGAAGGAGTTATTCAACGTGCTCTTTGTGCTGGCACAGATTCAGTGGAAGACAATTCTGGATATTTGCTTCTCCAGCAATTCGATTATCATTTCTAACTGTCCAGTTAAGACCAATTTTAAGTAGTAAAGTAATCTCTGAAGGCACTGTGCATTTACACCCTTTCTGTTACTAAAAAATGATACAAGGTTTTTATTTGAAAGTGAGAACAAGGAAGTCCTGGGAATGACTATTCTGTCATAAGATTTTTTCCTTACCTTAAGATACTGATAGATATTAAATTGTTTTTAGACTGCATTCTTCCCCCAGAAATAATGTAACAGAGACCCCCTGGATTGAGTTCTCAGTCAGTGTGATTGCACTCAAAGTCCTTGCTCTAAAATCTTATTTCTGTTGGACTCACATAAATTGCTGTTGTGGCCATGCTGCAGTAGCTCATAGATGTGAGGCACTATGGGGCTGGGGAGGGAGCAGAATGATCTGTGCAGAGCAGTGTGGAAGGCAGGGACTTGCTCTCTCTGTCCCCCGTGCTGCCCCAGAATTCTGCCCTGGATCACCCACGGGCCATGCTGCATTCAAGTAGGGGGGCTCTTCCTTACCTCACATCTGTGGAATTCCTTTTTTCTTATCACTGTGTAAGCCCTGGGTCTGCAGCATGAAGATGGGCAAAGGAAAGAAGAATCAAAGTATTCACTAGAAAAAAAGATAATATAATTACTATAGGAGTGACATAAAATACTGTGTCAAATTCCAGGCAATGGCAAATATTAAGCAATGTGTTCTCTACTGCCTGTCTATTTTTGAGACTTGTGCTGAGTTAGTAGCCAGGCTGTTCTGGTGTGTCAGTGAGTGCCATGGCACTGTCTGGCTGTTTTCACTGTGAACGTGGTGCAGAGAATGGGAGGGGTTAACCACAATGGCAACTTGTGACAGTGAGAGGGATGACAGGAACAAAAAAATGATAAAACAACAATGTAGGATGTAGCAGTACAGCTTTGCTACATTCAGCTAAGAAAAAAGCTAACTTTACTTTAAAAAATATTTTTAATGTATCTCTTTTGCTCTCTGTTCAATGTTTATGCTACACATTTATTAAGAGTGACTTTGAATTTGCCTTTCTGCTATTTGATGAGAACAGATGTTATTTTCTCCCAACTTCTTGACACCTGTAACTGTCAAAATTCCCTGTGCTCATTCAATTATTATCCAACAAGAAGGATGTATTCAAGCAATTTACCTAGAAGAGCCAATTCAAAATAAGATACCCTTTTCACTGCTATTGAAATAAACTCAAGAAGTCCTGTTTATTTCATTCATTGGAATGGGTAGCTCTGTCTTTTAGATAGTAAAAATGCAATTTTATGAAGTCACCTAAGACAGCAGGAATAACACTGGGAGTAGAAGGTCCAGCTTGAAGGAATTTACACATTTACATTTCCCATCTTTTAGTTCCAGCAGTTTAAGGGGAAGTCTTGCACCCCCCTTAATGGACAAACATCATTTTCCTACAGGTAGCTATTGTTACTGATACTTGAGACCCAGCACGGTGTTTTAGCCACATTCCTTTTCCCAGAACTGAGCAGAATGTGTTTTCAAGTCATCTCATGTCTGGCAATGGTTTTGTTTTAGCTTGCCTTTGCAGCTCCAAACCCAAAATGTGAGCTAAAATGGATTGACTAGAGATACAAAGGAGGTTGTAGCCAAGCAATTAGAATTTGGTTGAAAATTTAAATAGTTTAAACCACTGCAGGCCATGGGATGTCTGTTGCAAATGTGCAGGGGCTCCCATGCTGCCAATATCTTTGATTTTTGAAAACTGACTGCTAAAAAGGTCTTTGCTAAACTCTGTAAGCAGCCAAATTTCAATGACTGCTTATAATGCAAAATAGCATAAGGGGGAATGAAAATTCATTTTTCTCTAGCAACTTGATCCACTTCACTAAAAAGCCACAGAAGGTAAGCTTAGTCTACTCCTGTTCTTGTCACAACTTGTTTTCCAGAAATGTGGAAGCAGCCAGTTGGCCAACATGCTTCCTTTCTACTTCCTCAAGAATGCCATTCTTTGGCTGCCTCAGCCTTGGATCCCCATATAGAGCTGTAAGAAGGGCTCCAGGTCTGAATGCAAGTTATCTCCAGTTGTTCAGTGTGGGCAACTTCTTGAATGACTGCTTGTTGATATATACATTTTAGATTGACTCTTGATTGCCTTGACATGCTGTACGCACTGCCTCTTCCCTGACACAAAAAGTGCAGTCAAATAATTAGTGAGTAAAAACTTTCAAATTAGAAATTATGACAAAACACACAGCTGTCAGAGGAGCAGAATTTCAGTAAAATGTTTTTGAAAAACTTGTATATAGGTCTCTTAGATATGTCTTGAAATTTTTTTTCTGTAAGTTACTTTGAAACCTCCACTGCTGTGGTTTTAAAGGAGATTAATCCTTTAGTATGTATTACCTTTCCAAGAAAAAAAAAATTGCTTCAGGCATTCCTCAGAATTTTCCCACAGGGAGCTGGAGGTAAAACACCAGCTAATAGAAAGTCTGAGGAATTCACACAATACATTTTAGTTATTATGTAATTGCTTAAAATTTTTACCAGTAATGTTGGCATTAAAAGGAGGAATCAGATACCTACTGGGTTATCTCATAAGCTTTCTGTTTTTTATTTCTGAATCTGAATTATTAAGAAAGCAATCTGTCTACCTTTGTAGTAACTTTAGAACCTAGCAGTCAAACAATCAGAGGCTAAAAATCTTGGAAATAACTATATCTATATACGTCTCCTCCAGCTAATAGAGGGAGACACTGTAGGTACTCTTATTCTAGTTGAAAAGCTTCATTTATTGATATTCACATTGATAATCACATTTATTGATAGTCAGACAATATGCATGGGTAATAACACTCACCTGCTCCCAGTAATTTCCTGAACACTGCAAAATTTTCAAAAGCACTTGCATTAACCCCAGAACTAAGTCCAAAGGAAAACTGGCATTACCTGCTCTTGTTCTCAGTGACCTGATTTATTTAATCATGTCCTAGGTCCTTCCTAAGCTTTTGGGAAGAATTTCTGGGCAGAAATGGGACTATTCATTCTGCTAAGATGACTGCCTGATCCTGGTCTGTGCTGCGGCATGTTTCCTTTTCCATCATCCAAACTGAATTCTGATTGCAGATGGATGAGAAACTGGGACACAGCAAAATTAGCAGCAGCACTAGTAAATGAGACAGAAAGTGTACTTTGCTATTTCCAGATACAGTGCAGAAGATCATCTGAGCTGATTGTCCATTTGCTCAGCTTGGTGGGATCACATGGGCTTCCAGAGGCTGTGAGTAGGAAATAAAAATGCTGCTGGAATTCAGCATCTCTGGGACAGTGAGACATCAAGATGGGGCTTCACCACTCCAGTCTTAATTTCAGGAGCCAGCTGTCCCATTTGCAGGGATCAGAGAATGTAAAAATAAGTGAAAACTAGATGGAAAGTTGCCAGGTTGCATGTGCACACTTGCAGAGCTTGGGACCCTCAGTCAGTGGGAAGGGCTGAGCTTTTGACACTTTTTGGGCTTATTTATTACAAGCTTTGTTGTAAATGTCAAAACATACACCATCCCAATGGGACAGATAAAGTTTTCAATGCTTGAGGAGAATAATTTCTGTCAGTATCTGAAGATTTTTCCTGTTTGCTCAGTATCTGTGGTATCTTCCTATAAGAAATTAGCATTTTGCAGGAGAGGGTGGTGTTTTTGCATCCTTCAGAACACTGACTTTACCACTTCAGTTAGCCAGTTGATTTTTACATGATCATTTGCCCTTCTAGAGAAACCTGAACTTGAAAACAAATCATCAGTAAAGTTCTTTGCCACTAAGCAGAAGGAGGTAAGAATGTCAGTAAGATTTGCTGATGGCCAAGCTGCAGTTAAGAATTTTGGTGAACTATTCCCTGACATCTGTATTTTCTAAGTATTCTTAAACTAAAGTCAGAGTTCCAAGACATAAGATATTCTCAGTGTAGTAAGTGCTGTCTTCACTCAGTATTAAGGTGCAGATAGGCCCATGAGCCCATCTGCAGGGAATTACAACATCTCTCTGGATTTGCAGTTCTCAGTTTGCAGAAAGCTCCCCCAGATTTCCATTTGGACCTGCACAGCCGTTGGAGCAGGATCATTATTGCTAATGGGATCAGTTACAGGAAAGATGAGTGTCTCATGGAAACCTGCCTATTGGAATAGTGAGTGGTCCTGCCTCCTTTGGGTATTACTGGTGGCTGTTCTTCCAGGAGGTGGGAATGATTTTTCTTCCATTCTGTCACAGGTGACATGTTGAACTTGCTGAGCTGATTAATATCCCTAAACAAAAGCTTCAGTGTTTACTGTTCTAGAAGGGGGCTTGTCAAATTCAATCAGTCATTATATTTACATGGCAAATGGTTTTCGGGATATATCGTAATCAGCCTGTGTAGGAATATTTTTCTGAAACAAAGCATAGAAACTTGACACTGTTTGGGGCCCTCTGCAATAAACAGAATGGCTAAAAGAATGTTTGCAGCAGGAAGATAAATGTTGTTACATTTTTAATAAGTGCATTTTTTTTCCTTCCATAATGGAAATTCTTTTGCTGTTTTTGTTGGGAATCTTCTTTGTCAGAGGACATACTTATCTCCTCTTGTTTAGGCTCAATTTATATGCCAACTGCATTGGTAAAATGCCAGCTGACCTTGTAACAATTCTGTACACACAGGGACTGGGGCCCTTGTGGTGTTTGTTTCTGTCACTAGTTTGGATGCAAGTCCTTTTCTTGCTTTGCACTGCACAGGGAATACTACCTAATACCTTTACATCTGTAAAGAAGAAATAAAGATGTGCAAGGAAGGCGCTGTGTTTCTTTTCGGGAACAGATTTTTATGGTGCAGATGTAGTTTCAGCCCCCCTTTTTGAAATTGTGTGCTATTTCAAGGTGGCAGGGCAGGCACGTTTGCAGGGTTACCATGTCCAGTTCAGGAAGGAAAAAATAAAATTGTGCAGTTTGGCCTAGCAGGGGAAATTCTGATAGTCCATCAGTTGTTGGTGCTGTCAGCTCTGTACTTTTTTTTGTACTTTTGAATTACCTTGGCAAAGTTTCAGCTGTCCGGCTTTTGTACAGTTATGGATTGTCTTGACAATGACTGAAACTTGTTAAAAAAAACCCTTATTTCATTTGATGACTACAGCATGGCTGCTTTGTAAGGTATATATTTTCTGTGGTGTTCTGTAATGTAATTTAGCGCTGTAGCAAACGTTTTATTCCTTGTTAGGAGAACTTCCCCAAATGAAGTATGAAAATTTACTGTAGATGCAACAAAGCCATTAAGAACTGTAAAATACATGAAGTATAGTACTATAAGTACTATTAAGTACTATTAAGAAGTACTATAAGTACAATTAAAAAGTACTATACATAAACAAGAATTCCTGTCCATTATGGTGAGCTGATACTTTCACAGTAAAACCCATTTTAATTCATGCCTTAGTGAGAACTGCCAAGCAACTTATTGACAGAAGGCAATTGTTTTCTTTTAAAATTTCACTTTCATGAAATTCTTTACACAGATTACAAAAAACCCTCAAACAACAAAACCAAACCACAACCCTCAAACCAATGTAATCACTTAAATCTTCCTGTAGAAGAGCAATAAAGACAATTCTGATAGGTAATGAGGAATATTTTGTGAGTTATTATAAGCTTTAAAACAGCACTGTAAGGAACTACAGTTTATAAATTCTTGAGTTTAGCATTAATTTGATAAAGTAATGACAGATATGAGGGATATAAATAGAAATTCTTATGTGTGAATACAAAACCTCTGAAACCCCACATTTGCCAATTTTTTAAGGAATATCTGATCTTAATGTATGTTATTGATTGGTTTTTCAACCCAGAAGCTCTGTTTAATTATTAATACATCTCTCTCCAGGAATCTCCAGTTTCTAATTTGTGTTTAAAAGCAAAACCTCTTCCTCTCCTCCCCCTGCCTCTGAAAGCCCTGAAACCCTGGCCCTTGTGCCTTTGCCTGACTAAGCTGGTGTTTACTCAGAGCTGCAGTACAACCTATAGAAGAGCTGGGTTGCCATTAACTCTGTTAATATCTTAATTTCATTAAGCTTGTGCAAATGGCCCCAGTACCATGAACACTTTCCTTCTAATGGAATGTTTTGAGCTATTGATTCTTCAGCTGACTTTATTGCATGCCTTAAGGTACAAACAAAGTCAGGGGGTCCAGCTCTTTGTTCTCCAGAAGTGCTTCTGTACATGTCAAAAAAAGGCTTCCAAGACAAGTTGCCTACTCCTAAGTTTCACTGAGTTTTAGGTGCTCAGCAATTTTAATAAAGAGGCTTTACTGAGACGGGAGTTTAATTAATGGAAATGCACATTTTGTACATCCATTTCCTCTTCCACACATAGATTTTCCCATAATGACTCTTTAGAATAGAAGCATCCAAGATTCACATGTTTGATTTTTCTGATCTTGACAATATATGCTGCATTAGATTAACCTCCCAATTGCCTTCTAAAAGTTACTTCATTTTTTTTCCCCTGTCTTGGAGCTGGAAGTTTTCCAGACAAAATATTACATTTTCTGAATTGCAGAGTACTTTACTCTTTTCCTAATCCTAATGACTCCTGCAATCCTACTGGCTTGGTCTGTAAAGCCACAGTCAGCATGAGTGACACCGGGATAATCTGCTCCATTATGCATTTTGATAGAAATTAATTCCACCCTGACCCAATTGTTTTTCCAGACCGATCTGTAGCCTGTTCCTTGACCAATTTTTGAAAACTATGGCTGGACCAGTTACTGTTGGCTTTTTATGAGTACAGAAAAGCCCAAGTGGTTTATTCTGTATATTCCAGATTGTTATGAACGTGTAGTATTTTCTTCTTACAAGTTTTTTTTTTCTTTTTTGCTCAGTCATATAAGAGTAAGAAAATGTATATGCAGAATATTAAAATTTATTATGGCGGTCAAATCGATGAGTTCAGCTTATCCCTGTGTGCCAGTTAAGATGGAGAGGGCAAATGTTAGTTATTCACATTGGGAAAAATGCATTTATTCCCTTGCAAAAAAAGTCCAAGGTAAACTTTGAAAAACATTTTTATGAAATAACCATCTTGCAAGAGAATTTCAGTGCAGCTTTTCTATATCTTTATTTACTTGTGCAGCTGAGAGGAAGAAGGGGGAAACAAAACCCCCACAGAAATGTATTTGAACAACAAAACAGAGAAAAACATATACTGGAAGCTTGCTTTCTTCCTAGTACATTTACTGATTCAATAGTTTTACTGTGATAACTTTTAGAATTTTGCCTGAGGTTTTTCAGTTGATCACAGCTTAAGGGAGAAAATAAACCCACACCAAATGCACAAACTTGGCCAAGTCTGCTCTCTTTGCCTTGACGAAGGGCAGGATTTATTTTAAAAGTTAAAATTTTTAAAGGAAGTGTATTCTTAAACTTAACTGTTTCAAATTAATTCTGGTATCATTTTGATTGGCAGTTTGGGTGACTTTGTGCCTCACTAACATTTGAATATTTTGCTTCCCTTGGGTAGCTATCTTGCATGATAATTTAGAAATTGCTTATTTTAAATCAGTGCTTTACAGGAACTCTTCTAAAGCAGCAAAAGTCTTTCTTCTGCAGAATGACAAGAGCGGGAGCATGCACAAAGTGCATACTTTCAATAAAGATGTTCATAGGTCTAGTGTGAGCTCTGCTTATCTTTCTTCCTGCTCAGAGATGCCTTTGTTCATAATGAAAAAGGACTTTGCACTTTATTTAGTTGTTTTGCCTTAAATCTTGAGCAGCACTCTGGTTTTCACTTCCTTTCTTTATTGTGACCATTATAGAGAATGGGAGAGGGATTTAGCTGATGGAAAGTTTGTGTCAAGGCTCCCTGTAAAGGAAGAGGCTCTACTCAGCCCAGTCTAGAACATTCCATTTCTCCATGGAAGCATCTGCTTCTGTCCAAGAACAGTAGAGGGACTGAAGCTCAGTAACCCACATGCAGATCCCTGCTGTAAAAGGAGCTTAAGTTGACTCACCCACATGCAGATATCCACCCTGTAAATGTTCACAGTCAGATGAGATCAGCCCCACTTTAAAGGTTTGTCAGTCTAAATCTCTTGAAATCAATAGAGTTAATTATGTAAGTGAGGTTGGCCAGTTTTAAGCTATGTCTTTTAGCAAATAAAAAGACCTGCTTCTTTCTTCTCTGCTAAACCAATATTTTGTTGTGTGTCATCTTAGACATTAGTTCTAATTATGGGGTGCTTTTAGGTTGGCTATATCAGCCGTATATGAGGTTAAAATATACTGCTAAAATAAATGCAGTCCCAAGATGTTTATCTCGGTATTTTAGCACGAATATCATTGTCTGTTGTATTTCTGAATATATACATAAATACATTGACATACTGGCTCTTTGTTCTGGTTGCATCTATAATAATCCCCTATTTCACTGGTAGTTAAATCCTCATTGTATTGAGCCTTTTACTTGGGCTACTCAGATTCATTTAAATAAAACAGTAGACTTAGCACGTATTGTGCACAGTTGTGGCAATGCTGCAGAATCTTAGTCAGAAACTAATAGATAAGGCAAGAGGCTAGTAAGCAAACAAGGTATTTCTGTGCAGACTGAAGATATTAATTTATATATACAAATTCAGGAAATTATTTCTTCTGCCATTTGGGAATTTTGAGTGACAAGCCATTTTGAGTACTAAAAACCAGTTGATAGCAGTGCTTCAGTTCTAACTTTTCCTTTAGGCTGCTGCTTCCACTGGGGACTGGGAATATGAGACTGGGTTCTTCTGTTTTGTGCAGATTTCAGAGCTAACACATCATGTGTAAGGCACAGCAAGTTCTGACTTCTTTTCTTTATTCCTCTTTATCCTGAAGTATTACAGTAGTTCCAGGGTCACCTCAGCATACTCTGTTACAAGCTTGCAGTTGAGTTACAGCTTATCTTAAAAAAAATTCCAGTATTACAAAGAAGCAGTCATGGACAGGAAGGATTTGTTGTGTTTTGTTCTTTCCTGTGGAAGTTACATGAACAGGAAGGGTTTTGCCTGTGGTGCAGCAGGACCTGCTGCACTTTGTGGCTTGGAGCTGAAGGGCACTTCCCAAACCAAGGGGATGATTTCTCCTGGTGAGGAAATTACCTTCTCTGATAGTGTGGGAAAAGTGAAAATGGGAAGCACAAGGGATTGAGACCCTTGGCTTCGGTGGGAGGTGGATGTTGGCTGTTGGGGTCTCCTCGGTGCAACTTGGGTGGTTGCCAGCCTCTGTTTATATAACAGGAAAAGGAAGCCACACTCTGAAAACAATTTAATTGGACTGGGTTCTCCAGGGCTACTGATCCAGTGGCTTTCACAAACACTAAAGGATTTCTTCATTTCATTAAAAAGTGAAGGCAGGGAAAATAATAAAAATGGGAGCAGAAAGAATACTTCCAAATGCTGCCAGATAGTTTGTAATGTAAAGATTATGGAATGTTTTGATTTTTAATCTAAAGTATTTTTAAAGACTTTATCTAAAGTCCATGATTTGCAAAAAAAAAAAGCTGAAGTATGAAGTGTTTCACAGGTAACCTGAACCTCTCTTAAGGTCATTTTAATATTTTGTGTGTCATCCCTTACCCACTGGAGATCCAAAAGGGCATCTGTTTTTCAAGCCAGTGCCATATGCCAGCATTTGAATGTGCATATTGGTTTTTCAGGGAGGATAAACTCCCACAAAACAAAGATGAACTAGAAGCAGCTGTGATAGCGTAGTTTAAAATTCTTTAAATAGTCTCCAGCTCTCTTGAGATCAAGTGAGAAATAAATCTGAGTCTCCGTAGCTGAGGACATGCTGTGCTCAGTGCATTTGGTACCAGAGGCTGTGCTGTGCTGCTCTGTGCCTGGACTAACCAGACCCACCCTGGCCAGGCTGCCAGGGCCATCCCTGCCCCTGCTCATCCAGCCTTGCCCTGTGCTGTGCCAGCCCCTTCACAGCCAGTTCAGGCTTCTCTCTGCTGGGTTTAAGTGCTCATTAAAATCAGTGCACTCAGAAAGGGCAGTTCTGGTAGTTACAGTGCTAGGATGCATTTAGGAAGCCTGGGCAGTTCTGTGGGTATATATGTGTTCTTCATCTGCAGCCAAAACAACCTAATGAGCTGGTCTGGGTAATGACAAGATGAATATAAATAGCCCTGTGCTTTAGAATAGCATAATGTTATGCACAGTTGCCAATGGGCTGTCACAACTTGCCTTGGCAATGTCACATTACAGGTTTTGATGTGTTTATGACAGGATGGAGTCTGAAGGTAATGCAGGTCTCATCTCAGTGCTTTTTTATTAAATGTTTACCTTTCATATTTTTCTTCTTATTTCCCTGAGGATACCTTTTAAAGTTTTTTCTGTGTCAAATTAATTTTATTCAGTATATTTATTTACTTCTAGAATGCCTTGGCATAAAAAGGGAAGATTCAAGGCAAAGAAAAAAAAAGAAAACAAGCAGAAGACTCATGCACATTGTGCATCTTGAAGTAAAACAGATGCATAATTTGAGGCATCAGGCAAATTAAAGCTGGTTGGTACTATCCACTTAACTGTGGTTGTATACAAAGAGTTAAACAGTTGCTGCTTATTATATGTAAGATGCTAATTAGGGTGCTTAAACTGTGTGTGAAACAGCATATGGTAAGTTATCTCATAAAGGAGTTTTTTCTGGTCATAGGAGTCCTTCATTATCTGATAAGAATATTTAATTTATAGACATCACAAAATGATTTAATTAAAATTAATTTTAAGACTCTTCTATAAGCTTTTTGTATGTGGCTGCAGAGCAGGTGATTGTCCAGTGATTGCCATCAAAAGTTCAGTCTAAAATTTTTGTGAGTTTGCAGCCTTCAACATTTTTTTAATTCAGTACAGAATTAGTTCAGTTCGTGGTGTTCCAAACTCTTAATACTATTAGATCAGTCATGATAGTTAGGAGTGAACTATTTTGTTTAAATTCTACTTCTGGTAAGGAGCCTTTGTTGAATTTCTTGGTTGGGTGGGGCTGGAGCAGCACGGGCTCTTTCTGAGTAGTACGTGGTAGTAAAGGGTTTTTGTCCAGAAATATCTCATGCCCTTTGCATATGGAATTAAGGAAGAATAGCTACTCTTCACCTACATGGCCATACATAACAGAATAAAATTGTCCCAAAATGTACTCATGGGGACTCCTGAGAGTATTGTGATACAAGTAAATGGCTTGTGTTAAAAAGTTAATCTGCATAGCTGGGGCTTTTCTAGGAAAATCTTGTTGAATTGCCAAATTTTGGTAGATGTTTCAAGGCAACTAAACCAGCTATTTCGGGGGTTTTTTTGAGGCTGGCAACTGTGGTTGTCTGGGACTTTCCAAGAGCTGCTTATCACAAAGTATTTTACCTTCTGTCAGCCATAAAAGTTGTTATTGAAGTGAAAGATGTTACCAAGATTCATCAGGAGATTTACAGGGCTCTGACTTTATTGAATTTCTCACCTCAGGCAGACAATGACCGATGTACTGACCTTGTCTCGTGGGATTCTCTGTAGATTAATGTCTTCTGCACTTTTCCTCCTGCTTTTGTTCTTCTCCCTTCCGGTAAGTCCTGCTGGCTAACTGTCAGTGCCTGGAGATATCCATGGATGATAAGCCCTTGAAATTTTTATCCCAGCAACACCTGAAAAACAAGTACAAAATCTGAGTTTCCAACCTAATGAGTTCAAACCTAATGAATGCCCCTATGGACAAAGTAAAACCAGTGCTAGCTGGAAACCTCTGCCCTTTCCAGACCCCTCACTTAATTAAACAAGCAACCTGCTTGCACCTGCAAGGAGGTATGAGCTGAGAAAATCAGGTTTATTTTGATGCCACAGTTTTGGCAAACTGTAAAATCAAATCCTTCCCATTCGCAGAAGGGGCTTGGGAAGGATGACGCTTCTCTAAGGAAATAATTCAAAGCCTGAGAGGTGTGAATATTTTTACGGTATTGTTATTAATGAAGCCAAGGGGAAAAAAGGTATGACTACGTATTTTTTTTAAAGGAAATTTGATTACAAAATGTCACCACTATTCTTACTAACTGAATTGGCACTTTTCTTCTGGCAGCTAAGACTGTCTGCACAAAAATAAAACTTGGGTCCTAATCGTGCTTGCAACAAAACAAATGTCCCCAGTTAGTGTCTGCCAATATTTGGTATTGCTGGAGTGCAAATCAGTTCAATCTCTACATGCTGCAATATCTAGATTATATCCAAGGCTCCAGGCTCTCACTTCAGTAATAGCCAGGACTTAGCAATGTGAGTTTGCTTTGAACCCTGCATTTTCCTGTCTTTGTGCGTGGTTTTCTTAGAGTCTGGTCTTGCAAGTCTTGCAATTAAAGCATCGCTGTCATCCCCAAAGACTGATCTTTTAATTTGTAGTTTTAAAGCAGTCTCTTTTCATGAAGTGAAAGGAAATTGCATGTAAATATGAGTACCTTTTTGTATAGCTGGGATGTTGTACAGCACTAAACCTAACAAATGCTTCCCCTTGTATAGACTGCATGAATATTTTATTTATGAACATTCAGAACAGGGTGATCTTTAATTTATTAAGCAGGGAACAATTAAAGGAAATAATTGCAGATTAAGTGTAGGTTAAGTGATTTGAATTGTAAAGTAGAAGAAAGAAATTCAAGGTAATAGAAAGTTTGAGTTGAGGATCCCTTCCTGTCATATGCATACATTGAATTTGGGAGCATAAATTCATGTTAAGTCATATGTAAATTAAGGCTGACATTATAGTGTCCTGTCTGGCATCTCTGAATAATTAACAGGGGGAAAAAGAGAATTGTACAGTGGATCTTCAGTTTGGAATTCCCTAAATTTAAATATCTACTTCTGGATATATCACTGAACATTCCACTTCCTCTCAGTCTCCTTACAAATCCTCTTACATCTGGTCACCACCATATAAAAATTTGTATTTTCACATAACCCTACTCTAAAAGCCATAGAGTGAAGCTCTCTTAAATTTAAATGCTTAGCAAATAATTTTGTTTCAACTGGGAACCACAAAGTAAATTGAAGGGGGAAATTTAAAAATTAAGTTGTTTATATTCTATAACCTTAGCCCATGGAACCATTCTAAATTTTACTGTGAGTGCTGAAACTTAATAACTGAATAACTGTTATTCAAAATACATTAATGTATAGGTGTTCAGATACATTTTCCATTGTGATGGCATCAGGTGGGATCTTTCTGGGAGCAGCCAGCCTGGTGGGGAAATGGATCTGGGATGTGAGAGTCTGTCCCTGATGCAGCTCTGGAGTAGGGAAAGTGAAGGCTCCATTCCTGCTTTGGGTGGTTGTGTTTCAAACCTTCAGGACCAATCCAGCTCTCAGTGGGAGATCTTTCTCAGCTGCAGTTCAGCTTCAAATCTTGCTGCATCAAAAGTAAACTCTGAATCTCAGCAAAAGAGGCTGGAAAGTGGAGCACCCTCCTGCTCTTAGGGGACAGATCTGCAGTGGCAATTTGTAAAAAAGCTACAGTGAACAGAAGCATAGCACATCACTCTTTCTGCATCTGCTCTCCAGAATTTTTATATGAAGCATTATTTTATTTTAGAATTTCCCTTAATTCAGCCAGAATAATCTCTTTAAAATAAGGACAGTTAAAGAATTAGGACTACACAAACTTTTGTTCTGCAGCACCAGTGGCTGCTGAGTTTTGTAGTGCAGCCAGGAGCTGCTGACAGCTGTAGTGTCAAACATTTTAGTGTTCTTCATTTGAATTCATTAGAATTTTTTATTCAGTGAAAAATACTATTTCAGCCTAACAATCGGTCTGGGGTGAAAACTTTATATTTTGTGAGTATAAAAAGTGTTTACAGAATAAAACAATTACTCTATGAACCATGTATAGTTATTAGTACCAACCCCATTATATGAAAGGTAGAAAGAACTTAGATGAGAAAGCTGCTCAGTATCTGAAAGAAATTTAACTTGCAATACTCTTAGTTTTTGGATTTGGTTTCTTTTTGTTGGTCATAAAAAAACTGCAGGTTTTGCCTCTGAGAGATGTGGAAAGTTTTATGACAAAAATCTTCTGTAGGAATTAGCACAGAGGCCTTGAACAAAATTTTGAAGCAGTGATGTCTTCAATTAAAAGTGATCCCTTTGTCTGGTCTTGGTTTGCTACAAGAGTGTGCATTGGAGTTTGCTAGTGCTAGGAAGATGTATTTAGTTTGTATTCAACCAGCAATCAATTTCAAGATACAGATGGCTAAAGGACACGCTAATTCAGTGTTCTTTGTCAAAAATGTGTACTGCACCATTTTTTTCAGGCCTGTCTTTGAATTTACTGAGATGTTAGATCTTGAAGGAAAATGACAAAGTTGAGAAGACCTCGTGGTTCATTTCATGTGACTGGAATTTATTTAAGGCTCTTTATTTTTTCAGCCAGCTCTGGTAGAGATGTACCTGCTTTGGAGGGTAGAATGCCTGTTAAATCACCAAGACTTCTGCTCCTTAAAAATTAATACATTGGAGCTTTAAAAAGAGAACTGTGCTTTGAAAATGCTGAATAGTCTCATGCATGGGTTTTTCTGCTGCATGATCTCTATACTCTGCTTAAATTACCTTTTAAAAGTTTCAAACTTACACTGAATTTCAGTCATCAAGAATTTTTATTCAATAATGAAAAAAGTTCTTCATGTAGTCCAACAAGTGCTGGATCAGATCTTAGACATGCCAATTCTGCCACTGACTTCTGGGTTTGCTAGTTATTAGCAAGAAAAGCTTTTAAGTACCTTGTAGGAAAGTGGTAATTAGGGAAAATAAAGGTATGGAACAATACTGTTTATAAATCAGACCTGTAACACCTTTTGCAGTTGTTCCTGGGGTGAAGCAGATGTTTCAGGTTGTTGTGGTTTAGTTGAGGAGTTCTTTAAGGCAAGTTGAGTTTTGAGTTCTGACTTTTGGGGATGTGTGCTTGCAGCAGTGACATTCATACTGATGGGCAGCTCCTCTGACAGTCACATTCAAACTTTTGCAAGCACTGGCCTGAATTAAAAGCTCAGAGGAGGGCAGGAGCTGGGGCAGGGCAGAGTTCCAGGGCTGCCCTGCCTGATCTCCCTTCTGCCCTCCTGCACCTATTTGCATTTTCATTTGCCAAAGTCCTTTGGTTTCAGGGATTATTGGGGTGACTGCTCTGTGTAATTAGGACATCACATACATATTTTTCTAGTGTTTTGATTTCAAAAGTGCTAGCTGTTAGGGAATCATCAATATATTGCCTCTGATATCTTTTCACATGCAAATTTAAATCTTGCACGTGTCTGCAGTAATTTGGAAAAAAAAGTCAGTGTTTGACTTTTCCAAAAGTATTACCTTCTTTTCTTATTCTGTGTTTAAATTTGATACAGTTATTCTCTTAGTACAGGTTTTCTGTTTCTAGTGAGAAAAGGTAGATAAAAAAGGTGTTCAATGTAGTAGGCTTCATAGCAGCTATATCATGACATACCTGTGAGTGGCTTTGAAAATGTCCATAAGTTCCATAAGTATATGATTGGGGTGTTTTTCTGGGTTGTTTTTTTTTTTTTTTTCCATTGAAATATTGGTATTTTTCCATAACATAATCACTCCACACCACCAGTGAAAGTACATTTAGGGTGGGAAGGAGTCATCAAAGGAAAATATCTTTCACTAGTAGGTAAGACAGGATCCTTGAAAGGATTTTGACCTTGTTCCTGTTGGGTAACTCCTAAAAAGCCTTTAACGGTTATTAAATATGCACTCCCACAGGCTTGCAGACTGACTGAAGGGACAATAGAGGAAGACTGGTGTCACTTGTGGGTGACAAGCTTACTTGGCATCAGTCAGCAGCAAGTGCAGCTGTGCTTGCTCTGCCATGTTCAGGTGAGCTGAAAGGAGACAGGGCTGTGTTCTGGAAGGGCGGATTTGGAGGCAGAAGCTGAAGCAGTGATGGTCCCTGACTGCTGTGGAAGTCACTCTGCTCCAGCAGGGATGGGGGAAGAGAGGATGTCTCCAGTGCTGGGAAACCCAGGCTCTGTGGAGGTGTCATGCTGGTTCTCTCAGGAGCACCTGTCTGTGAGCTGGTTGTATTTCTCTGCACTGAAACTGCCCAGATGAATTCAGGTGATGCTGAAAACCTGGACAATGTGGAATTGTGCCCTATTTTTTGAGCCAGGGTGCTGCTCAGCTGGTAGGTGTGTGGGAAGGGAAAGGAAGGAGCTGTGTGTGCACAAGCTCAGCCCTGGCTCTCCTGCTCCCACTGCTCTGATGTCTGGGTGCCTCCTCACACGTGTGCAGTGTTTATCCTCACAGCCTCCCCCTGGAATGGGAAGGTGCAGCTCACTGCACTTTTTCTGATGGGGACAGGGATGTGTGCCTGAGGGTGTGTGTAAAAGTGCTGCAAATTGAATCTGAGTCTGCATTCTGGGGTTGATACATTTAATTGCTGTCACATCCTTTGGAGACCTTTGAGCTCTCCTGTGTTGTGAAACCATAATTGTACTGAAGTGGGCTTGTTTTGCTATTGCTTTCTAAATCTTCTGCATGTACCTGAGCATTGCTGGAGTACTCTCAGTCAAAGAAATGATTCATGCCAAGCTGAGTTATCTGATTTTCCATTTTTTTCTTGAGAACCTTGAAATGCACATTATGAGCTGAGAAATTAATTTTTTGTGAACTTCAGAGATTCCTACCAAACTGCAGGACTTCTGACTGATGAAATTCCATTTTTTCTGGGATGTAACTTATGTCTTCACCTGCTTTATTTTCCCAGTTGTCAATTTAGACATATATTTGTTTATATCAACTTATAAGAAGTTTTGGGGGGATTTTTTTAAATGAGGGTTTTAGCCTATTACCATCCTGTAAATGGAGGAAGCTTCTCAAACTAATGAGCAACCAATCTTCTGCTTGGGTGTGTGAAGTTGCTTTGATATTAAAAAAGAAAAAATATTTCCATAGCAACCTATCAGCACAGAAAGTTTTTGCTATGTAGGGTTGTTGTAGTTGATGTTGTTACACCCTTACAGTGGAGATTTTTGACTGCTGTAACTGAGCCATAAGAAAGTAGCCACTAATAGCACAGCAACATTTGTTTTTCTATTTAGGACTTTGTTCTGGATATATACTTTTATAAATAAATGTAAGCTGTTATTAATGAAATTACCTCAGGTTTCTACAGCTGCATATTTTGTTCACATTATCCAGCATTTCTTTTGAGTCCTGATATATCAGAATCAACAAACCTGCAGAGGAGATGCTGAGAAAGAAAAGGGAAGTTAACCGTCACATACCATAGGTGTGTTTAAACAGCTGGATGAGCTACTCTCTATCTCCCCAAAGAACCATGCTTTGGCATTTATTTTCATTAAGTGGTGGATGTGTGCACCACTGTACCTGTGCTAGAGCACCTCAGGATGATGGAGTGAGCCTAAATACTCAGCTTCTGCTTTGGTTACATAAGGAAGTTGCACATTCCCTCCCAGGGCAGCCATGGTTAGTCCTTTTTGGGTGGTGTTCAGGTCATTTCCTGTCATTATGGCTGGGCAATAATAACAAGGAAGGCTCTGGACTTTTCCAGTCATGCTTTTTTGTGTTGCCAGATTAAATAAAGTCAGCAACAAGATTGCACTTGGCTTCATACGTGACAAAACACTGCTGCCCCTTGTTTCATGACCATATTGGTAAGGGTTCCTGATGCATGATGAGGAATTTCTTTTGCCACCTGGTGGGCTGAAGGCTGGGAGGGAGAGAGGGTTTCAGGCTGCTGAGACTTTATTATTATTATTATTCTTATTATTATTATTCTTATTATTCTTATTCTTATTCTTATTATTATTATTATTATTATCCATTTTTCTGCCTTTAAATGTCTGTGTCATAGAGGAACCCAAGAAAACTATTTTGGGTTTTTTAAACAGATTTCCTGAGAAATTCCATATCTGCTCTGCATTGTCTCTTGCTAGTTTCCATATTAAGAAATCCTTTGTTTCCTGTCTTGCACCTCTTTACAGTGTTCCAGGTCCAGTATCACTGCCCTGACTGGATTTACAAGACATTGGCAGTGTTAGGCTGGGCTCAATCTTAGGTTTTTTTACAATCTAAATGATATAAGGGAATAATGAAGGAACAGAAGAGGCAGTATGTGATTTAAAAGCTTGATTTGTTTCAAAAGATAACAGAAGATGGCATTTATTTGGCCTAAAGACATTATTTCTTTGTACATTTATCTTACTTTGGTAGTAATTTCTGGAATACTTGAATTTTGCCCCAGGACCTTGCAGCTGACTTCTCTGCTGCCCTCTAACCCTTTTACCTTTGCAAAACTTAATAGCTTGGAACAAATATTTAAGTAGATAGTAAGTGGTGTCTCAGAAGAGAGTTGATTGAAGAAATGGGGCCTCATTTTACCTGTGGTGAAGGAACTGGTTAACAAAGAGGATTAGAGGGTAGGGAGTGCTGCCCTAATCCTGTCACTTCCATGTTATGATTTTATGTAAGACTTGCTCATTTAGTTCAAACTGATTTTTGGTGTCACTATTTGTTTAATTAAAAATTCTAAGGGGAAGTTCAGAAGAGTTGGATTCACTGCATGGGAATGTGACTGTTTTGCACCACTTTACTCAGTACCACTAAAAGGTTATTAATTTGGGTTATGCACTTCTCTGATTGGCAGGCTAGTACATTTTGAGATTGACACAGGAAATCCATACTCATCACTGCTTAGCTTTGCTGTAGTGTCACACCACTGGGATCAACCAAGTGACACCACTTCACATTTGTTTCTCTGCCTGCTTAGGAAAGCCATGGTGATTGTGGAGGCTGCTGATGTAGCAATAATATTGTGGTGCCTGTATCCTGGTATGGCTGACGAGATGCATGCATTAATTAAATTGAGGATGTGATTTGGACATTCTTACTGAGTTTACGTGAAAAAATTCCTTGCAAACGGCAGGAATTTGGTCGTGTATAATTTGCTTTCCTGAACCTTGTGGACAGTGAGCCTTCAGGCTGAGGTAGCTCTTCACTTGGTCAATTTGTGAACCTCCAGCTTAACTCAGCTGCTGTTGGCTCTTTTGGGACTAGTGTCCAGAGGGCTCCTTCAAGAGCTGTCAATTTAGCTGGCAGGTGTTTATTCTGCAGTGGTGTCATCTCTGGGCACTGCTAATCCTTATTTCAAAATAGCTGTGACAGCAGTAAGCACTGAGGCTAACATTTCTGAGAGTAAATTCAAATAGCTTGGTCCTAAATGCTGCCCTACATCAAGGGAAAACCTGACTTCTGGTAGCTTACCAAATGGCTGCCATGCCCCAGAACTCCATCATCCACAGTTCAGTGATCATCTCCCACTTATTTGTAAGGCTTCTTCCCCAGAAATCCTGATATCCTAAAACTTCCATTAACTCTGTGGCATTCTGAGAAACGTATTTTTTTTATTTCTGAAAGAAGGGTTTACTTTCTCTTAAATCTTTTTAACCTGAAGATTTGAGGTTTTTTCTTACCAACTCTTCTCTCATGGTTACTTACTACTAGGAGATTTCTTTCAATATCTGTTTTAGCACTGGAGTAGTTTGTTACTAATAAGCTGCATCTTATAGCTGGAATATGTCTGTGTGGCTGAAACCACGGGTCATAGAGGAATATTGAAATTAAAATGCAGTCAAAGCTTTGTTTTGAGCACATTAGTTTTTCAAAGTGTTACTCTCCTTTTGTGCTACCTTTTAAGGCAGTGAAAATGTGTTAGAATTGAGCAGACAATGTACAGATATAATTTCAAAAAATGGCATTACTTTGTAGATTAAGCACCTGAACTTCATCCCATGGTGAAATGCATGTTTAGTGTGATTTGATGTGAACAGAAACCAATTTTCATGGCTTTGCAGTTCAGTTAGTGTAGCATTTCATTACAGTGACTAGGAACCCTCTCCCTTCTTTCCTCTGAGTTAAATCCAGACTCTTCTAAGGCTCAAAGTAATGTGTACTTTTTCTTCTTTTATCTTTATTCTCAGGATTTGCTAATACCCCCACAGCTACCTTACATGTCATTCTGTTTTTCTCAGAGGTATCCAGGCAATTCTCGTTTTCTTCCCCCTTCCTCTGAAGAATGTCAGAGATCCAAAAACAGAACCCCACAGATTGGTTCAAGACATGACAGAAAGACTGTTCAGGTTTTCATGTGTGTTCTGCTGCAAGCTCTTAAAGTCTGCCATAGATGTAAAAGTCCTTGATCTCTCTGCCTGAGAACCCCACCTGTACAGTTTTGGCTTGTTTCATGAGAGAATGCTAAATTCTCATGTGATGTCCTGAAGGGACTCACTGGTGTGCCATTACTCTGGTTAGCTGCTGCTTGTTCTGTCAGTTCTGTGTTTTCTTCCCCTCAGGACCCCTCAAGTCTTCTGGCTGCTCAGAAGTCTGTTAAATCTGGTTCTGGTTGGAAAAGAGCAGGAAAGATGTAATGACTAAACAGGATTTTGCTGCGTGCTATGGGCAAATCTCTTTATGGTCATCAGGAGCTGTGTTACAACCAGTACTGGAGAGTGAGAGAGTTTATTTATAATTACAAAGTATACTATGTGAATATTGATTCACCTACAGTTTAAAAAAAAATGGGTTTTTTACATTTTCAGGAGCAATCCTCAAGAGCCCCACCATGAATGCGTTAATGCATTTTGTAAGGGCGAGTGTGTTCCTGCAGCACATTCCACCCCCAGATGAGAGGCATGCCAGGTTGTTTTTCATGCCTGTCAGTTACTGGAATGTAACAGATGTGAAACTGGAAGGCAAACTGCTGTGAGCAGCTCCTGTCCTGACCAGCTCTCTGCGTTAGTTAATGATCCCCGTGTCTTCCACAGGTGTGTGAAAATGTGTACAGCACCAGCAGCACTTGGAAGTGTCTAGAAATAGCAATGCTGTGTGTTTCAGATGTGCCAAAGGCTGGAGATATTTGAATCTTGATTCAGCCCCTATAGTTTGAATTGATACAAATTATATTTTCAGGTATAATTTTTTTACTTTTAACAGAACCTACTTAACAAAATTCTGCTCCAGATGTCTTTTCCATCAAGCAAACCCTGTGAGTATGAGTCAATTGTACATTTCCATAAAACGGTACAAGTACTCCTCTCCTAGTCAAAATAGCTTTTAAACAACCTGTGTGAGACAGAACAGAATTATGGATTTGAATATTTACATATATTGAGTATCAAAGTTATTTGGCTTGATACTATATGTCACCTAATTCTGAAAGGTTTATCCAAAGCTCTTGCCTGTTTTCTTGTCTGTGTAGCTCAGGACAGGCAGAATCCAGCTTCTGGAATAAACAGGATCTTTAAAAAGTGAGAGATGGAGAACTGGAGATGCTGGGTTTTGTCATACAAAGTCCAGTAACACATGCTGACGTTGAGATCGATCCTTCTCCCACTTAGTGATGATGAGACAGCTTTAATGTGGGGTAGGAGATATGTGGATGTTAAAGAAGGTGAGCTGGCCAGCAGATCATAATGTCAGAGTCCAGAGCTTTTCCTCAGATGCTTTTTGCTTAGTTGCACACTCCTGAGACATGCAAACCAATTCCTGCTGAGGGTATCATGGGAGTTCTATGTTCTTCATGCTTTTTTAATCAATCAGTTGGAATGCTTCTGTGGTTTAAGGTGACTGACCAGTTATTGCAGAATTTTATAGCAGCTTTAACTAAAAACTTCACAAAGTTATGTTTTATAACCCCTTCATTTCAGTCAACAAAGCAATTGCTGACACCTCTTGGGGAAGCAGCATGTGTTTTTTCTTTTCCCCATTGTGAGATTGAGAAGGTTCAGTTCCTCACCATCCGAGCTGTGTCAGCACGAACTCAAACTCCTCCCATTGCTTGTCTTCTTTGGAAACTTTGCCTGCACAGTGGGCATTGTTTGTCTCTGTCCTAATTCCCTTCTGCTGTAAATGCAACGGGAGCATTTGCAAAGAATAAATCATTTCACTCTATTGACAAAGCTGCGTCTGTAATTGTGTCAGCTGAACCAGACAGTGAGCTGAAATCTTTTCTGAATTAGGGTTTGTGTAACTCTAACCCCATTCCTGGCCAAGCCTTGCAGCCCGGTCTGGAACAGTGAGCATGACAAAATCTCAATGGGAGTGAAAACCAGTAGCACATATTATACAAATTATTTAAGTTTGGTGCTAGATAAAGATATTTAGTAAGAGGCAAAAAGAAAAAAAAGTAGTTTTACAAAGACAATCCTGACAATCTGTGTTCTTTTGCATTTTATGGACTTTGACTTGTGTAATAAAAAAAAATTAAATGATCAGGCCATTTTTTAGTTTTCAACATATGTAAAAGAGTGGTCGTTAGGATGTTGGATTCTTCTTACTGTATTTATTTGGAAATTTTACATTGTGGACTTTGAAGTTAGAGCAAAAAAGGAACTTGGTGCAAAACAGGTGATGTTTTTCTTGCCAGACATTACTATTTAACTTTTTTTCCTTTTCTGGATCATGAAAATTTCAGCACAAGGAAAAAAAAAAAAGTGATCTATCCAGCTTCTATAAAAATTTTAATGCACATCCAGTGGCATTAGGTTTTGGATAAAATTTCTGGTAAGTAATTAGTAAGATGAAAACCAGCTTATTTTTTCACTCAAATAATATTTGACTCTCAACTAAAGATTTGAGAGCTCCCAAAAGCTTCCATAGTCTGCATTTGAAGACTAGTAGAAAACTCCCTATTGGATTATGACTGGTGGTTTTTCAGCTTCTGAGGAAAGAAGGGATTAATTGAAAATGTCAAGTTGGGTTTGTTGGATTTTTGAGGAGGAGGTGGGAAGTGTGACAGGGTCTTTTTTTTCCTTCCACAGTTCCAGAGATGAGAGTCTTCCCAGATATGATGAGTGTAAATTTGGAGCTGTGTTCAAACTGATCCTTGAGATTTACATGCATAAAACATTTTCTCAGCAGTCATTCAGAAGTCTTTGGAGTTGAATGAGATTCTGATGAAAATTAAACTGGCCATGCCAGGCAGCACCTACTGTCAAGATACTGCTCAGGGAGAAAATGGAATAGAAAACTCCATCTGGACTCCTGAACAGTTTTATCATGTGGTGACTGAATTTGTACTTTGAGCTTGAGGCTGATGATGTTTTGTGATAAGTATTGGGAAAAATATTTTTAAATTCACACTGGAGGCTTAAAGAAGGGATGTGTAGGTTTTTTTTCTTTTAAAATATTTTTTAATTTATTAGATATTCTGATGAATTAGTCTGTAATCCTTTTGACTTGCTTCTGAAAAGCTGACTGTCTCAGACTTGGAGTTGCTAAAAGAGGTGCTGTAAGCATGTTTCCCAAAGGTTTACAGTGGGATCAGGTAAAATACAGCCAGTCTTTGACAGGGCAGAGGAAGATGGGTCAATCCTTGTTTTCAGTGTTACTGGACAGTGACAGCAGAATGTCTGAGTTAATACATGGAGCTGCAGCTCTATTCCATAAGCCTGACAGTCTGTCCTTATTGTTTTGACAAAGATTATTGATTTCCATATTCAACCTTTTCTCTATTTGCAGTTTTTCACACTGCTAATCTAATGAGATGGTGTGGAAAAATGTACTGGTTCTTTTTTTAAGACTTCTTGGGGCTTGGTACCTTTTAGCTGCTGGGCTTCTGCCTAGAAAACAACTGTTTGTTACACTGCAATTTCACATCAATTTTTGTCATGTTACACACAGATTTTATTTATATTTAGTATATAATACACCTATATATTGTGTATCTCTAAATATTTACATATAACTTTAATACACATATTTTGTGATTGTTGTACTGTACAGATATTAGATTATATTTGTATAAACATATAATGTTTTTTTCAGTAATATGCACATTTTTGTCATGTATTTCCTTGTGTTTCTTTTCATCTGTGGAGATGTATACATAATTTCTATGAATAATGACAACTTTTATTCATCTCTACTCTTGAGTTGTTCTGTAGAGAGTATCCAGAAAAATTATCATCTATATGGAGTATTTCCCAATAGTAATTTACTCTGTAGTGTGCACCCTGCTGGAACTCATTATGCAAATGCTATATTTGTTGGCTCAACCCCATATTTTTCTGAAAGAATGTTTTTTTCATTGCTTTAGGGGAGAAAAAAAAAAAGTTTTGACAAGGTCAGTATTCACTTCTTTCCTCACCTGTTATCCCTGTCTTTCCCTTCCAGAAAATTAAAGCAGATTACCTCCTGTTGGTTGTGTAAATATGTCCTAATTGCTTCATGTCAGTAAAAGCACTGAATGCCCACATGCAGACAGAATAAGACACTTGCTGTGGGATGAAAAAAACCCTGAGTCTGAAAAGAACTTTGGAGTTCTCATTACAAGGTCTGATGTTTCATTCCTTAGCAGCAGTCAGCTGGAGACAGAAACACTGGGAGCTGAGGCATGCCTAATTCCATGTCCTTTGGTCATGTGCATTGTTTTGCTTTGGAGGAGCTGCAGCACAAATACCTGAACTACAGAAAAGATGCTCTTGATGGAATAGGCTAAGGAAAGTTGCTATCTTCCAATATTTTCCAATTACAAAATACGGAATAATACTGCTCAAGAATATGTTGTAGGCAACAAATGAGTCTTAAAATTACCCGAAACCATGAGAATTTTCCTTTCTGAGTTTCATCATAATTTCTTATTACCAGTTTTTAATTTCAAGCTGAGGAGCTTGACAGCAGCCGTTTCAAGTAAATGCAGTTACTGTGATCTTGGAATTTCGTTGTGGCTTCATTATGCTCTGAAGTCATTATTGACTTCTGTGTTGCCATAAGGATTTTGCAGAACTCGCTCTTTTCCCTGCGTATCCACACACAGAGCAAATGGATTTTGTTTGTAAATTCACAACTCCATAGCACGGGCACAATTCCTGTTTGTAAAAGTGCTTTGTGCTGCTTAAGTGATGTGTAAATGCCCAGAGGTGTTTTTTCTCTCTGTATGTGTGTGAGTGTGACCAGCCACTGGGACCGGTGTCAGAGCAGCCACGGGGTTTGACAGGCAGGTGTGACACCTGTCCCAGTGGTGCAAAGGCCCTGCCAGGTGGGGACAGCAGGAGCAGGGCTGGCACAGAGACTCAGCCCATGCTCATGCCAGAGGAGGTGAATCCTGCTGGGCTCAGCTCCCTGCTCAGCCTGGGTCCAGCTGGGCACCGTGGCTCCCACCCTGCCTGCAGGGGCACAGACGGAGCTGCCAGCTCCAGGGCTGGCACTCTGCTCACCCAGGGCATCCTTCCCAAGGAACAAATCCCTGCCCCAGGGTGTTTGCCTCCGGCTCAGGAATCAGTCCCAGTTACTGCTTTGGCTCCCCTGAGCTCTGCCTTTGTAAAAAGGGAAGGTGAGGGAGGGAGGATGAAAGCTTAGTGCAAAGTTTGGTTTATTTCTTACTGCATTTAGTCATGGGTGGCACTAAATGAAGTGAGATGAGGAATTTTCTTTTGGAAATACTGATAACCTTCAAGTCGTCACTGTTATCTATAATCCACTCCCCTTTTTCTGGTTTTAAGCCTCTTCCTGTCTTTTTCCCTCTGATTGTGTGAGGCATTCTGGGTCTTTAATAAGGCTGCTTTCAAAGCTTTGTGTCTGTCATTTTCTTCATGTGGCAAATAAGCCTTCTCTTTGTACCAGCCAGCTTTTCATAAACGAATATTGCTTACTTTGACCATGTGCTTCTTGCTTTCCAACAGCAGACAACATCTTCTTTTACTTCTAAAATACATTTTTTTTAAAGTGTTACAAAACGACAGTATAGCAGAGATATGAAAAGGAACAATTTTTTTCCTTCTGTGGTTTCTTGCACTTCACACAGGTGTACGGAGGATATTCAGAAAAGGAAGAGCAAGTTAAAAACTGGCAATAATGAACAGGCCATGTAATATTCCCCTTTCTGCTCACTTAATTATTTAAAAATATGCTAAAAGTTCCATGTATGACAGAAAAAGATGTACTCACTTTTTTGCTGCTGGAAAGAAAATTTTGTGTGGAACTAGAGTGGGAGTGAAGAAAAACGAGAGCACGTTGTGTTTGGGAGGCAAATCAGACAAGTTCTCTTTAGCCATGTTATTTTTCAGACCTTGTGTGCTGCAGGATTTGAGAATGGTTTTCTGAGGGATCTGCTCCAAAAGAGAGAGAGCAGTACTGAATTGTAACTCACATGTAGTCAGTGTGAATTGATGTAGCTTTGCAAAGACAGATGAGGTTAATGGAGTCCTTAATTTTTGTCCTGGTATAAACAAATTAGGCAAATTGGCAACATCTCTAACTTTCTAAGAATATCATCAAAGTAAGGAGAGATGTGGCATCAACAGTGTTGTCAAAGTAGCTAAATTTTGATTGGTGTTACTTTGAATCTTTAGTATATTATGCCGATTACCAGGACACGTAGCGAGAAGATTTTCTTTCTCCTTAGCCCCTGAAAACACAGCTTTCCTGTCATGTACTTTAGGGGAGACCACCATAGTGTTTCTACTGTAAATTGTCTTTTAACATTCTGATCAGAGACAAAACAATGTTGTTCCCTAGCTAATATTTGTATTTATTTCTTGGGATATAAAAATGCTAAACCAGAGTGAGACCTGAGGAAATGTGAAACCTGGACTTTTCTGTGAGCAGTAAAGCAAACTGTAGAATATTGAAGTTGGAAGTGCTGTGAGGTCAAGGCTACCAAAAGGAAAAGAATCCTCATTTGAAGCCAGTGGCAGCAAAGCTGCCCATGTGTTAGAGTGATGCTATTACTGTGCCAGTTTCATTGCCTTCTGTACATTAACATGAATTAAAACGAATTAACAGTGCTTCAGGTCTTCAGTTTCCTTTACAGACAGAAATAGGAGACCCCTTTTGATGGATCTACTGTATTCAGTTAGGCTGAAGCCAAAGTGGATCAACAAGAGACATGGAAGAGAGAAGCAAACAGGAGGAAAATGGGAATGTTGCTGGAGATGATCAGCATTCAGTTAAAAATAAAAGCCAAACTTGGACTTTATTATGCAGCTGATATTTGTTAATATAGAATAAGTGAGGCTGTAGAGCATGAACAAATTGCCTTTAGGAGAAAGTGAATTTTAAGAAAGGACTAAGATGTGAGTCCTGTAGCCATGTGTCAGAGGTAAAATGCCTCCTGCATTGCTGATCCCTCTGCTGCTCACTGTAGGTCTAGTGCTGCTCTCAGAGAATTAACATTACTAACATGCCATTACCTAACTCAGCTGCTCTCCTGTCTTACTTCCCACCATTTCTGCTTTGGTAGAGTGCCTTGGTTTGAAAAGATGGGTGTCAGCTAAGGAAGGCAGGAGCTTCCCCTGAAATGGAGAAAGGTAAACCCCCTCCCTCCAAATTACCACAATTTTGAATAAAAAAGGCTCTCAGGCAAAGATATGGGAATAGGAATAACAGTTCTTTACTAGGAAAAACTGAAAATACAAATGTAATTAGTACAAACAAAACCACTGACAGAGTCAGGATAGGACCTGACACTCTGGGGGTCAGGGTGTTGGTATCAGTCCAGTTGAATGGTGGCTGCTCCTCCTGCAGTGACAGATGTGGTTCTGCTGAAGCAGTGATGCTGTAGAAAAGGTGTAGGTTTCCTCTGAAGGTCTGGTGGTGGTGTAGATGGGCCTGGTCTTCCTCTGGGAATTCCTTCATTGGGAATCCAATGGAGAAGAAAGCTGCTCCTCTGGGAATCCAGTGGAGAAGAGGCTCTCCTGGTGTCCCAAAGTCTCAGATTATATCCAGGTAGGAATGCTTGGCTCCTCCCTCTGGATGGAGCATTTCACAATGGGATGATGTCATTTTATCAGTCATGCAGTGAGACTCAGTAGCCCATGGACAGAAGATACCTCCCCTGAACAAGGATTGGTTGTGGAAGAGATAAGAAAACTGCCCAATGAACAGAAGATAACTGCCCCACCTCTAACAGATGGCAAATAGAATACATCCTTATTTTACAATCCAGGACACAGAGGCTTGCCCTGAATGCTCCCTGCTGTGTGGAGCCCTGTGCAAACATCAGTCAGGGCTCCTGCCCTGAACATTTGCATTGCAACAAACAATCATGGTATGCAAATGAAACAAGCAAGTGGATGGGCAGGAGGATGTGAAAGAATGTAGACAAAATTAGAGGCTACTTTGTTATTGGTCTGTGTGCACAGTTCCTTTCAACAGTCCCTTTAGCCCACAGAACACCATCTTGTCTGTCACTTCAGATGGTGACAGACTGAGGCCAGCTGAGGTTTGTCCTGTTGCCACCTAGTTTCATTAGACGTGAAAGTGAATTTTAATCAAATGTGTTTTCCATGTGGATTGTACTTTTAGTAGGCAGTGGTTTGGTGGTCTTTGTAGCATCTCTCCAGTCTGTTTCCTTGTTACACCAGTTTTTATTACCTAACAGTACTGGATCAAATGAAAGACGTCCTGTCTTGAGCAGCAGCCAGAAACAACAAGAGCAGGGCAAGCATGCATGATAATGTTTTCCATTCCCTTCTGGAACTTCAACCATTTTCACCCCATGGATTTACTGAGATAGGTGTTGTGAAAAATGCATATTATATGATTACCTCTTCACAAATATTAGAATGAATATTATATGTTTTCTGTTGGTAAGTTACGTTGTATTAATTTTTGTAGTGCTGTATTAAACTTTTAAATGTAGTCTTTTTTTGGTTAAAGCATAATATTAAAATCAAAACTATGTGATGTAAGATACTTTTTGTAACTAAGTCAAGGAATGGATAAGATAACCAAGAAATTCTTCACATACAGATAACAACAAGAGGACACCAAGAATCCTGAGAATCTCCTTACCTTTTCCTTATAGACTCTCTGGAGCCAAGAAATTGATTTATGCAATGAGACAGGAACAGAGATTAAATATAAGACACCCTTTGTTTGAGAGGAAGGTTTGAATCATGTATGAAGAAATATGAATATGCAACAGGCTATTATTTTTAAGGGTCAGTCCTTTGTGGGTGCTTTGTGCTTTTCCTGAGAGAGAAGCACCCAGACATCCATAATTCTTTGCTTTTTATTGTCTCTTTTATTGTCCTAACCTTGATTGTCCAAATTTATATTAATTTAAATTTTTTACTATTAAACTTTTAGAATTTCAAACACAAGTGAATGGTGTTTTCCACAGGTGTGGTCTCAGAGTTTAATGTTACCTGTGGTTTTCCATGCCCATTCCCTCCATTTCCCTTTCCATCAGCATTATCTTCTGCTCCTTGCCATGCTGGACAAACATTTCCAAAGCTAAGCATTCTTTTGGCCAGGTCTTTTCTTGGAATCAGTGATGTATTGTACAGATTTGATAACCTGGCTAACAGACAGTAATAATGCACATCACTGATCTAGTTCACATTAACTTGTGAAAAGAGCTAAGGTGGAAACAATTTTATCCAGGCTTTTCTGCTTACTGTTCCATCCTTGTATCATGTGCATCTGACCTGTACCTATCCACATTTTGCTCAGAGAAACTAATTTAAATTAATTTCTTAACATTATGCCTTTATTTATATAACCAATGGTAGCATTGATAGCTAGAGATGGCATGCAAAAGAGGGTTACTCACTTGTCAGTGTGATTTTTTTGCTGATGCTTTATTTTACATAAAAATGATATTCTTGTTTCAGTGGCACTTGAATACACACTAGGTATTCTGAATTTCTCTGTCAGAACTGTGTGTCTCAAATGTCTTTAAAGCTTAGCAGTGAAGAGTAAATGAAACTAAAGATGCAGTCTCTCTTAGGTGTTGTTAGACTGTTATTTAAAATGACTTTATGGCTTTGGTTTTTAGTATTCTTTGTTTCTCTAAATTGCATTTCTTCACATACCGTTTTCATATAACCTGCACTCTGACACAAAGGTTGAAAATATATTTGCTAAAAAGATCATCCAGAAAACTAATAAAACTGTTTGGGGCTTTTTGTTTTGTTTTGGTGGGGTTTTTTTTGGGGGGGTTTTTTTGGGTTTTTTTGTGAGATTTCACTACAGAGGGGAAGATAAAGCTCCATGCACCTAAAAGGTTTCCTGTAGGGAAGATGAATTCCTGTGCAGGAGGCACAGCCTGCTTGAGATTTTGCTGTGTTATGCTCTCATACATATTTAATCTAAGTGTACATTAAATTTTACAAGTAACAAGTAAGATGATTGAGAAGTCAGGCAGGTCTGCAGGAGAATGCTGGTGATGTCATTCCATTTGCCTTAGGCTGATATTATTTATGTGCTGCCCTTCATTCCTGGAAAAACGTGGAAGCGCTGAATGTGTGATTCTGGGAGTTAGAGGTGCAGTGCAGGCTTGGCATTCAGAGATGTTTCTCACTGCTCCTGTTGCAATGCCAGCTTTGCTCTCCTCCTGCTCATTGGGGATCTGTTTTCATGAAGTATGGGCACCTGTGAAGGAAGACACTGCTGGCTCTTGGTAGATTTGTTAGCCAGAGAGGAAAAGATGTTACAGGTCTTTGAAAAACCCCCAAATATTATTGTGGCGCTCCAGTGACTGTCAAATGATATCCCAGGTGAGATAAGTGAGATAAATGAGATGTTGGAAAACGTTAGAAAACCTTCAAACCCATATACTGGAACACCTTCAGACAAAGCTCTCAACAAAACCTGTGGCTCTTCTCCCGGAATGGTCTGGGTAACCTCTGGTAGCAGCACTGCAGAAAGTAACTTGTTACATATGATTGAAATAAAGGTGTTTGAATAA
The DNA here is from genome assembly GCA_013396995.1 of Dicaeum eximium. Classification (NCBI taxonomy): domain Eukaryota; kingdom Metazoa; phylum Chordata; class Aves; order Passeriformes; family Dicaeidae; genus Dicaeum; species Dicaeum eximium. The sequence goes on from VWZP01008577.1 coordinate 52,256, forward strand.
TTAGCTTTGATCTAGGCCTGCCTTGATCTAGCAAAATATTTAATGATTTTCATTTTGAGATAGAGATGAGTGCATTTGATGACTTCAGCTGTGTGAGTAGCTTATGAAATGAGGCTGCTATTGAAAAGGTTTTTGGACAGGCCTGGAAGACAAGGAATAAATTGCATTTATTCATTTACTGTGTAACTGCTGCTCTCTGGTCTTGCTAATTACGCTTATGCCATACCTGGTTTGCTTTGTGGCTTTTCCCCCATCATAAAAAGGTTAAGAACAAATTTTCTGAACAATGCCAATTGCAGCAATGTGCTCAATACTCATCCATGTCTGTCAGGGAGGTGTCAGAGCGTGGCCCAGGCTCTGTCTGGTGGTGCTGAGCAATAGGACAAGAGGCAAGGGCAGAAACTGATGCAAGTTCCACCTGAACGTGAGGAAGGTCTTGCTGTGAGCACTGTAGCAAGCTGCCCAGAGAGGGTGTGGAGGTTCCCCCACTGGATAATTCCTTGTGTGCACAGCCCTGTGCCCTGTGCTCTGGGATGGCTCTGTGTGGGCAGGGAGGTTGGACCAGAGGATCCTTCCCTGTGGTCCCTTCCAGCCTGCCCCATTCTGTGATTCCGTGTATGCCACGTGTTACTTAAATACTGGCTCCTTTTAATAATGTAGAACAATTATTAGAAAAGTTATGTGTTACTGAAATCTTTCCTCAGTCTGGGAAGTCACAAGAAATAACATAAGATCTGGTATGATTTCAACATATGCCTTGCTTTTTCTCTCTCTGTTTAGTTATCCTTCCCTCCAAGTCCTTGTCAGTGATTTGGCAGCAGTGTTAGAAGTGGAAAAATCAGCTAAGAGTTAACTTCACTAAGAAAAAGCAGCTTGTAACATGAAGTGCCTACTCAAAATACATATTTTTATTGCTTTTTTTAATGCATTCCACGTTTTTGTTACTTTTCTGGATTAACATGTGATGTGGAATGCAAACATGAGAAAGAGTGTGGGCAGATCCCTAGCAAGTGATGTGAGCTGTGTGAGAAGGACACCCTGGGGACGATGACCTCTGTGAAATGCTCAAGAACTGCAGAAGATGAAGTACTCAAGTGTTGTTATTCACAGCAGAGGCTGACAGGCCAGATTGTTTCTGCATCGTGCCCTTACTCAGGTCCTGCAAAATGTACTTGAATGGGGCCTTAAGAGGGTCTTCAGGATTTATTTATGGAGCCTCTAGTAAAACTTACTTTTAGTTTACAAAAGAGCAGAGTTCATTTTTTCAACAATATCTTTTGTCTGTTGTTGTTAACTGTTTCTAAACCAGATCTAGATTAGAACAAGGATTACACTAATTTCATGGACAAAGACAAATTTAGCCAAAGTGTTGTGAGGAAGAGTGAACTTTTTGTAGCTTGAATATACCCTTCTTCTGCTTGTTGTTCTGCAGTTTCTACACTTTCAGTATAAATATAGAAACTGCATTCCTTACTAAGGATGGAGCTCAAGTAACCTCAGGTGACCAATTAGTGTTAATTTAGATGCTGGGAGCAGATTGTAGCCCTCTGTATCCCAGTCACTGATTGCAGGGAGGTGACTCCAGTTAGCTGAAGGGAAGGGGAGGAGTGTGGGACCTACTTTTCACCCAGCAGCACCCTGTGGTCTCAAGCAGAAAACTTTTCCGTGGTAAGTGTGAAAAACGCCATTCACTTGTGTTTAAAATTTTAAAAGTTTAATAGTAAAAAATTTAAGGTAATATAAATTTGGACAATCAGGGTTAGGACAATAAAAGACAATAAAAAGCAAAGAATTACGGGTGTCTGGGTGCTTCTCTCTCAGGAAAAGCACAAAGCAGTCACAAAGGACTGACCCTTAAAAATAATAGCTTGTTGCATATTCATATTTCTTCATACATGATTCAAACATTCCTCTCAAACAAAGGGTGTCTTCTGTTTAATCTCTGTTCCTGTCTCATTGCATAAATCCATTTCTTGGCTACTAAGAGTCTGTAAGGAGGCAATAATTCTTTTCTTGGGATTTTGGTGTCTTCTTGTTGTTATCTTTGTGCAAAGAATTTCTTGGTTATCTTATCTGTTCTTTGAGCTAGTTACAAAGAAGTATCTTATATCACATAGTTTCTATTATGCCTTAATGAACAGAAAAAAACCCCTACCTTTAAAAGATTAATATAGTACTACAAAAATTAATACACCATAACTTCCCAATATAACACATATAGTATTCATTCTAATATTTGTGATGAGCCAATCATATAATAGGCATTTTTCACAGTAAGTACCCAGTAACCTTCCTGGTCAGAATTCCCTTGCAGTTCCCTGGATATAATGCAGGTTGGGGAGGGATGCTTTGCTGTGATTAGCAGGATGTACCCCTGCATGGAGATACCTTTTGTACCAAAACTAGTTAGACCTAAAACATTGTAATGATATTTCATGGTGGTCTGTGGTAAATGGTTCAAATTCAGAGTCAAATTATCATTTAGCAGTGGCATGAATACTTTTAATTGGAAAACTTTTGATTTATTCTGTTTTCTAAAAAATTATAAACAATCTTGGGTTTAGGTTGGGATGAGTAGGTACAGGAGTTACCACTATACAAGCAGGGATGTCAAATTTAGTGTGCATATCTAGACTAAATAATTTAGTATTGGGTCCTCAATTGCCCTTCAGTAAATGCTCTTAAAAATAGTGATCACATCTCACAGGTCAAGCTATCTGCATTTATTCCCCCTGTTTCACACAGTCTCACATAAATGCACACCCGCTCCTTTATTTTCTGTGTATTACAGAATTAATTCATACGGGGATTGCAGTGGAAGATTCGGATTTAAGTTATTGCCAAATGGCCTTTTTAAGTTGGTAGAGATTCCTGTCACTGGTGGCTATGCAAGTCTCCTGTGTCCCTTCTCTATTTGCACTTTAGCAACTCTATTTGCCTCCTTTTGTACTTTGTAGAGGGGAAGAAACTGACTTTGTGAATTTATGATTTTGTTTTGTGTGTCTCAGCACGCTGTTGTCAGCTCAGGGGCTGAGCTGTGCGCTTTGGGTAGGTGGGGTCTCAGGTTTGGGACCTCCAGTGCTGCAGGAGTGAGGGCTGCAGCAGAACCCCCCTTTGTTACAGAGAGCTGGGAGCGTGTGCATCATAACCACTGGCTTTGTGATATGCAGCCTAACAGGTGCAATCACCCTTACAGTTATGCTCCTTTTTATTTCAGAAGTTATGTCAAAATGTCTGAGCTTTGCTTTAACTTTTATCCCTCTTTTCCTTTCCAAAAGCAGTGTTGCTAATGAGTGCTCCTTTCAGCAGCTTAGCCCTGTGCTCTCTTGGAGGTTACTGATGCCAGGGGAGTTGCTCATGTGATGAGTCTTATATCCATATTCTCAAGCAGCCTACAGAAAAGATGTCTGGCAAAGCTGGAATGCAAAATACCCAAAAAAGAGTCTAAAATTGTAATAATTATTCCCATTAAAAGCATGTTATCAAAACAGTTCTTTACAATTAGTTTCCCTTGACAGCTCTTCACAGGGAAAAAAAAAAATCTCAAGATTCCTGCCCACTGAACCAAATCCCAGTGTAGTTATTCCCATGTGATAGCAGTGAAAGGAATATTACTGCAGAGATAAAACCCAAAAGCAAAATCTGTCTCTGTGGTTTTGTTCCAGAACTGAAGAAAGTGAGGGCAATTAGTTGACCCTAGAGAGGGTTTACACACAATCCTAACCTGGGTTTTGATGTCTGCTGCAGAACAGTCCTGAAACCTGATTCATTTACAGCCACAGGTAATGAGCAGCCTGGAATTCTAAAGGTGTGCTGGTGAGCTCCCTGTGCAAGCCTGGGCTCCTGCCCACAGGCTGGAATTAAAATGTCCTTCTGCTTCCTTGTTATTGTTTGTATTTTGAGCATGGCAGAGAAATGTCACTTCTCAGTTAATCTGAGTGCCAGCTCCCCTTGTATAAAGCTTTTATAAAGAATCTCGCTCTGCTTTTAAGATGCACAAATTGGCAAAAGGTTGTGGCTCTTACCACCTTTGATGGATCTTTATAGAGGTTCCCCAGACATTTCCTATAGAAAAGAAATGCTGCAGAGAGGGAGATATTTATTACACAGTTTCAGGAGGCTCATTAACTCCCACAACATGGATGAACTTCAGGTAAAATAAACATTTAAAGGGCAGCCTAGCATTTTAAGGGACAGGCGGCAAGAATAATTTGTATCTGCGGTAATATTTATAAACATGGCATTTAAGAAACCTCAGATGCTGTACAAAAGCTTGTCACTATTTGGTTGCTTACTAAGCAGGAGGAAAAGTTGTTAGTAATGAAACCATGCAAGAATCAGAGATATCTAATGTCCTACCTAAGGAGCAGAAATGGATTGTTTGTTTCCCAGGTCAGGGTAAAACCAACCATAACAGCAAATGGACATTTTTTATTCTCCTTCCTTAGGTTTTGACTTTAATTTTCTCACACTTAGAATGAGAAATGCTACAAGCAAAGTGAGATATTTCTTAATTGCTAGGAGGAGATTTTGGTGGGTTTCATTGCCAGTGTTAACTGTGCCGTGGGAATACTCACATTCCTGCAAACTGAAGAGCAACCTAGTGATACTGGGTTACTTTTTATTTTAATTTTTGCTCAAGCTAGTTCTGCATCATTGTATCTGTGACTTTAAAACAAGTACTGGGTTAATACCTTTGCAGGTGTTTCCAATTGCTCCTTTTAGGAAGAGAAATCAGCTGTTAACGTTGATGTCCTTGATTAAAATTAACAAAGGCCAACAAAATTAATAAAGGCTGTTGACAAAGGCCAACAGTCTGATTTGTTTCAGGTGAGCTGGTTCTTTGTTTCTGGCTTGTGTGTCCTCCCAGTATAAATGCTCAGTGATCAAAATCTAATTATCAGTTTTACTGAAGAAATATTGGCCAGTAGAGAATTCAGTTTGTTTTCTCTTTCCAACACTGGCATTGGCTTTGGAATGCTAGCAGGGAAAAATAAATCGAAGCTAGGCTTTTAATCTAATCTTGTTTTCTCCTAATCCAGGCTGTCAGGCCAGTGGCACATGAGCAGCCATGTACTTGCTATGGAAGGTATTGTTTGTGAAGCTTTTTTCTGCAGGGCGAACCTGTGGTATCAAGGTTGATTTTTGTCAAATGTTTTTGTTTGCTGTGTTGATGTCCCAGGTTACCAAGGGGTTAGACACCATGGCTAGCAATGTCTCTTCAAGTCAGAGACTTGAAGTCTGTTTTTTAATTAAGAAAAACAGGTTAAAAGCTGGTCTTGCTGTCCTTTGCCTGTGTTTAAATGAGTGAGGAGTAATTGTATGTTCATTAGATGTAAAATAGCAAGATGCAAAGGTTTTGACCTTGGAGTAGGTAAATTCAGATTGAAGACTAATTTTTAATGATCAAAGTAAATGACAGAAGTGGTTTTTTAAATTCAAATTTAGTCCTTAATGCTTTCTGTTCTAAAGTAGAGACTGATATAGTTGAATCTCTGAGTTTGATGCAGAATTTACAAGCCTGGTATGCACTAAATTTTGGAAAAACTTGTATAAACTGTGAGTTAGTGGGGTAAAACTGGGTGAGGTTAGAGGGCTCTTGTGTGGGAGGTGCAATGTCAGGAACAGTGGGGCTTTCTGCCCTTAGCCCTTAAATACAAAGAATTCCTAAAAAATTCCTCTGGGCATGAAATTGAAGTATAATGTATTGCAGGTACAAGGGGTTATGGGTCAGTGTAAGGTCATCAGTTATGCTGTACCAAGTAAGTTAGAAGTTAGAATAATATCATAAATTAAAGTTACTGCTTTGTTGTCCTTCCATGAAGAAGTTGAATGGGTAAATTCACTTTTGGTGAATTTAATGTCTGGCTAGCCATTAGAGTGGCTCCAGTGCAATTACTTTCATAGATCTTCAAAAGGAAATAGTTTATAAAAGCAAAAATCTTGAAGGAAATCTCAGAAGGCATAATGGCTTTTTGAGAGGCATAACTTTGCATCCATATATAATTTTTTTTTCAGTCCAACAAAATTAAATTGGTCTGTTAGTTATTTCTGCAATATTTTTTTGTCTCCTGCAATCCAGCTAATCATTAATGAGTGTTTTTCCAGTCAGAGCAGTGGGGGTCTTGATTGCCAGAATGTTTGTTAGAGAGGAAGAGGAGGGTGTCCTCAAAGACTTTTTTCTACTTAATTTTTTAATATCCTCTTAATTTTTTAATATAATAAAGGAAAAAGAAAAGAAGGTTAAACAAAAGTCATTCTCTGCTTGCAGTTGTTATGGCTGAAGGGCCCCCACTTTCATCATTTTTGGAGGCATCAGAATTGTTACTGGTTTTGTCCCCACTGCAGGCAGTGACAAGGGGTAAAAAAGTTTCATAGAATTGGGTGCAGAAGTTGCAAAAGATGTGCCTCAGGTCAGTGCCTGAGATCTCCACAAGCCTTTTCCCTGTGTGCCCTCACTTCTCCTTTTTGCAATATGATTTGTGTCTCATTCTCTCAGCCATCTTCTTGTGTTTTCCCTTTGTTCTTCTGTGCCTCTTTTACTCTTCCCATGTTCCCTGCGCTTTTCTTACACACTGAGTCTCACTTGCTGAGGTAGAATAATGTGTTTCCTCTCTCCTTGGGAGAAGATTATCCAGACAACAGGCATGAGAAGTGTCTCTGGAAGATGGGGTGCCCAGAACATTCACCAGCTATAAAGGACTCAAAAGTCAGCCTGTCACCACCTCAGCTGACACTGAAACCTTGTTTGATCCTGGACCCGAATTCCTCTGAGCCAGATGTGTCTGGGTACTGCTTCTGCACTTGTCTGTCAGTCTTAAGCAGCTCATCATGTCCAGAGTCACAGTACCCTCAATTTTTCACACAACTACTGTTTAGTCTAAGAAGCTGAGAGGGGCCATGGGAAAGGCAAATCAATTAGATGTGCTTAAGTGTCTCTAAGAAAACAGACATGTTGCTCTCACAGGACTTTGAGGATACAATTTTTAGGGTTTGACTATTCCCAGCTGTGGTATAAGATACTTCAAGGGGATTGGATGATGTGGATAGCAATGTGTCCTACACTGTGCTCTCAAAAATGGCTGATTATGGAACATAAGACCAAAAGGAGTTTGTGCATTCTGAGATTTCCCCCAGGTTTTCCTTTCTCATGACCTGCACCTTATGTTTCTCTGTGTGCCATTAGCACATGCTTTATATTCCTTGTAATAGCAAATTCAGCTTGCTATGGGGAGCCATGGATGTTATAATAACAAACAGGAGTGGGTAATGGACTGCAGAAATTAGTGCAGAGAATTGGCCTCACTCCACAAATCACCCACCCATTTATCTGCTGACTGTTGTAATATTTATGTGAAGGTGCTGCATGAATGTATTTGAGCATTTTAGGTCTCTGTCTTCAAACTTGGAGGTGAAATCCGAGGAAAGAGTTAGTGTATTAATTAGTTGGTTGCAGTATAAGGATTGTTAACCACCTATCTGAATATTTTAAACTTTTAGTTTGAAGACATTTCCACTCTCTGTGAAGCTGGGAAATGAAATGTGGGAAGATGTACATAAATCCACTGTTGAAACAATGCTGATACAGGACAGCCACAGGAGTGCCTTGTGAGACACCAGCTTCCTGTGACAGGCACAGGGACACTCAGATGGTCACCCAGCAGCAACATGTGTGCTAAAGCTCTCCAGCAAAATCTGTATTTCTAGACCTGTTCTGTTTCTCAGGGTAGTAACTGACTTTCAGTGGGGCTTCTTGCTTGGGAAACAAAGTGAAAGCTATTTTCTTTAGCACCTTGATGCAGTTGTTTTGGGTCATGATTGTATTTTTTAGATTACATCATGATTCCTCTAAGCTGTGACCTCCACCAGACCTCTTAATTTCTTGAAAAGGCTACTTAAAAGTATTCAGGATTTCACTTCTGTGAGGCACACAGTATCATGCTTAGGAAGAATACATGCACTGGAGTTTAATTTTGGAGAAAGTGTATTATTCCCAGGGTTGAGAGGGTAATTAGTCTTTGAATGAGTCAATTTATCAAGTTGAAATCTTTGTAGGTTCATAATGGAGATGTTTTAGCATCCACTATCCCCAAGGCATGCCAACAAGAATGCCTTTTCAAGATTTTGGCCAAGTAAATGTTTAAAATGATTGTGACTTCGGTGAAATTGTAATTTTTTTTCTTGCCTCTGCCAATACAAAAGATGGAACAATTCTGTTTTCTTAGATGCACAAGCTACATTTGTAATGTTTTGCATACTGAACCAACTGACAGTATTTCCTTGAATAAATGCAATATTTCCATGTAATGAGTTGGATGAATGGAAAGATTTTAAAGAAAATCATAAAATGGGCAGTCAGTTTCTCATCACTTTGGTAGGTCACAATATTATAAAAGGTCATTAGCTATCACTGCAGCCAGTTTTCAGGTGGCATTTAGAGTTGTGTACAGACATCAAATTTCAAATTCTACTTACTCTTACAAAGGACAACTTCTTTACCATGCAAGAAATAGATTTTATGTGAACAAATAAAAACCTATATTAAGAAAGCCTGTGAACTTCTTAATGTGGTATTTGCTGTCCATTCAGGAGTCACATTTAAAACCACACTGCTTAAAAACTTAGGAGAGTCATTTTTCCTGATATGGATGCAAACAAAGCAAATGCTTATTTATTTGGTGTGCAGACAATACAGAGATATGGTGCAATTTTTGGAAGAGAAGATGCATTTCTTAAGTGTTTTTAACTCCAGCAAAACAGTGGAATAATTGATTTGTGCTGCAGATAGGGAATTCTGTGATCTGTTTGTAAATTTGAAGGCATTTTGGGATTGAAAACCCACAGTAAGACGTGTTTAGAAATAGAAGTAATTAGGGAGAGATGCAGGAGTGCCTCCATTGCAATACATGGAATCTTTCTACAGCTCTTTATTATTTTTTTTACAGTAGAAGGTGTAGCAAACAACCTATGGAAAGCTGTTTCTTTTCTCTCTTGTGCTTTGCTGGTCTAATGCAGCGTGCTGAGGATGTGTGGCTGGGCTTGCCTGGTACCTGCCCCTGGCCTCTCACAATGACTGACTTCCTTTGAAAAACAGTGTAAATCAGTCAGAACCCTCTGGAAAAGGTGATTGTACCCCCAGTTGTCACTAATGCTTCAGAAGCTCTTTTTTTCCCCCCTCCAAACTCTTCTGTGTGCAGCCAAGCACAAACTTGGAGTTTAGTGCTTCTGTTTGTTCCATAGTCCAGCTCTCCTCTTGGTGGACAGAATAAAATTTGCCCACTGGCTAAGGCTGATATTCTTTGGAAATAATGGACTCTGTTCAGCCTTGATCTAGCACAAGATGTCCCTTAAGCAAGGTTGGGGTTTTCTTTCTTTGCTTGTGTTTTGCTTATTTTCATTTTGAAATGCTGATATTTGCATTGTAGTTTAACCATTATTAAATAATGCTTGGTTACCATGAAAAGAGCAGACCTAATAATTTCTGAAAAAGTACTGCTACAGCCTTGCTTCTCTTACATACTGACATATATTTTGTGGTGTGAAATAAAAGCTTGCATTACTTTCTATTATACCAGTAAATTGCTTTTAGCCTGTTCATTTGTATTTTACTGGTTTTATTTTTAGCTCAAATGCCTAACAACATCACTGTTGTTTTGCAGGCAAAAGTATGTGGAAATTCCCCATGTGTCATTGGGGGAATCTGCTCCTCTGTGCAAATAGGCTGCCTGGCTTGTTCCTACAAGATGTGTAGGCTGGCATTGCAGATGTACCTGCAGAATGCACAGACTGGATTTTGGGGCTGGTGTGCAGGAGGTTCTCTGTGAGGTGTTGGAGACATGAAAGACAGGTTGTGTGGGTCCTCTCAGCCCAGGGACAGCCACCACTTGGTGGATTTGGCAGGAATGTGCCAGGGAGAGGCTCAGGCAGTGCAGTCCCCACCACTGCTGCTCTTCCACTTCTCTGGGCTCTGTTGTTTCCTCGCTGAGGTGGTGGCTCCCAGGAGCAGAGGCAGTAATTCATTTAGTGCAGGAGTTACTTACAGTACAGCTGTGCTGCTCTGAAGGTGCCATCTGCCATCCCTGGGTGGGAGCCAGCTCCCTGCAGGCTGCACATTCCAAGAGAAGCTTTCCTTAGGACACCCTGGGAGCCATCTATGGAGCCTGCCCGCCCCATAAAATGTGGGAGCAAAGGAACCCGGGGAGCTGCTGAGCTGAGATCTGCATCTTCAGACTGTGGTGCTAGGATCTGACATAATTGTATCTAATTGAGGTGGAATCATCAGAAGCAACCCTGCTGGCCAATTTTAATTTTCTCTCCTTTTAGATGAACTGCCTAATTCAGCTTTGTAAGGTGCAGCCAGCCACATCTGTCATAGGGCATAGCTAGAAGAGCAAAATTATGAATTGGCATCTGAAGAGATCATCCTCTTAATGGCAGCTGGCCTTAATTCACATTCCATGGGTGTATTTTTGCATTATTGCTTAATCAAAAAGCTACTGGAGCCAGATATTTTTGTGGCTGTAGCTGTGTCAGATCTCTCCTGGTGTTTGCTGTGCTTCCAGGACCCTGTGTCAGAGGGGCTCAGGAGCTCACTGTGTGCAGGGAGGGCAAAGCTGGAGAGGAATTTGCCTTTTTCTGGGCTGGTTGAAGCTGATGAAGTGGAAGCACCTGCTTGGTTCAGCCACTTGGTTTCTGCTGCCCTGTGCACTGGGGAGTGAAAATGTTACTAGAGCCAGAGGGCAGTGCTGGTCAGAACCACACATCTCATCAGCACAGAGTGAAGCTCTGGGTTGTTACGTGCTTATTTTGCAGCAGAATAGGGGATTGTGTTCCAGAGGGTGGATCTCAAAGACCTCTTGAGCTATACAAATCAAGGGAGATGTTTAGATATAATCTAATGTACAAAACAAGTGAAGACTTGGCTGGTCTAATAAATGGGAAGATAATGGGAAAATAAGTTTTGCCCAAGTCTGTGTTCCAGAGAAAGATAATGAATGTTTTTAATAAAACCGTGTCAAGTAATGCTTTAATTTATTCCTTATTTAAAAAGAAAATAGATTATTTTAAGAAAGTTTTATCTCCTTTTCCACACTTAGGATACTGAGGGTTTTCCTTGTAATTTGGCAATGCTTTCCTGGCTTTCTGTGTCAGCCAGTATTCGTTGAGCAGGATTGAACTAGGTATGAAAGTTTTCTCTGAACAAAGAGCTGATGGATGAGCTTTACCCTAGGTACAGTTTACTTTTTTTTTTTTAATTATTATTATTTTTTTAATCCATTTTAGCCTCCTGGCAATAGCGCTGCCCACTTTGCTCTTATTTTGGATTTAATGTACCCCACGCACCACAGTCCCTGGTCTCAGGAATGATTGTATATCCCTGCCCTGCAGACCTGCCTTCTCCAAATCCCTGCAACTGCAGAGTTCTCCCAGTGGAATGAGGGTCTGTCTGTGGAGAGAAATCAGCACAAGGAGTAGTGGCAGCTCAACTGGAGCACAGTTAGGCACATTTCAGATGAACACTGGTTTTCTTCTAAGAGTGTCTTTGCCCTGGCTGGAGCTCATCTGAGCATGGCAGCTCCTTCAGACTTTGTTTGTAATATTGAATAATAATCTTGACACTTGTGTGAGGGCCATGTCAGTTTATAGTGACAATTTCAGTCATTAACAAGTGGCAGCTATTTGCCATCTGTCCCTTATATCAGAATCCATATGCAGCTTAGTGTTAGTTGAGAGGATTAACTTTCTCTTAATATTTTTGCAATCACTAGCAATTCCCTGTTCCACTTTAATGTCATGGTTCTTTTTTCTCCAGATGTGCATCTTTTGTGAGAAAAAAATAATAATTAAAAAAAAGCCCTACAAAAAAGGTAGACACTGAGCATGTGAACTGTGTTGATGAAATGGAATGAAAGCAGAAATGGATATAAGAAGTAGTTACAATGATAGATGGAGTTCTGTTTAAACAGAGTGGAGATAATTAAGGTGTGGCTGTATTTATGCACATAGGGATATTAGAAAGCAATGTTTTATTCAGTCTTCAAGGGCTCCAGCCTGCAGTGCTGGTGTTAGCTGCTCTTCACTTGCCTGAAGCTTGGCATTGTGGTGGTCTCTGAGTAGTGTCAGCTAAAATAGAATTGCTGTGCTGGGTGAGTTTTAGAATAGATTTTTTGTGAGAAATAGGAAGGAACAAAAATTCTGCTTTTAAAAAAAACCCCTAAACTTGCTTAGTTGCATAAATGCAAGGGGCAAAGTAGTGTTTTTCATGCAAAAAATATTGTGGTATGTCAGCATGTTGGCACTGATGGTGAATAAGCTGTTTTAAATATACATCCCAGAAACAGGAAATATGCTGTGATGTATGAGTCTGGGAACCTATCTTAAATGGAGGAAAAAGGACACAATATGATGCCACATAGTTGGAATTCTGGACTTTATTGAGAAGTAAATAAAAAGTGATTGTGAATTCTCTGTGTAGGCAGCTGTTAAGCAAGTAAGTTTTTAAGTATTTCTAAAAAATTTTTGACTAGAAAAGCAGCACACTGTGGTAATGAGAGTTGCAATGTTAACCTTTGTGCATGAATAAATGTACAGATGTATTTTAATGGCATTTCTGAGGTTCTGAGCTGCCTTCATTGGTGATCTTTCAAAGCCACGTGAAGGCATTATTAGAGAGATTAAATCATTCTCTAACAGCACAAAGGTAATACATTGGTGGTGGATTTGGAAGGCTGTTTTGGAAAGAGAGCACCAAAGTTCTTGGACATGGTTAAAAAAACTTCGTAGACTTAGAAGATGATTTCCACTGCATGTGACTGCTTTCCAAGCATAAATAAATGTCTTGTCAGAACCAACCTTGCTGGAAGCAGGAGGCTGAAAGTTAGGGGAGGAATTAATTCTGTAAAATTTGTTCCTGAGACTGAAAACAGAAACAGAGAAAGTGGCCCTATCTTTTGTGAAAACCTTTTGTTTTCCAAAGTGAAAGCTGTGAACCTTCTGAGTTTTTTTTCCTCCTTTGTTTGTTTTTTGTTCCTGGTGCCATCTCTCTTTTCCCCAAAAGTACTCAGAGATTCTGAAATACAAATCATGCTGTTTGTCCATAATAGCTGTGATGCCACTGACAGAATCAAGCTATCAGGCAGGGAGAAAGGGCCTTTTTTCCTTGGCTCTTAGACTTAATTCTGATTTACAGTATAGACCAGGNAGTGGATTTGGAAGGCTGGTTTGGAGAGACAGCACCAAACAGAGCAAGTTCTTGGAAATGGTTATAAAAACTTTGTAGACTTAGAAGATGACTTCCACTGCATCTGACTGCTTTCCAAGCATAAATAAATGTCTTGTCAGAACCAACCTTGCTGGAAGCAGGAGGCTGAAAGTTAGGGGAGGAATTAATTCTGTAAAATTTGTTCCTGAGACTGAAAACAGAAACAGAGAAAGTGGCCCTATCTTTTGTGAAAACCTTTTGTTTTCCAAAGTGAAAGCTGTGAACCTTCTGAGTTTTTTTTCCTCCTTTGTTTGTTTTTTGTTCCTGGTGCCATCTCTCTTTTCCCCAAAAGTACTCAGAGATTCTGAAATACAAATCATGCTGTTTGTCCATAATAGCTGTGATGCCACTGACAGAATCAAGCTATCAGGCAGGGAGAAAGGGCCTTTTCTCCTTGGCTCTTAGACTTAATTCTGATTTACAGTATAGACCAGGGTAGTGTCCAGCACACCATAAATGCATGCGCATGAATTTAGTCAGGGAACAGGCTTCTTGGGCAATTAAATTAATTGCCTACTAGATATTAACATCTATGATTTTGCAAAGTAATTTAGCACTTTTCTATGACTGAGGTTTATCAATGGGATGTAACTCATAAACTGCACATTCCTGCTTAAACAACAAGGACATTCTCCAGGCTGTGTTTGAGAAATATTAAAAGAAGTTAAATTTGAAAGTATGATAATGTAGGTCACTATTTAAACTATTTTAAACTTTTTATTGCAATGAATAAAAGCAAAGTCATGGTTTTTAAGGCATATTTAATTTTTGTGGGAATAGGTACTCCATTACTCTTGTTTTGGATGGTGTAGAAATGTATTGCTGTTTAATAGGAAGTGAAAAACTATTGGAATATTTATGTTATAACTCAAATCTCCTGTCCTATGAGGGAGTGAAACCTGGGCAAATTTCCTGAGCAGTTCAAGAGGGACATTAAGCTTTATTGAAAGAAAAAATGTTTGTAAACATTGAAATTGTGAAATGCCCTAGGAGTGGTTGTCTGCAAACTGTGTTGCTTTCATTCCTGTAAAAACAGCTATTGAAATACAACAATTGCACATTTTGAATTATAGAGCTTTTCCCTGTGTTTTGGCTAATGCTGCAAATACTTGTGGGTTCCAAAGCAAGGAAATGCAGCATGAGATGCTGCAGAATGAGCTGGACTGCCAGGCCTGCTGTTTGTAGGGGTTTTTAGAGGGATTTGTTTTTCTTTTCTGAAGCAAAGTTATTTCAAGCTCTGTAATTTGTGCTGATTCTCATTCCTGATGGCTCTCATCAAGCCCATCTTTGATTGGGAAAGGATTTTACCTGCCTGATGCATCCAAGGATAAATAAAAATGTGTTTTACCTTTCCACTCCCTCCACCAGCTGGGGTTCCAGTGGAAGTTAATTGCTAAATTCAAGAGTAGCAGGAATGAAAATTATTTTGGAAGGAAAGACAGAAGTTTTCACAGTAATGCACTCAGAGATGCAGTGTTTTTACAAGCACTGCTGTAAAATGAGTATGAACAAATATGTTGATTTTTTTCCTCTATCATAGCAACACATTCTCAGTAAATACCAGGAAGGAGAGCATTGCCAGACAAAACTACCATGCTGAAGTTCACCCTTGTGGTTTACTTATGTTGTGTTTTAATTATGGAGAGGTTTTCAGTTTTGAAGTTGATTTTCAATTCTTACTAGATGCATTTCTATAGATGGAATAATATTTCCTTCATGAAATAGAATTATTAAAAAATGTGTTAATAATGCACATTTAAAAATCTTGACGTGCAAATGATCTTAATAAAAAAAAAAAAAGAAGAGCAAACTAAGCAGAGTACTTGGTTTGCAAAGAATTCAGCATCAGAGTTTAGTATTGCTCTGGAGTGCAGTTATCTGAAAGTAGAATGTATGAAAACAAGCAAATACAAATATGATGTTTTGGGGACTTTTTTGTGAAGTCAGGCCACTTAAGAAAAGTGGAAATATTTTAATTAATTTTCTGCAAAACCACTCATTAAAACTTGTAAGTGCTTAACTAAACAAAACCTTAATTGAAAGTGTCAGAAGTGATCCATGGCTGCATCACAATTTTCTTCTTTATGCATCATTTCCTTTGCCATGTAGCTGGATACCAGCCACTACTCTGACCTATCAGTTCAGGCACAAAATGTTCACCCTGGTTTCCTTGTGCTCTGTAAAAAGAGTTAAAATAGGCTTAGATTGAAGAAGACAGGAGCTTTATTGGTTGGGTTTTTTCCTAGAGCAACATCTGTGTTCTGAACAGGTGGCCACAGGACAGTTCCATGGATGCAAAAGGCTGTATTCCATGTGTGCTCTTTGTATCCTTGAGTATGATTTATTATTAAAACATGTTTTATGAAAGGTGAAAAGTATTTTAATGCTTCTAACAATGGCTTTCTTAAATCCAGGTGTCTGTAGTAAAATAAATGATACAAAAATCCTTAACTGGCATAGATAAAGATAGTAATCTGATCAACTGGTATTGTTTTTAATTCATTTCAACCTGTGTATCTTAACTACTATCACACAGATTTTTGTGTACAGTATAAATATTTCTCAAAAGAAAAAAGTTAATGGGAACATATTTTCCATAAAATTTTGAAGTGCTATTCACTTTGTGAATTTATGTAGCAAGAGTCAGTTATAAACTCAATTTGAGTAAATACATTTAAAACCTTTTACTCTGCAGTTATTTGCTACTCACTTAGAAGGGCTTCTCACCATGCTCTGTGTGTAGTTTCCCAGAATTAAGTTCTGCCCTGTGCCAGCTGAGTATCTGCACTCATGGCAGTACAGCAGCCACACAGGTCAAGGAGAAGGGCATTTCCCCAGGAATTCAGGCCTCTGAGAGCACTGATGGAAGCTGACTTTATCTCCCATTTTTCTTGTGGAGGAATGGTACATAGGAATATAAGAAGCTGTTGAGTAATCCAATTTATTGAATGCATTCTTGGGGTTTCCAGATCTTGATGCCTTCCTCTGAATCATGGCTATATCTTATAATTGTCTTGCAGCCCACATGGCAACACCAGGGCAAAGTTGATTTTAGCAGTTTCAGAAGGAATACAAGTTGTTGTGTGCCTCAGAGGCAGTCAGGCAAGCTTGCCCTGTGCTCACCTGAGCTGCTTTGCTCTGTAATGGTTAAAACTAGGTCTGAAAAGTTTCTTTTTTTGAGACACCTGCAGGCAAGACAAGTCCTCATAACCCAGGAGAGGAAATTTATCTGTTGTAGCCCCACCCTGCTCTGCTTATCAAAATGTTTTCAAAGACACATTCAGGTTTCAGGGTATTTTAAAGGGAAATCACCTGAGTCTTGGCCCCAGGTAATTTTTACTTGAGGCAATATAAGATTCATTTGTCCTTTGAAGTTGACAGATCTATCAATTTACATGAGTTTTAAAGTTCCTTTATGTTTTGAAGAGAAAAATTCATTACCATCTTTCACAGAAAAAAACCCCCAAACCTTTCTGGTTGTCTCTGCAGTGCGAGGTAAAGAATAAATTTGGAAAAAATACAATAATGGGAACCTAGGCTAGCAGAGAAGATTCCACTATGGTATTTTGCTGGGAAGTGTGGAAATCAAAGGTTTGAACCTGAACAGAATATGAATGAATTTTCAGCCCCTTTAACCCCAGTGGTTCATCAGGTGTCTGTTCTCATCAATCAGTACAAGCCTCCATTGTCCTCAGAAATGGTCCTGTACCACACAAAATTCTGGACTGTCAGCTGCACTGAGAAATTAATGCCAACCACAGTAAACACTACATCCAGGTCTCTTTGCAAATTGTGACTCTTCTAACAAATGTCATGTGCACTAAAAATAACCCCCAGCTGGAATATGGGATCCAAGGAACTTGGATGCTGGAGAAAACTGAATATAGCAAAGCACTGTGTAGTTGGATTTCTTTCAGATGGAGATTGGTGAGTGCAGGGAGAAAAAAAAAAAAGAAAGCTCAGATCAGTAACTTCACATTCTGGCAGGAAGATGTGTGTAATAAAGTCCGTGGGCTATAAAGAGTTTGGCATGGGGAGTCCCATGAAAAAACTGAAAGTCATCTCTGTTTGCCTGAGAGAAAACAACCTTTAATGTACAAACCAAGCCTAAACTGGGAAATGAAGCATATTGCAGGAATATAAACTGGGTTTTATGACTGTTTTTAATGGCACTGAATGGAAAGCTATTTATACAAGTCAAGCAGCACATTTGTGTGTGTGACTGCCTTTCCTTGCAGTTTTTGGCTCTCTGGAGGCAAGGGAGGGTTCACTGACACCCCACCTCTGAAGGTGCTGCTGCTCATTCAGCGATGGCCTTGGGATTCCACAATGAGATTTATTCATGAGAGTCCTCCAGCGGGCTCATGTTCAAGTAGGAGGTGAGAGTTCCCCTGGAAAACAAGAGGTGTCTCACATTTGCACCCTTAAGAGGTTGTTACTAAACTTACCTGTGGAACCACGGGGTGTTGTGTGCAGCGATGCACAGAAGCAAAGTCGCTGCTGGCTAGTGCTGAATGTGAGCTCACCAAAGAGACACAGAAATTCAGTGAGGTGTCCTTGGCTTGGAAATCTATCTTACTTGTGCTGTCAGTCACACTCCATGTGAGGGGATGAGCTGTGCTGAGTGCCTCTCCCCTGCCTCCTGTGGAAGCATTAATTTGCAGGAGCCCCACGCTGACTGTTCTGGTGTCACATGGCTGGAGTCACTGCAGGCAGGTCACTCAGATTAATGTAATCTGTGTTGATCTCAAACACCACAGCTCATACTGCAGATCAGTTCCTGACTCCCAGATTACAGCTGACCTCTTTTTCTGACATGCCTTTACAAAGAATGTAAGGCACAACCAAGTGTTGGATTAATTACCCTCTTTAATACCTGTCATGCTTTCACCTTTTGGCAGAGGCTCACCAAGAAAGAAATCCAAAAGGATATCTTGTGTAAAACTGGAAAGAGATCTGTTTGTTTTGCTTTGTTACTAAGGCTCTCATCAATAAATATCGTACTGTTATGATTAGTTAATCCTTTCCCTCTCACTGAAATTCAGAATCAAGAGGAACTACTACATTTAATTCAATGTAGTAACTCATTTCTCCAACATTCCACACCAATAGCTCTCCCATTTCAGATAAAGTGATGAAAGTATGTGCATTTTTATTTACCCTTTCTCAGGCCATTGAACAAAACTAGAAGGTTTTCTGAACTAAGTCCTGTAAATACCTACAATGATGTGTTTAGTTTCTGCATGACTAGCATTACATGAGAATCAAAGGGGCTTGTGTTTCTCTGGCCAGACCTTCTCTTGATGAAAATATTGTTCTGGGACTTCAGCTACAGCTTTTGCATATCTGACCCTTGGAGTCAAAAATTTGTTGATTACCAAGCAGAAGCAGATCAAATTTCTCTTCCCAATTCTCTCTTTACTCTCTTACCTTTTAAAAATGCCTAATCACACATATTTCACAGGATCAGAGTTTGCTGCATGGATTTTGGTTAATAAGTTACATTGCATAATTACCTGCTTCAGGAATTGTCAGTGTGTTATATAACATGTGTTGTGTAATGAGCACTGCACTGTATAGTGCATAATTCATGGTATAATGTGTGTATTGCATAATGAATATAGAGCTGCTCATAGGAAGGTTTTTCTGCTCTGTTGTCCTGTCTCTGGCAGCAGCCTGTAGATGGAGGAAAGAAAAAAAAAAAAAGCGTTGC
Source organism: Dicaeum eximium (assembly GCA_013396995.1). Classification (NCBI taxonomy): domain Eukaryota; kingdom Metazoa; phylum Chordata; class Aves; order Passeriformes; family Dicaeidae; genus Dicaeum; species Dicaeum eximium. Next base: position 71,230 of record VWZP01008577.1, read on the forward strand.
ACATCAGCTTCCCTGAAATATTCTCCTGGCTTTCAGCAATTAGTACATGTGGCAGGCATGCTACTCATGATTAGAGTCCCTTAGGACCTTCCTCATGTGGATTTAGATGTTGGGCAGAAATACAGTTGTGTGATAGTTACAGAGTCCTCAGGCTACTTTAATAGATATCCCCAGTTCCTTGGAGGGAAAAAAAAAAAAAAACCAAAAAAACCAAGGCAAGACTTTGTATATTTTATTTAAAATTAGGCAGACTCCTTCAAATGGATTAATGCAATAATAAACAGAGGAAAATTTAAAATGTTAAGCTTTTAAATTGGTAATATCAATTATCTGCTGAGGTTATGGGAAAAGAAAATTAAGTTAACAGTGTTTTCACTTTAATTCTAGTGTTTTCTCTTCCTTTTCAGCTCACAGATACTTTTCTTAGGCTTTTTAATATTTTATCTAGAAATATATCAAAGAAAACCTATGAGTTTAATTAATGTTGTCAGGAGTTTATTCCAGCATTGTCTCTTTCTCAAATGGTAGAAAAATCTCCCTTTTTGTTTAGACATTGGGGAAGGAGGAGGAAGAAAGAAAAAAGATTCAAAATGGGAAAAGGAAAAAACACTAATGAAAGAAATACGTGGTTATACGGAGAAACAAAAGCTATATAAAAGAAATTAATTTGTTAAAGTACCTGTCTCTCCAGGTATAAATTTATAGATATCTACTTTATCACAGAAGCAGTGTTTTGAAAATCGGTTCCCCTTTTCTTGTTTTTTTAGATACTTTAAGTTTAATCCATACGAATGTATCTGTGCTGTTCACGCTGATTAAAAATGAGATTTTTTTTTTTGTCTGAATGGTTTTGAGAACACCTTATATTATGATTTCTTGAGATTACAGATTCCTTTGAAGCAAAATAGTCAAATTTTAGAAGAACTGAATGCGGACACTTGATTCACTTGAACATTCACTATAAGTATCTTCCTTTCTCCCATCCTTCTACCTGGGATTTAAGGTGCAGCTAGTTCCTGTGATACAGCAGAGTCTGTATAAGTTTCTGCAATGACAGTGAAATTCCATTAGTTCTCTCCCAGCTGCTGTTCCCCAGAAGTTTAATTTTGGCTCTGTGTGGGGATATTCTCTCAGGCTGCAGGCAATGGGTTTGATGTCTAACAGTGCAGTTGGGATTTGCTTTGGCAAATCATCTGAGAGGGGCTGAGCTGTGGTCATGGTCAGAGCTGTGAGATGGAAATGTTGTCCTGCTGGTGAAAAGGCTGTGTGAGTTGTGGCTCTGGATCATGGCGTGTGGTCTGGATTCATTTCTTTGATCATGCAATTGCGAAGCTGCTGGCAGAACAAGACCATGTGCATTCAGAAAGTGGAAGAGCTGTTGTTGTATTAAACTGCAAAGGCAGCAGCCAGGCTGCCTGAATAGAAATTCATTTCTCAAATGGAAGTAAAGCCTACACTGAATTGAATCTTCAGTTCACAGTGCTGGTTCACAGCTGAGCTGCAGGGTGCAGCTCAGAATTCTCCTGAGGAGCTGAGCTTTGTAGGGCGTGACTGTGGTGACAGATCCTGCCTTGAAGTGTCAGGAGGGTGTCAGCTGGCAATTCAGAGCATCCAGAGATGGTACCTGGTGGGCTTTTCCCTGAAGAGAGCTCATGCATTCATACCTTGCATTGCATTGCTCTCAGGACTCAACACCTCCTAAGAAATTTCCTGATGCTGTCAGTGGGATTTGGATCCAGTCATTCTCTATGATTCAGCACTATGATGTTCAGATCGGGGACTTTTTAACCTCTACAAATTCTTGGTGAGACAAAGGACTAAGGCAGTACCTACCCAATACAAACTGTAAACAGCCATCCATAGACAGACATTAGAGCTGTATTACAGACAAAGAATTAACCTGTTGTGGCATGCTTAGATGAATATTTGTGTGCCTTTCAAGGAGGAGCATGTCCTAAATTACACAATTAATACATCCTGTATTGCCCCCATGTTAACACCAACTGGCAGGTGCTGGCCTGACATCCAGTAGTAAGCTGAAAATTTGCAAATTGCTTTTCCTTTACTGCTCTTGTGTGAGGGCTCCTGATTTAATTTGAACTAGAGGATGTGGCATTAGTGCTCTGTCAGTAATGGAGAACTATGTAGCTTCCAAATCTCAAGGATCTTTTCCATATCTTGCTCTATTTGCTTCTTTAGCAGTTGGTTGTGTTTATGAGAAGCAAATGTGTTCAGTTAATAAAAAGGATAATTTTCTTTGAGCTTCATTACCTCGAAAATTCTGTAAAATAGGTAAGTTGGACCTCTAAAATAACATCCATAAAAGTAGAGAGCCTTGCTGCTTCTCCTGGGTAATTGGAAAAGTGCTGGTGTTTAACAGACTTCCTAAACTGATTTATGCTACTCATGAGCACCCTGTAGCAGCGTTTTCAATGCTTTGGAAAGTAGATAATCATTTCTAAATTAAGTAATTCTATTAAATCTGACCTGGAGGGATCAGGTTTTATGTGTTGCCCGAAAATTTACAGAAATTCTGCTTTGGGTCCTCAGAAAATTTGAGATAGGAAGAAAAGCAGGCTCTGAGCAAGAGTTCTGTGCAACTACTGTGATTTGCCTTTTGTAACTATCTCATAAAGTTAGATAGTTAGTTCCCTCTCCTCAAGCAATTAAACTTAATTTCTTTATATTAATTTTGATTCTTATTCAGAGTTTTAGCTCTTCATTACATACTCTAGCTGTAATTTAGCTTTTAAAGTGTTGCTGATTAAAAGGAGATTTATTTCACCGAGCTAAACATTATTTTAAAATGGATATAGAGGTATCTGCTAACATACCTCCCTCTGAATATTGTTAATTGTATGAACAGAGCTATCAGAAAGACAATTTTGTCATTATCAGACGCTTTCAGGGATTTCAGTGAAGTTTTTAATTTAATGACTTCTAAAGAGTTTTTGCCATTTATCATTAAAAAGGGACTTGAGAATAGGTTGATTCTTCCAGTGGTAACCAATCAGCAGTCAAAGTGCTCATGTGGGATGAGACTTTGAATCTCTGAGCTTTCTTTTTCAATTCTTTCAGTTGAAGGTTTAAATATCTTTTTGGCACTGTTGAAAATGTAACTTCTAGAGCTCAGGGTTCACCCTTGACAGAGTGACATGACTGAATGTATTTCAGCAAGAGATTTAGTTCTTTCTGGTGACTCAGTTGTCTTAAAATAATTTAAAATTTTCTGATAGGCCAGAGTTACAGGTAGAATAGCAGCTTATTTATTTGTTAGACTGCTTTAAATATTGCATGACAAAGGAAACTCCACATATAAGCCTTTCACTTCAGGGGTATTAATGGCTTACATTTATTTTTTATTTAAACGTTTTTTGTGTGTGTGGTAGATTAAACAGTCTTTGTGTTTCATGTTCACATTTTGGATAGAATCAAATTAATCAGAGACTTGGCATTTAGAAAAGGAAAACAGAGGCAACATAAGTGTAGCCCGAAGGTTTGTTTCAGTTATGTAGTCCTTGGGGAGAATAGTCAAATCACGAAAACCAATCCACGCTGCACAGTCCGTAATGATTTATAAAATTTAAAAATTGAGGAATGCTGGATTTCCCTGTGAGGGCTGCCTCACAAAACTGGATGTGCAATGTGAAATTCAGCACTTGGCTATGATCTTGTGGAGACCATCACCACTGAGTTAAAATGAAATCTGAACTGACAGGTGTGTAGTTGAATTTCTAGACTTTTATAAAGAAACTTCTTGATTACTTGAATATACCCAGTATCTTTGTCTTTTGATAAAATGTTGAATTTTGGCATTAAGAAATCCCCTTGCATGATAGCAAGATGAATCAGTAAAATAAGTAATGTTATTATCCATGAGGAGTGTCAATAAATATTTATTTGTACTCTTCATCTCTATGATTATCTTGCTTCAAATATAAAAATATAAATCTACCACAGTGCCTTCTTATATATGCTGGAAAACTATCCATGGAAGATTTTTTAAATGAAGAATTGTTTTGTCTTGTTGAAAGTTACATCTGCTGATAATTTCTTTTATAAGGGAAAATGAAAGGTACTTAAAATGAACACTTTATTAACAGTATATCATCACAGTGGTGTGCTATCTTCTCTTGTGTTTTAGGGCCAGTTCTGTCTCTGAAAATGAATAAAGTAAAGGATTTCATCATATCTTGAGCTAAGTTGTGTAATGGTAGGTGATTCTGGACGAATTATGCAATGGCCACCTTTTTTTTCCCCCAATGTATCTAGTTCAGAAAGAAAAAAAAAGGCATATTTTGTAGAACCCCAGAGGAAAATCTTCAGCTGTTGAGCGAGCTCATGGATATGCATCAGAAGAAGTGCAAGGTGAAATATTGCCTTGTTTACAGACTGGGTGTCTCTGGTGGAATGCTTGTATTGCTGCTGTCAAAAAGTCTTTCCTGAGGGCTTAGGTGGCCTTTGGTGCTGCTCTCTACACCTCAGGCCAGGTGTTAGTTGCTCCCATGGCTCAGATTGGAATGCTGTGAACCATCCTGTTTGGTTGGCATGTTTGAATTTGGGAATCATAGAATCATTAAGGTTGGAAAGGACATCAAGGAGCATCAGGTCCAACCTTTGACAGAGTAGCACCGTGCCTGCTAAACCCGTCTACGCATTTTTTGAACACTTCCAGGGATGGTGACTCCCCTGCTTCCCTGGGGAGATTATTCCGATGGTCAACCACTCTTTTAGTGAAGTCGTTTTTCCTAATATCCAGCCTGAATCTCCTGCAGCCCAGCTTGAGACCGTTTCCTCTTATCAGTCCAGGCCACCAGTGACTGTCTCACACTGCATTACACAAGTGCAAGGAATGCTCTAAACCAGAAAGCTGTGGAGAATCTGGTACAAAGCTAAAATCCAGTGGGATAGCTTTGGTTTACTTGCCAAGATGGTGTATGAGTCACTAGCAGAATGTTACCTCCTCAAAGACAGTCTGTCCTGTGTTCTAGAGCAGCTTGTCCTACTGCACCACAAGTGACAAAAAACCGGGTGGAAAATCGCTGTGTTCTTGTCAAATGTTTTGTGAGCACACAGGTATTGACTAAAAAAAAATGGGGACTGGCAGAGAGAAGAAAAAGATTATTTCAATCTTGATCTTGCCACAGAATGTCCTCTGTGCTTATCCTGAGGTAGGAGATATGGCTAAAGAGAGGGCTGGCACTGCTGGGGAAGAGCAGGGGAGAATGAGGCAATTATGGAGACATGCTGGAGTTTGGGAACATTTCTTTGAAGCAAACCCGTCATGGACAAATGAGTAAATAGTCAAAATGACAACATGTAATGCTTGCAGTATGCAAAACTTGTTTGTTACATTCATGCTCTTGTTTCAGAAAATGAATTACAGTCTCTCAAAAAAAGAAAGGGACTGCTTCATATCCCAGTAATGGCACATTAATGCTGAGTACTGTGCTAAAAGCTGAAAGTGGCTTCTGGAAGGAGTATAGTTAGACTTTATTTCTATACACCCTAGAATAAAATTTGACATTAAAGTGCAAGCACGTTGTATGCCAAAATGAAATACTGTCATTAAGAAATACAGCATTATCAAGTCTAATAATTTTCAACTCAAATACCTGAATCACAAAATTGACCAAGAAAGGTATAATTTAAAAATATTGAGTTTCCGCGATGCATTTCAATTTTCTTTTCACCTCATTTTAGGACTTGCAGATTTTTTTCTGCAGTCAGAGTGGTCAAAATTTTATTTTCTTAAGGAAAGCTGGAGTTGTCAATTTGTTTGTGGCAAAAAGAAACATTGGTAAGAAACAGAAAGGTAAAACCAACAGGAATGGGTTTTGCCATGCATCATACATTGCATGCATGTGAAGCACTCCATACGCTTCATTTCCAGCTTGGAGTGGAAGCTAACCCCAAGGAATATGTTGGCTGTCACATTTCACTCTTCATTCACTGTCATCTCTGATGTGAAGGGGTCGTGTTATCTGTAGAATTATTGGGAATTAGGCTGTTTCTGGTGCTGGAAAAGTGGCAGTTTCCAGCAGATGAGAACCCACAAGTGTGGTTTTCTGGTTTGTAACTTCTGTATGCCTGTGTTAACAAAGGGTTACCTGTAGAGATGAGGTGGTTTGACAGCTCTCTGAAGGGGTCAGATCCTTGTTTCAGGCATCTGTGCTCTTTGGCTTCTCTGGAAATCTGCAGTAGATCAAGTTATCAAATTAATTGGTAGTAATTAATTTTTGACACTTAGAAAATAAAAACAGTTGAAGGGAATTGCTTCTGGGGCTTAATTCTGTCAGCTATTACCAATAACATAAAAAAAGTCTTCTGGAATCAGTTGTGTGCTCCCAGTTCAGGTGAGTCAACCAAATTCTCTTTTTTGTCACAGCTCAGTGACTTCAAAGTGCTTTACACTTGAGCCCTGCTGCAAACCCCTGTGAAGTGCTCTACTTGAGGGAGTTCTGCCGCCAGTTAAAAATCATCTGAACAGTTGCCCTGGGGTAAAAGTTTTCTGAGCTGGAGTATAGAAGTCTTTTCTCTCAGAACCCTCCTAGCCAATATTCACTGTTGCTTTGCCTTTCCTGCCTCACTGGGTTGTTTCTGTGCAGGAATTTTTAACTGAGGAGTCCTCACATCACCCCGTGTTGAGGGAGACACTGTCAATCAGCAGCATCCCCTGACTGACCCTTCCCCATCAAGCCTCATGATGAGCTTGTGCTGGAAGATTTAGCTGGGAGAGCTGTCACTGCACACTCACTTTGCAGTGATGGTTCTTGAGGAAGTTACAAACTGCAGCTCAGTGGAATGACACAGTTTGATTTTGTGTGTTGAGAGAAAAACAGCTGTGAAATGTTGTGAAAAACCCTTAGGATTTTTTCTTTTCCCTGCCCTTTCTTCTTGCTTCATCTTGCCAGTGGGAAGGAGTATAAGCAAGTGGCTTGAATATAATTAAGTGCCAGATCTGGAACTAACTTCTGGTCCCTGGAAAACCTCAAGTATCAAAGGAAAAGAGGAAGTCTAATTGTCAGGCAGAGCTGCAGATTTATTGAGCGTTAAATGTCAGTACCAATGTAATAAAGATGGTACACAGTCGGTGTTGAGAACTTTTCTGGAAAAAAAATCCTTTTCAATAAGTTGTCAACCTGTCTGGATTGGTACTAAAAACCAAGAAGATAGGTAGGGAGAGAATGGAGGCACATTTTGAGCTGCTCAACTTTTGGAGGCATTTCTGCAAGCTTAGTCCTACATTTGTTGTTTTAGAGTGTTGATCTATTTTGATAATGAACTGCTTTGGGAAGGGGCATATCTTAAATCTGTCATGCTTCACAGGTGTTTCTCTTGTTGACCAGAGAAGCCTGGGTGAAGCACAGTTGGAGCAGAATGCAGGGCTGTGTGTATAATGTGGTCCTTGTTGAGCAAAGCTGTCTTGTGAGAAGAGCGCTCGAAGCGCCATTTCTATGGTATGGTCTAAAAAAATCACAGCAGAAAATTCTGTGTGTTCTCCTGGGGATGGGAAGTTATTTAAATGTTATGCTTTGGACAGTGAAGACTTTAAAAAGATGTGTATGTCATAGCTGAGGAGGTATTTTGAGAAGTGAGGGCGGGGAGTGCAGAGTTAGGCTATGAGTGGGACTGGAATCCACTTCAGTGTAACAAGCAGCACCATGCTGTCTCTGAGGCTGGCTGAGGATGGATTTCAGTGGTCTAGGACCAAGCTCAGCCTTTGCTGGTCAAGGCCAGGGAATCTGGGACAGGATGCAGCTCATAGATGCCGTGGCTGTGTCAATATTGCAGGGATCCATTTGATCCATTGCTGAGCTGAGGCTGCCCATTACCATCTGTGGCTGTCAAGAAGCAGAGCCAGAGTTTCTGCTCCTTGCAGGCAAGGAATCTGATTGAGGTTATTCTTCAGTGTGTAAAATCAAAAAACACTGTAAAATTTATAACCTCCTCTACTCACAGCCCGCTTTCATTTTGTAAACTCTCTGCGATGATGGTAATCGTTCTTGAGGTTTTCTTTTTTTATTATTCCATTTGATCTTCTGAAAACTACAGCTGACAATGCTTTAAACAAATCCAGCATTTACAAAAAAAATGAATAAATACACTTTGTCTCAACTAAAAAACTGATTATCGAGTATGGTGGGTGCTCCTGGATTTTTCTTAAACATGTTAAATTTTGCTTTGGCAGCCTTGCAGAGTCCAGCAGGTTGAGAAGAGAGCTTTTGGGTAGGTACTGCTGCATTATGCTTGAGGCTCTTTCATTTCAGTTGCTGTATCTCATTTACTCTTTCAGCATTTTTGTCTCTATTTCTGGTCCCAGGCTAGTGTTTCATCATAAATAATAGCAACAGGAAAAACATTCATTCAAAAAAATCCCTCTTCTAGACCTTATTAAAGGCATTATTTATTTAAAGGAGTTAAATTTATTGCCTCTATGCTGATGCCATGTGCTAATTATGAGCCAGTTCAGCAGCAACTGCAGACTTCATTGTTTGGAAGACTTTGTCAACTGCTTGAGGCTGATGACACTTCTGTGTTTTGATCACTTAGAGTGTGGGACTCACATGCCAAACGTACCTGTAGTTTTAAAAAATAAATCTTGAAAAGAATAAAGAACTCTTTTTTTTTATTTGAGCACCTGATAGATAATGCTTTAACACTAAAGAACCACAAGGTAAATTAAAAACATAGAGATCTTTCTATTACAAATGAAAAATAAAGTGGTATTTTATACCATGGAGTGATGAGGTTAATAATTGTAAAGATGCAAATGTCTTGCTGAAGATGGAACTGAGCAAGAAGCTGAGGCAACCTGCTGCTATTGCCTGAACTGGAAAATCAATGTCTTTGTTCTGCTGTAGGGAATACTGGCTGCATTCCCAGCTCCCAGTGGGTGTCATTAGGAGCACAAGTACAGCTCAGCTGTACAGAGGTAGCAGGTGGGTACATCTGATGAAGAGAAACTAAGAACATCTGTCCTGATGCTTGAGACTATAAGAAAGCACTGTTGTTCCTTAGAGCACTTGCCAAAATGCATTCCTGACCAAGTCACTGAACAGTGAGGATTTAATAATGCTACTGCTAATGAGTGATTTCAGCTTTGTATGTGGAAGTGGAAATGTTTTGGTAAAGCACTAAACTTGCATTATTATTATGGATGGATTAAGGTTGAAAGGATTACAAACTGAATGCAACCCAGCAAATCTGACTTACACAGGTTGCACTCATGTCAATTAGTGATCTCTGAAAACAAGGCTGCTTGTTAAACACTTGTGCCAAGACCTCCTGCTGCTGTGCTCACTGGTGCTGCTCCCTGTGGGAGGATTTACCAGCTATCACAACACCTCAAAATCACTGTGGGTATTTGCTTGACCTTCAAGATTGTTTGGAAGAAGTGATAGGTTATCTGTCTGCATTGGCTGCTTCTTCCACCCATCTGCCAAACTGATGGGATCAGCTTCACGAGCCAGGTGTAGCTCATGGAAAATAACTTCATTCTGCTGTCACTTTTTCTCAGCTTGTCAATCTTTTTTTCGTTGGATAGTACCTTCTTGAAGCTTTTGTTTGCTAGACAGAGTGATGGCTTTGCAAAAATGTAAGCAGATAATAAAATATGGATAATTTCCTATCTTCTGAATCAGCAAAAGTAGTAAATTTTAAAATTTCTTGCAATTAAGCACAATTGCTAGCTGGTCCTATAAAATGCCTCCAGGTGCTCTTAATACTGCTTTTTATGCAATAGTGGGTCTTGTTCAGCGTGTCCTGTGGGATTTGGCAGAGAATTTTAACAAGGTACACTGTTTTCAGAATGGTACCCTGAAAGCTCTGTCCATGTGTGAAAACAAAATGTTCTGGGTGAGCTGGGCAGAACTGGCACCCTGGCATCACATTGGCACAGCTGTCCTTGTCCTCCTGGTACAGTGGAAGTTAAGGCTCTCTTGTTCCTGGAAGGAGGAGCTGCAGATGGCAGGAATCTGCACAAGAACTGAACCCCTTCACACCCCACCAGAGCTGCTTTCTCTGGTGGTTCCTCTGGGGGAGACAGAGCCTGAAGGGAAAGAGAAGCCAGTGTGTCTCTCTGCCTTAATTTACACACTGAGTCTTGGCTTCTCTTTGACCTAAAATGATCTCTTTAAGCTGGATTAGTCCTAGAATCTCTTTGTCCTGGGAACAAAGGATTTATCATCTTCCTCTATTGTTTTTGTGACATTTCCTCTGACTCTTTCCAGATAAATTACATCTGCTATGTTTTTGAATGATGTACAAAGCAAGTACAGGTACCAAAATGAGATCCTGATCTCTTCAGGGGAGAACAGGGATAATTCCAAAGGAGACTTGGAAACCTGACAGAAGAATCAAGGAAAAGAACCACGAGAAAGCCAGTCTAAATAGTGATATGTGCCCCAGAGAGGACTGCTACAGAGCAGTGTTTGTAAAGAGATGAGCTTCAGCTGCAGGACAGTTCAGATGGGAGGAGAAGGAAGTTTTAAAACAAATATTGTGACTGTAAAGCATATCTGCAAACTGAAGGGTAGCTGGGGGATCAGTGGGATGAGGTTTCTGTAGCACATGTGGGAGAATAGGCTTCCTACTAACTTATTCAGAGCTGGGGAGAAAATGGGGAAACATCTCGCTGAAATGTCATGACAACAAAAGCAACTTTTCTGCTTTTGCAAAGGAAACATATTTGAAACGCTACAGGACAGCAACAATATACTTTGTATTGGAGCTTAGCTTACTTGTTACCATGTCAAGGCTTTAAAACAGTATGAAACTTTTTTTTTCATGTCCATCAAGTAAAATTTTCTAGTCAAGAGTCGGGCTTGAGCAATATAAATGAACATTAATACCCTTTGGAAAGCCTGTTCTCATTAATTGCCTTCAGGATATGTAATAAATATGGTAAAGGTTTTAACTGCACATCAAGAACATCACAGAGCTGTATGAGAGATTTCTATTGGCAAAGACTCTATAAGAAGCAAAGCATAGCTGCAATTGGAGAGTATGTGCTAATTAGTAAGCTGATGTGTCAGCACCATCACCAAGTTGCTCAGTATGGGGGAACCACAGTTTCACAAGTTGCTTTATGGGCTCTTAAAAAGAAGCATAAATAGAATAGTCAAACCCGTGGAAAATGCTTTTAATACTTTTTTCTGTTGATCACTTTAATTTTTGTAAGGTAGGGGATAGATAATTGCAGTCAGTGACTACTAAAATCAAGTAATGTTTCCCTTTGTATTCTGGGGAGTGCCAGGTACATCTGATAGTCCAACCTTGCAGATAAAATCTCTGGCTTTTGCATGTTTTGCATCTCTCCTAGCCATTGACATAAAAACCTTTATCAGTAATGTGTCACCAGAGAGCATTCTTGACTTAAAAGCTGCTTCTTCTGAGTTGCCAGTTGGTTTTCCAGGCTGGATTTCCCTCATTAAGTACTGAGCCTGATAGTACTGGTGGCTGTTAGGAATGCAAATGGCTTCCCTAACTTGAAGACAGAATTATCAAAGCTAATCTAAATTCTCATTCAATAGTTTCTCATTGGCTTTTCTTGAAGACTTCAATTTATTAAGAGAACAGTTTGGTATTTAATTTCACAGAAAGAGTAATGATCTTTCTAAAAGTTTTTGAATTTTCATCCAAGTAATTAATCTCATCTATGCATAAGCTAAAAGCTTGCCTGAATATATTTGCTTCAATGAATTTAAACTGATTAGAAAAATGTTTTCATTGTAAAAATTGTAGAATGCTCTGCTGTATCTACCCTATACTATTCAAATAACATTTTTAAAAGGTAGCTAGCAAAATTTTCTGAAGTATTAGAATACCATGATAGATTATGATATACCTCATCAGTAAAGCATAAACTAATATGTGTTTAAATTGGTATATAATAGACCTTCAATATACGTACCCATAAAAATGGAGATGGTTTTTTTTCATCTGTAACAAGCCCCAATATTTCTTGTGGCTCTCATCTGTATCCTTTTTTCTTCAGTGTCTTGGTTGCAATAGTTCCTTTGCTCAGAACAAGCTCTCTGATACTTTCCTACTGGATGTTCCTTTTTTTACACATTCAGAACATGAATCCTCCAGAAGCTGATATTCAGTAGGTGATGGCAGCCTGTAGGATGTAGGGAAGGCAGCCTGACAGCCACATTTCTCTGCACATCACAGACTCACACGTATGTGGAATTGGGAGCTGCATGTTTGCAGTGTCACTTTCTATGAGCTCCTACAGGTATGGCCGGGCACTGGGACAGGCTTCCCAGGGAAGTGGTCATGGCACCAAACCTGCCACAGCTCAGGGAGCACCTGGACAATGCTCTCAGTCAAATGGCTTTGTTTTAATGGTCCTGCCAGGAGCAGGGAGTTGGACTTGGTGACACTTATGGGTCTCTCTCAACATGAGATGAAATGTTCTATGGTTCTGAGGAACAGTTTTTAACAAAAAGAACCCCCATTATTCTATGACTGCTACTTCTATTTAGATATAACATATCTAAATCAATTTTTCATTAAGCACTGAATACAAAATAAGCTGTGAAAATTATAAGTTTGCTTATCTAAGACTAAATGGAAATTGAATATTCACGTGGCCCCCGTGGTTTTGTTTTTGTTGCCAAGATGAAGACTGGGGGTCATGTTGTTCTTTGAAAACAGAGAAATTACAGACAATTTGGGGGGTTTTTTATCAGCTACAGAGTAATTTGCTTTTTTGATCTGAGGGAATAAATTATCAGCTATGACTTTGTGTAAATAGGCATTAATCTTAATAATAATGTACAGTGGCTTCCCTGACCTTGGAAAGAGTCCTGCCTTTGCCTGGATTTATCATGGAGAATCAGCAGCAATTACAAGGAAATTGCAAATGTCCTTGTGGGGTCTTGAGTACTCCAGAGATAGTTTTTCACAGTCTTATAGGATAAATATTTCAGCTTCTTACACTGACTTGTTTGGAAGCTACTCCAAGGAAGAAGAGGGGAAAAATGAGATGGGGGAGCAGAAAATGCAGCTTTGTTTCCTGGCTGAGGTATCCATATGTGTTTTCATGCTCAGTTAACTGTGCTTATACTCTTGACTCTAATGTAAAGACTATTTTCATTTAATACTTAGAGTATGAGGCAGCATCTGAGATAAAAGAAATACTCATGATTTTAGATGCACAGAGCTATTTTCCTTACAGGAGAAGGCATTCTTCTAAATATTTGAAAAGATGAGAAGAAAAAAGCCCCAACAACTTAACCTGTATGGTGCTTTTTAAATAATGCACAGGGAAAGTATTACTATAACAGCTGCAATGAAACCTATTTATGTTGGTTGGAAACATCCTCCTGAAAATTTGGGGTGTTGCTTTTTACAGTGCAAGTCTTCTGCCCTGCTATTTTCATTTTAATAACACTTTTCCCCCCAGCTGATCTGCTGGAAGTGGTTCAGATGGAAGATGGGAAGAACATGATCATAGCAAGTCGATGCTAACAGATGCTGAAATATGATCATTACCAGCTGTTTGAGATTCAGTGGCTGTAATATGTTAATGAACTATTAAATTATGCAGATAGAAATCACTGAAAGAGGAATTATATCAAATGGAATTATGTGACAAATATGACAAAGTCTTATTCCTCACTCTCCTGTTCCTCTCTAATGGGAAATATTAAATTTAAAAATAGAATTTATGTTTATACTTTGAAATTCTGTGAAGAAGCTTGCATAAATCCAAACAAATTAATTTTCTTTGTCAAGTATAGCTAAAAGACAAACAGATGATGTTAATAGGTAGAGCTTAGAAATCCAGTCAAGCATTGGCAAGACACGATCATCCATCAGCTAGTCACAAGTGAAACAACGTTTTGGGTTATCCCTCCTTAGTTTGCAGTGCTATTTTCTTCTGTCAGTATGTCTTGTTACTTCTTGAAAAGATATGTTATAATTTTGTAAGTCCTGTAGTTTGAATATACTTTATATAAAGCTGTTCGTTTAACTGGTACTCATGAAAGAATAACTCAATTTCCTTAAATGTTAAAATATTGTTGTAATTACTGTTTCAGTGTTCCTTTATATTTTATCTTCTCCATTAAGGGCCGTTTGCTTCAAAAGTGTGGTTTAGAAATTAGTATTTAAATTAAACATTAGCAAGGTCTGAGTTAGTCCCCAGTAGGAAGATCTGAGTAGTCATTGCAGAAAACACAAAAAGGAGCAACACTGTGGTATGTAAAGTGTCCTTTTACTCCAAGAGAAAATATATTTACATTGACTTTTCCCCCCCTGCATAATTTGCAGCTTTCCACACAGTAGCTCTTTTTTCACAGCATTGGTGGTTGGAGGGAATGTAATGAAAGTGCTTCCTCTTCTTGCTCTTACCTATCCTCTGCTTCTACCATTCCCTACAATTGCAAAAATATATTAAGGCAAATATAAAAAATACAAAAATATTTAAAATATATATAAAGATATAGTAAGAAAATATATTAAGGGTACTCAGGGTTATGCTGAAATTAATGTTAATAATCGGAAACTGAAGTTTTAAAGAAGTTTGAAGATTGATAGAATGTGGCTTTTTTAAGTGTTGGAAGCTGTGAGCATGAGCATGTGAGAGTTACCAGAGAAAATACCTTTAATAAGAAACTCCTAAGCTAAAGTTCTGGCTGGTGTATGACTGTAAGTAGCATCTCACTTAGGTATACCCTTGTATACTAGTATACTATACTCATTTACTAATTTAATTTTAAAAATAACAAGAAGAATTTAATGACAATCTCTAAACCAAATTCCCAAAATACAATATAAGAGGAAAACAGTGTGAAAATTTGACAACAGACACTTTCAGAGACTCTGTAAACATGCTTTGGTGTTTTGTGGGCCAAGGATGTGTGTTTTGACTCTGGAATCTTCCTCTACATGTAAATGGAGCATGTTAATTCCCTGGAGTTTCTTTAATTATCCCAAACACTTTAAAAAAAGAAGAAAAAAAAAGAAGATAAAATAAGCATATGTTTCTACATTGTGCAAGTGTTATGAGAATAAAATTTAAGTATCTTTTCAGGAATGCTTCAGAGAAGTTTTGAATGCTCTAGCATCAAATGAATAAATCATAGCACTTAGTAGCTGGTACTATTTACTGTTTGGCCTCCCAGCTTTGGTAGAGTCACTTTCAGGGAACAGATTTGCAGGTAGTTATTAGACCATGTTAACTGCACAGATGGTTTGCATACCTCTGAGCAAGAAAAAACAAAAATGGGAATGGGAAATGAGAGGGGTAAAACAGGCTGTGTAATTAAGCAAAGAAGTGCACATGTTCTTAGGGCTAAAAGACAGAGTTTAAAGAAGGAATTTTGCCTCAACAAAATTATTTGTGTGCATTATTTTCTAACTTGCTGTATGATTAGGTCAGTTGGGAATGGAAATCCTCTTGGTAACAATTGTTGTTCAGAGAACCAAATTTTTACCAGGCTGTAGGAGGACGAATATCTGAGTCCACATGACCCTTTGCAGGGAAAATGGTGCTACTGAAATATCTAATATTCCTCACAAGCCACACTCTAAAGAGGCTGGAAAAATCTAGTAAATCTCCTTACACACAAAACAAATCCTCTGATACTAGTTAAGGAAATGGAATTGTAACATAAACATCTGCTCCTTGTAATGCAAGGAGTGTTGGAGCCTGGTGGCTTGGAAACAGCAAAACCAACATTGTCAGGATTAACTTCTTGTGGGACAGTGAGCAACTGAAGGTTGGGGCTGGTGCAGCCTGTCTGCTGATGCAGAGGAATTTGTGAAAAGTGGCTGATCTTAACGTCTTTGCTAATGAGAAGAAAGAAGATTTTTATTGGTTTTGTAAGCATTTCAGTGATGGCTGGTACTGAGCAGCTCTGAAGTGTAGCTTTGTTTTAATACTCCTGCAAGGCAGGGGATGTGCTGCTGTTCCTGTTTTACAGTGGCAAAATGAGATCCACGGGGAAAATGTTCTGGCTTTTCTGCGGGAGCTCAGTTGTGCAGAGATAATCAGGGAATTATTTTAGGAAGAAAACGAAATCCTCTTTTTCCTTTACCACTGTTGAAGGGTACTATGAGCAGCAAGAGGAGAAAAGTAGTCTAAGTCTTACTCTAAGTTCCCAATTCAACCATCATCCTCCACAGGAGGCCAAAGGATGTGCTGCTGGCTGTGGACAGTTTGGTTTATGAAGATTGTGTAAAAATTAGGCTGGAGAGGATACAGGAAAATATTAATGACAAATCTTCCACTGACTCCAGGTGATGCTGAGGACCTAAATAAGTGGAAATCTGGTATGTGTGGTTCCACTTCTTGGATTATTGGAGAACTAGAGAACCTGGTGGTAAATGAAGCCAAAAAAGTGGTGATGGAAAAGAAGTCATCCCTTCCTTCACAGCTTGCTAGGTCTTTGGCAGTAAAGTGCATTTACAAGGAAGTGTTATTAGTGCAAATGTCTGAAGGGACAGAACCTTCTGTAACAACATTTACTGGAAAAGAAACCAGAGAAGATTTTGCTCAGTTCTCTGATTCTGATCAGCCTACTCTCATGTAAATCATCTGGGATGAGCAAGATCTCATCAGTATTTCCTTGGATGTGTTTTTTTAGACTCCTACACTGGCAGAGATGCAGCTGCAGAGAGATGCTAGTAGCAGTCAGAAACACTGCTCTGCTGAACCTTTTAGCAGGCCACTCTTCCAAAACTAGGATGGAGCCAAACTAGTGCAGGAGTTCCCTTGCTATCAGTGTCTGTTTCTTTCAGGAGTGTTTAATAAACATTGGCAAGTTTTCTGGCCCTGGGTAGCCTACCCAAAACTTGCTATCTGGCAGCATTAAGCTCTTAAAATGCTGGTTATATATTTTTTTCTGGTAGGTGAATTTAACATGCAAAAGCAACCTGAAGTTAAATCTCCAATTCTTGTGCACTGCTGACCTCTTTCACACAATGACCATTGGATAATCATGGAGAGAGGTTGCATGGGTGCATTTTAGTCAGGTGGATAGGGAAGTAGAGGCATTACAGAATTCCAGACAAATCATGGCTCTGCTTGTGGAAGAAGCTGTGCCTCCTCAGCAGGCTTACCAAATCCTCTTCACCAGGGACACAAAGAAACACTGTGGGGGGGTTAGGAAATTTCTTCTGGCTAGGGTTTGGAGTTGTTTGTTAGGACTAAGGCAATGAGCCTTAGTTCTCCTGCCAGGAAGATCACCTCCTGCTTTCTAATTTGCTTAAATTAATATCATAATTATTTCTTTTTATTGTATGAAAATATTCCATATTCCATTTTCCAGATAAAACAATAAATTCTCTGACATTGCCTCAAGCTAGGATTTGTTTACAAAATTTCTGGAGCCTTTACTGCCATTACCTTTACTTGATTGCCAACCATGATTAAGTGTCAAAGTATTAAAGGACATCTTTTCTCCAGGAGCAAAGATTAATTGGAAACAAACTGTTAAGAAACTTTCTTTGCTGTTAGAGAAAATTAGTTGCTCTTTGAATATAGAAAATCATTGGTTTTATTGATGAACAGTTATTCCAAAGGGACATCAGCTTCTCCCTAGTCTGCTGTTCAGAGCTGGCTGCTTCTAGAACTTCTTCCTTCACTACTACTCTGCAGTTAATATCCTGACTGTTATGGTAAAGTGATTTTTTTTTCATTCTTTTCTTTTTCAAATAGAGTTTGATTATCCCATCCCACCCCAGTGACTGATCAGTAATTAATTTGCAAGCCCTGAGGATTTCAAACACCTGCAGGGCAGGTAGAGCAAATGAAAAAAAACACTGCTCATTTTGGACATAACCTTGGGATTAATGAATTCTGTTATCATGCTTAACAATTCCTAAAACCATTATATAAATTCAAAATATAATATCTCACAATTCTCAGCCGTTTTATCAGAATATATTCTTCTGGTATCTATCCTAAATAGTCTCTACTACAAGTAATGATAATAAAGTCTCTGATTGTCTAGTACTAAAGATATTCTACAAAACTGGTGAAAGTCTGTTTTTATTACCCATATTTTTTAGGCGTTTTGCTGATGTTTGCTAACACTCCTAGATAATTCTGTTTCAATTTAGAGCAGCTAGGATTAGTAAGCTCCTCTCTGGAATTATGTGTATATGAGATATCTCCTAAGTACTCTCCTCTGTTTAATGCACATGAAATGCAACTGTAGTATCCTTCAGCAGCTTTTAAAAATAAAGCAACCTCAACTCCTGTCCATTTTAATATAGCTTAGATGAGAATTTTACCTATAGTAGAATATTTTAAATGCTCTTCTAGATCTTTACTTGGCAGAAATCAGTAGGAACTCCTTTGTTCCCACTCACTTAAGCAGCTTTGCCGTGGATGCCAGTGCATCCTTGATGTACCTCTTACCACTGCACACAGTGACTCAGTGGTAACTCAGTGAGATTTGGATGTTTCTGTAGGTGCAGTGCAGGAGGCACAGTGCTCCTTTGACGTGGATTGAATTGGGATGCTGTGCTGGTGAGGGCTGGAACCATTCTTAACAAACAGTCTTGATTTTTATCTTAGACAAAATGAACAAGTTGATTTTCTCTTCAGGATGTGTGATACACGGGGTTATTAAAAATAAAAAGATAAGAAAATTTTTGCACAACTCCAAAATATATGCCAGAAAGGGATGGAGCTTTATTCCCCTCATCCTTTTTGCTTTGTGGGTTTACCAGAAGCTCATCATCAGGCATGGGGTGAGACAGGAAGAAAAAAGATGTGGCTGAGTTTTACCAAAGTATAACTTTGGTTTATGTTGCAGGAGAGTTAATAAATTAAAAACCATAGAAGATGTTTCTACTTCTCTCCTTCTGTGTTGATTTAGCACATTTGCAGGAGGTTGATTTGTGAGTCTCAGACCTTTTCAATAATGCTTCTCACACTAAAGTCACAGAGATCTGCAGGGAAATCTGTAGTCTTATGATGAGAAATTACTAACTAAATTGCCTATTGTATCTTGCATAATAAATTGAATTTTCCATTATTTTCGTTTAGTTTCCTATTTTGGCAGTAAGTCCAGTTTTTCTTGGCTTCCTCATTTTTCCTCTTGCTTCTTATTTCTGTTTAAAACTGTATTTCTAGCTACAAGTTTGTTTCATTCTCTAATCTAGCTGTATTTGTGGTTCGAGGTATTTTTGTCTTGTTTTTTTTTATTGGGTTTTCATGTTTCTTTTTTTTTAATTAAAATTCTGACTGGGCTATGATGTCTTAAAAAAACCCCAAAAAAACAACAGACAAGAAAACCCTAAAAACCAAAGCAGAAATAACCAGCCAGCCAAATGTTCCCATTCTTCACACAACTGAAGCAGAGGAATAGTTTACTTAATGCAATTTCAAAAAGATTTTTTTTTTTAAGTTAGTCTGCTTTTTAAAGCTGCAAAGGAAATGCAGAATGAGGTAAGTGTGAAGCCATTTTTTCTGCAGTTCTTAAATTAAGACAATAGAGGAAAATTCTCAGGTAATAGATATTTCTCCAAGTTCCTAGTTGTAGGATAGAGAGGGAGCTGAGAATATCAGCAAACCAAAGTATTTGCTGGGTGCAGTCCAGAAGTTCCTCTTTGCCTTCTGTTGATGCAGAGTGCTGCTTGTCTACGATTCACTGTCTCCTTTCAGCATGTTTTTGACTTACTGTCCTATTTCCAAAGTTAAGCTAAAGCATCATCTCACATCATTTACCCAAACACCTGTGAAACCAGAGAACTTAATTTGATTGCATTTTCTTTAATTTTTCATACTATTTCAAGGAGAATTCTTGACATCTTGATAGGCTCAGTGCATTATTGATATTAACATTAGCACAAATCATCTACTTGGTATCAAAGATGGGAGAGTGCTTTAATATGTCATTCATGTTTTTCTTCCAAGAGGAGAAACTATGTTATGCTTAGTTTATTTTTTTTTAAAATTGAAGTGTAGTTTGCAAACCTTTAAAATGTACCTGCTCCCTGCTGCTGCATTTGTGTGCATCCAGTGCCTTGAGCGTGACAAGGGCAGTGGCCCCTGAGAATGGAAGATGCTTTTACAGAAGAGCACGCTGGCTCTTCAAAGCAGCCCTGTTCTTCATAATTCTTCAGATTCCTTTTAAAACTGATCTCTGTCTCTTGGGGTAGCTTAGGAAAAATCCTGGAAAGGTGAAGTAGCTCCACTGTGTGATAATGCCTGCAAGTGTTTGAGAAGTACTTTTTAAGTAGGAGCCCTGTCAAGCAGAGGCCCTCTTAGCTAAGTGTTTGTGTGCTGGTGAGAGCACGGTGGTGGAAGGGGTGGAGCAGTTTGCAATGTCTAATGTTGGAAGCACTTAGGAAGAGAGGAAAGAATGTCTTGAGCGAGGGAGCTGTTGCTCTCAAAAACTTCTGTGTTTGCGAAGAAGTGGCCAAAAAAAAATTCCTCAGAGGACTGAAAGAACTGAATGGAAGTTGTTGAAGTAGAACTAATCTGAGGGAGCTCAGTACAGCCTGGCAAGCAGAGAAAAATCTCATTTTGTGTGATTACTGAAAGAGGAAGCCTATTTTTGGTGCTTTGAGTTGGGTGACTGTAGAAGAGAGTTAGTTCTGTTTCCTTGTGTGAACTTTACTTTTGGTGTGACTGCTCAGCTCTGTATAAAAGGAAAAGCTGTGTGCATATGACTAATTAGCTGTGTCACAGCCTGACAGCTCCTGGCAAAATAGTTTTCAAAATAGTTAAGTGCCTTTCATGTTTACTCCAGGTGACGTAGATTTGGGTTTATGATCTAAAACCCACTGAGCTTTTAAAGCCCCTCAACTGCACAGATGCAAACTCCACTAATCCCAAAGAAAAATGTGGTCTGCTATTCATTAAATGCAGATGAGTTTCCTTTTTTAGTAAGCCCATTAGCAGATGCCTGAATTTAGGAACACGTGCCATTAGAATCAGTGGAATATTCTGAACCTTTTCATCTTCTTTCTTGCACTGGAACTCGCTGTGCTGTGTCTTTGAGAGGTCTCAGACCCCAAGCCCTAATATGGAGCCTGGTTTATTCTGTTGCCTTTGCAAAGTGAGCTTTATATGCAGATCTCCTCTGTTCCCACTTATTTCTTTCATGGTGACAAGGAAGTGAGAAAAGTTGTCATTAGAAATTCAGCTTTATGCCTGAGCATCAAGTAGGAGCAATCTCAATTTTTGGCCCAGCTCTGTTTCTGGGATGCAAACTGGGCTCTCATCTGTGAATTTCTGTTGTCTGCCAATCTTACATGGAAAAAATGAACCTAATGAAAAACTGTTGGTTTCGCAAAATTGGGGTTTAATTTGTACCTTCTTTTCATTTGTACAGGGCTCATTATCATAAAATTTCCTGGGCATTTTGAAAATATTGCAAATCATTAAAAGAATAGCAGTTATGTGTGACATGATGTCCTTTTCATCCAAGACAGGAAATATGTTAGGCCAGTGCAGTAATTCTCACAAAATTGCACAGATCAGAGATTATGGGTTTAAATTGGTTTAGCATTTTCCTTGACAATCGGAGCTAATCAGCATTGCAGGGGGTTTTATTCCTCCTGACCAGAACCATGACCAGAAACAAGGCTGTCACTCTGCTTGTCTGAAAAATTAGAGAGGTAATTGTGCCCATCTCATTCTTCCCTTTTCTTTATGGGTACCACTGCTGGTTCAGGGCACTTACACTGCAGTTTGTGATACTGAGATTTGTGTATCACAACTGAATAAACTCACCAAATCAATTTTCAGGCAGTTTTTGGCGGATAATTATTGTATTTTTAGACGGTTATTCCAAAAATTGTGGCATGTTTGCCTACAGATTAGATTAAAGTCAATGCCTTAACTACAGAATTATTTGAAATGGGAGAAATAACTTTGCCATTAAATACCTACTTCTTTTAATGAAACTGGTAATCCTTTAAGTTATAGTTAATAAATAATTATTCTGATCACCCTTTATCTTGGAGGTCTGTAGTTAAAAAATGGTGTGTTGCTTTAAATGAATTGATGCTGTCTTAAAATCTGGTTTCCAAGTAGAAGGAATGCAAAGAGGTATTCCTTTAGGACAAGCTGAAAATTGTGTTCTAGAAAGTCTGAAGACTTGGAACTTGGTACTCCTTAGTCTTTAATATCCTCATCATGTGTTTTTTGAAAATCTGCCTTTTACACATTGGAGAAAACAAAATTGGTCCCTGACAAAATATTGATGACAAAATATAGACAAAATATAGAAATCCTTAAAAGTGCATTATTGGTACCTGTCAGAGAGTTCTATGTCTTCATCTGAGGGGAAATCGGTTGTACTTGCAAATTTGTATTGCCTTAGATAATCCCATTCGAGTAAATTAGAAGCTTTTACAGTGTTTTCAAGTTGTCCAGGCTTGTAGTAACTTTATGTTAACTTTACCAGAATGATGCATGGACCTGTCTGGCCTGATTCATATCCATGGCACAGTTATGGCTAAAGGGGAATTTAATAGGCTGGTAGTGAGAACATATCTAGTAGGAACAACAGTGGCCAGGATTTATAGTGTTTTCATCAGAACAGGCCAGGGAGTGCATACAGAAGAAATATAGAGCTCTTACCAAGACCTTGTTCCTATAAAGTATTGTTTGTGTGCACCCACATCAAATAGTTTAGCATTGACTTGATAACATAATAAACATTTAATTTTTCTCACCCATAGGAAATAACCACTATCATGGAATTTGCTGGTTAATTAGTAGTTTATCGGTTTGGTACTTGTAGTTCTGAGAGCTCTTTAACAAGTTCTTTAGAACTCTCAAAGCCCTCAGATTTCTCCTAAGACCCAAATTTTCCTGTTTCATACACTGCCCTCTAGCGCTGAGCACGTTTTGGGACCTCATCTCCAGACATCTTTCTTCGGCGTAAAGCAACTTCTGTGCCACGACTTTTTGGGAGCTGTTGGGTTACCAAAGTCTGCCAGGGCAGGAAACATCCACGTTCTTGACACGAACGCCTGGCCTTGTTGGGTGCTCAGTGTTGCATCAGACCTCTCGTTAGGGGTAAAAATGAGCCGAGACACAGACTCTCATTTAACAATATGAAAAAAGGGCCCCACTTTATTCTTATTTACAGCTCAGCCATGCTGATTCTGCCTGCAGCAGGCTCCTGCTGTTGGCTTCTCTGACAGACTCTGCTGGCTATTCCTGCTGGAATATGACTGCAAGTATTTCCTTGCTGCCTCTGACCACAGGAGGCTCTAACTCTATCAGACCCAGACTGACCCCACAGCAGATCTTTTGCAGCAGCAAGTCTCTTCCTTGATTCGTTCCTCTTGTGTGTCTCTCTGGATCGTTCCATCTTCCTCAGGGCTCCTCTACCTCCTCAAGGTTTTCTTCCTCAAGGCTCCCTCTGACTAGCCAACTCACCCCTTTTATCACATTTATCTTTATTAGTCAAAGCTGCAACCCATTATAAGGGCAAGGCTGTTCTTCTTTGTTAATTACTACAATTGTGACTTCTTGGGGTGAGGTCACTTGGAATCCCTTCTTCTACACCTACACTAAGCAGCAGAACTAGACTGAATGTCCACGCTAATATGCACAATAAGCATGGGATTATTTATCAGAAAAAAACTCCAAACAGAAACAAATGAAAATATATTTTAGTAGCTTATGCTAATAGCTTATACCATTATGTATGAGCACTGTCTGCTTAAAATGCAGTAAAGGTAGCATATAAATTAATACCATATAAATTGTGTTTCAAGTTCTAAAAAACTTAAAAATTGAGGGAGTTGTGGCATTTCCTTCTATATGTGCCCTCATACACAGTTTAATCTTTAAAGTTTTGTCTGACTGAATACCATTCATAGTGTTATAATGATCTCCTGACAGCTGTTGAGGAGAGGATCACCTTTCTTTTGTTGGAGTTTTTTTCTGTTCCCTGTCTGTGTGATCTGTCTGGTGTTTACACTAACTACAGAGTGTGCTGGAGTATGCAAAGGCTGGATATGGAGCTGAATCCTCTCAGGATGGTTGTGTGTTTTGTATGTAGTTGGGGTCAGGTTTATTTTTTCTTAAGGTTAGGGCTCTGCTGCTCTGTCATCCGTGCAGACAGAGTCTGACAGGCTCTGTCAGACTCTCTCAGGAGCCCTGGCAACTTCAGTATGACTTACTAAGCTGTAAGTAAGCAGTAGTAGCAGGATTTAACCCACTTAGATACTGCATTTTTTCTTAGGAGCACTTCTGCTGAAGTAATTTCTTTGGGAACAAACTAGAATGCCAAGAGGAATTAACTTAACTTGAATATTCAAAACAGTGAAGTTCACTTTTCAGCACAAAGCTATATTGATGTTGACACCTTGCCAGCAGCATTGTGTTTTTTTGGGGAGGTGAGAGGCTAAGTAAAATAACTTCTTTGAGTGAAGATCTGTTACTGTAACTTTCAGTTTTTGTCTTCTGAATATACTTTTCTCCATGGCTGATGTAGTGGTAAATTTTGGTGAGCTGCTTCTGCTGTTGCTTGTTGGTGATTGACCACACCATGCAAACAAGGATGTTTTCATTTAGAGGTTCACTCATCTGATACAGGATTCATAGCAGGGTCCTGCATGGGAGCAGCCTTGCAAGACAGGCATTGTCAAACTGCAGTTTTTGAGAATGCCGATAAGGTGTTTTCATGAATTACAATAGATTTTAAAAGTGGGATTTTCCTCTGTGTCTCTTGCTGTGTGACAAAGTTTAGGTGAAGTTTTCCCACTTCTAAACACTGTATCATGGTTCTGTGACCCAGTGCCAGTCTGGGATTTTTACCTGTCACACTAAATGGCCTCTGGCAAGAGGGTAGAGAGAGTATGGATTGGCCTGACAGATGATGGGCTCCTGTAGAGGAAAAGGATGAAAAGATCCTTCCTTCCATAGAAAGCTGAAAGGCTACTGCCTGCAGGAAACAGAATATCGATTTTTTTGAGTGCTGGGAGCCAGAGCCAGAGTTTGAGGCCATTAGGCCTCATAAGAGAGCTGAGCTTTGTTTTGCCTTTAATGATAGTCTGCTTAGATGCACATCATGAGTCCACCTTGCACGGTGAGGCAAGGCACAGCTGTGGCATCACCTCTGTAATCATGGCCTGTTCCTTCCTCTCTGGGCTGGGAAATCAGAGGGTCAGGCACTGGAGAACATGGGGGAGCACATGATCAAAGCCTTTGCTCCTACTCTCTGGCATAATTTCCAACTCATTCTTCTTTTTGTGAGCAGCCTGTTCCACCTGAGCATGTATCATTTAGTGCAGGTATTGATGCCTCCTGCATGTCTTTAGCTGACATAGGGGTATTTTTTTGCAGACAGGGTGGTTTTGCTGACTTACTGTATCTACCTTTTTGTTACTGGCACTTAATGAAATCAGCAGATAAGGCTACACTCCAGGCTTTGTAAAGCAGTTCTGTTTCCATGGAAGGCATTTGCACAGTGGCAAAGCTTTGATGTGAAACACTGCTGCTTTTGCAAATAGACTTGCAATCTGTAATAAGGGATAGAACCAAAATGAAACTTTGGTACTTGTGAGAAGAAACAGCATTCTGAATCTGACTCTGCAACTATTTTTGCAACCCTTTTCTGACTTGATCCTTTCTCTTAATTATGTTAATTGGCAATAAATTAAATATTTGCTTTCTTCAGAGGTCGTAGAACAAAGCAGCAATCAGACAATAAAATGTCGATCCCTTATTGTCTCAGTGGTGTCTTTTGATTTGATGTCTCTGACTTATTTTATACAATGATCAATAGGAAGAGAAGAGTGAATCTCTGTCTCAGTGGCTGGTCACAGAGATCAGATGAAGCAATGGATTTATGTAAACATTAATTGCATAACTAGGAAATGTGAGTATGAGCTGAAGAGACAGAGATGATTTTGGAAAACAAAGTGTGGGGTTTTTTGGCTCAGGTAAGCAGTATGTGACCAACTCCACGCTGATGCCATGGCCAGCCAGTCTTCTGGAAGGAGGCTTCTTCGGCCCAGGTGTGCAGCCAGCTGATATCTGTATAATAAATCTCTGCTACTAACTGATTTAACTGAAGGGTGTCAGTGTGCCAAGAGTTAATACCAGGCTCGTGACTGGGTACAGCTTTGCATTGTGTGTAAAGTTACTGTAGGGATAACATTTGCAGTGATGTGCTGCAGGTAGCAGACTTTTTTCCCACAGGAGAAATGGAACTGATCTTCCCTTTTTGGTACTAACTGAGCAGATGAATGTGCCTACCTAGTGTTGCTTCAGGCAGTACTGCTCATGGGTCACCTTTGAGCCTTTGCTCCCCACCATCATTCTGTGACTGCAGGAGCCAGTGGGAAGGAGGCCTGGCTGTGAGACCTCAGGCCATGACCTCTTTACAGAGGCCAAGGCATCAAATGTACTCGTTGACTAGTATTAGAAAAGTCCTGTCGTCTATCTGGGGTGCGGCGAGAGACTTCTGGAGACAGGGATGCTCTTTGGACACGTGGTTTATTGTTCGTGGGGACAGCCAGCCTGACCAGCTCCAGCTGATGCGTGGTCCTAAGAGGCTGAACTTCCTGTTGCAATCCCATTTATCCCCTTCTATGCTGAATACTCTGGTTAGCACCAACCAACCAGTACAGGGTACAAAACCTACAGAATTTACATGCAGCCTATGGGAACTATTATATTACCATACTAAAACCTTGGCAAACCCACCTTTTTTCCCTATCACCTGGCCGGGCCCAACCCCTTATCTCTTTGTCTGGGGAGCTGTACTGTTTTTGTCATCAGGGGCCTGGCCTTCAGATAACCTAATCACTGTCTTCCTGCTTCGCATTCTATAGATCAAGTTTTGCTTTTAGCTCTATTTCTTCATTCTTAAAATCTTTCACCAATAAACCATCTCTGCAAGGCCTTCCTTCATCATCCTTCCCAACAGACTAGTCAAAAGGCTGGTCTGTAATCATTATTTTTATTTCTTGTGAGAGACTGGCTGAAGAAAGTTGCTTCCCCCAAGGGTTTTAAGCCAAATAAAGGAAAGAAAGGCTTTGTCATCAGAGATGCATGCTTAATTCCATTGATTGGAATTGTAATTGAAAGCCCCTGCTAATGTGTTTTTTTCCTGTAGAGCAATGTATTGAAATAACATGTTTGCTTAGTGTACAAAAAAATTAATGCATTTGGTAAGTAGTTTAGTAGAGCTTGTAAACTAAATTCACAGATATCCATTACTGGAAAATCTTAAACTGAGATACAACCTGAATTACTGAGCACTTTTTCAATCAGAAAACAGCAAAAGATTCACAGATCACTTGGGGAAATAGTCTCGCCCACAAAATCATTAGATAAAATTCAATATATGCCTCTGTGAGTCTGTGAAGGTAGTTGTTTCTGGGCTGGCTCTTCATCCATTAAAAGACAGGGACATCTGCGACCTCCCATGCTGCTGTGATTTTTGAACTGGTATTCAAATACTATCCTGCCTTTTTCAAGTTAGGACCCTCTAAAATGATCTGAGTTTATTCAACTTGCACAGTTGCCAAGCTCCTCTCTCAGACATTTATCTGTGTGGTAGCAGGGCCTGTCAGAGTAGTTTTCTCCTTTGACCAAAGGTTTAGTCTTGCATCTTTGAAGAGTTGGAGCTGATTCTGGAATTCAGGCTGGGAGACAGTGCTTTGACAAGTGAAGAAACATTTCATATTTACAGAGGTTGGAAAATGGTGTAGGAAGCAAGCACCATTAGTTTCTTGTCAGTGTTGTCAGGAAAAAAAAGGAGAACATCTCGAACAAATCAAATAACCTAGTGTTCTCAATTTATGTTTTTGCATTTTGGGTTCTTTTTAGCAGGAGATCAAAGGATGCTTCCTGGCATTCTTTGGAAGTCAGGATTCTGATGGCATATTGTGCTAGTACATAAACTGTCATCTTTAGGTTTTTCCATGAAGGTTAAGTCAGCTCTCAGGCCTGTAGGTCACTCTGGGTGTTGAGGAGGACTTTGGAAACAATTGACAGATTTTCAGATGATTCACTCCAATTTTCATAAGTCTCTGTTTTTGTAAATACAGCCCTTTAGAAAGGAGAGTTCTACATTTGGTTGGGTCACTGTTAGTGTGACTGCTGATAAATAATAATAACTTCCAGAAAAAGAAGATATTTTTCTTTGTGTGGCTCTAGTTTATGTTGACAAATCGGAGTAAATTAAGGCATTTGATCTTGCTTTACTGGTGTGCTGTGGATTATAAAGTGTTTACAGAAACAAGGGCTTCTCTTGGTTAGATTATGTGGTCAACTGTGATGTGTCTGTCACAGAGAGCTCACAAGTCACCTTGAACAGACTTTCTGTGCAACTAAACATAGAATGAATGCTGCGATTTCATTGTACTGGAGCTCTTTTTAAATTGTTCTAGGTATATCTTTCCCCCTCCACTCTGTTTGGCATGTCACGATCTGCTCACACAAGCGGGCGTCATGATGGTTCATTTACCAATTTCAAGTGCGAAAGACACAACAGGGGAAAATCCGTTTTAAATCAAAACAAAGCACCTTTATTGAGTGCCAACTGCAACAATGATTCAACAGCACGGTTATGTGATGGAGGGGAGAGAGAGGTAGAAGGATAGAGAGGAAGAAAGAGAGGTGGGGGGGAATAGCTGCCAACAGATGAGAGAAGGTCCTCGTAGATCTGTTTGCTTCTGTCCGTGGGGAGATCTCAAAGTCAGTCGATTTAGAAAGTCCCTTTATAGTCCTTTGCAAAAGCGAGGGGCAACTGGCCAAGAGGTGGGGGAGATCTGCAGCCATTGTTGTGAGGCCCGGTGCTCGGGGGAGCTGGAACAGGACGGGTGTACGGGACAGGCCATTCCTTTTCACTTTGGCAACAAGGAGCGACGCAGTCTGCCGTGACCAGCACTCATTGTCCTCAGGAACCAGTTCCCAGCGGGCACACCTGCAGGGAACACTTGGCAAACATCCCACTTCAGCCAGGCCAGGATTCCTGTGCAAAGTCCTTTTGGGGTTTTCAGGGTTTCAGTCTCTGTCTTTGGCGATGATTGTGAGGCAGATGAGGGAACTTCACACCTTCTCTTACTGCATAGCAGCCAGAGATGTGGCCTTGTGAAATGAAAACCTCTTCTAATCAAGCAAATACTACAAAGTGATGATTCCAGTAGCATCATTGCATGCACCTAAATGTGGACTAAAAATTCAAATAGACTGGATTGGTAAACCGGAGCATAAAGTTATTGAATGACTGACATTGGTTTGCTATTTAAACATGGATTCCTAGTACTGTGAATTTTCTCTGTGTTGAATATGTCGTTTCAAAGAGGCTTTGGCGGCCATTTTGTGCATTATGTACTGATGCTTTGTTTTTCCCCTTCAAAACTTCAGTCTTTTCCTAGCAAGATAATCCAGGCTGAAATTAATTATTTCACTTAGTATATAAAAACAAAATAACATTCTTTTCTGCTAAAGCTCCTTCTGAAATTTAATTTATTTAGACTTATCAGTCCTGGCCTTAAGTCAGATTGCGGTAAAAAAGAATTGTTTCTACCTAACTTTATTTGACTGTTAAATTTTGAGCCTTACATGCTAATAGTTACACTGACATAAGAGTACATGAGGGCATGTCATGGGAAGACTTACAGGCAGCAAGTGGAGCTGAAGTTACACTTTTTAAAATAGCAGATCCTTATTGTTTCCTTTTGTCTTTGTCTCTCGCAGAAGCTCCACCAAAATTGGAAGACAACCCTGCAGAAGCGTTCACGGACTCATCTCTCTTTGCTCACTGGGGCCAGGAGCTGAGCCCTGAGAACAGGCGGCTGGCCCTGAAGCAGTTCCAGTACTACGGCTACAACGCCTACCTGAGCGACCGCCTGCCGCTGGACAGGGCCCTGCCGGACCTGCGGCCCAGCGCGTGAGTCCTGGGGCACCCTCCCTGCAGGCCCACATGGCTGCCTTCCAGCTCCTTCCCTCCCTGCAGGCCCACATGGCTGCCTTCCAGCTCCTTCCCTCCCTGCAGGCCCACATGGCTGCCTTCTAGCTCCTTCCCTCCCTGCAGGCTCACATGGCGGCCTTCCGGCTCCTTTCCACCTGCAGCCCACATGGCGGCCTTCCAGCTCTTCCCTCCCTGCAGGCCCACACGGCGGCCTTCCAGCCTGCAGGGCCACACGGCGACCTTCCAGCTCCTTCCCACCTTCAGCCCCACATTGTGGCCTTCCAGCTCCTTCCCACCTTCAGGCCCACATTGTGGCCTTCCAGCTCGTTCCCACCTTCAGGCCCACATGACGGCCTTCCAGCTCGTTCCCACCTTCAGGCTCCCACTGCAGCCTTCCAGCTCGTTCCCACCTTCAGGCTCCCACTGCAGCCTTCCAGCTTGTTCCCACCTTCAGGCTCACATGGCAGCCTTCCAGCTCTTTCCTGCCTGCAGGCTCCCACTGCAGCCTTCCAGCTCTTTCCCACCTTCAGGCCCACACTGGCTCTTTCTTCAGGCCCACACTGAGGCCTTCCAGCTCTTTCCCACCTGCAAGGCTTACCTTGTAGGTTAGGTACAGATAACAGCCAGAGTTGAGTAATTTCTATCAAATAGATGAAGGCTGTACATTTCAATTGTCTTCTGAAGCACTGCTAAGCCCAAAGTCAGTCCTGTTAAAGTACCATTAAGTATTCATTAACGTTTCTTCAGCATCTGTTGGAAGCTTCATCTCACCTGCAGTTTACATTAGATAGCAGGTGTGTTTTTTCTGCTGAAAGAAGAACCTTTTAACGCTAATTTTCAGTTTTATCTGCTAACCTGGCTAAATAAGAACTGCTTTCTTTGAAAGCACAGAACTGCCTGATGAAGGTCAGTTAGCAGGTGAAGCTGGTGAGTTCCAGTGGTGAAATACACCTTTGAGCCAAGCACTGGAAGCCCAGGGATCCTCCTGCCCTGGGCAGGTCTCTGCTCGCAATTCCAGGCTGGGTGAACGCATCCAGGATTATTCCACAATGGCTTGGGGAGGTGGATGGGACCAGGAGAGGGAACAACTTTCCCTTCAGTGCATTTGGGGCAGCACTGTTCACAGAGACAGTAAATGCTCAACTTTTTTGAAGCCTTGGTGATGCATCTGATGCTTTGAACAAACAGCAGCTCTGGAGATGGAGAAACGGGTGGAGGGGAAACTGCTTTTTTTGCAGCTCATTAAAAAAAGAAATCATTAAAATAAATATGCTGGGTACTTAGTGAATCAAGTGTGATCTTACTCACTTATTCTAACCAAATATTTTAATAAATAAAACAGTAGTACATTTTGCTGTCCATTAAGTTGATGCTGCACATTAAGTTGCTGATAGCAAAAATATATGAACACCATCCTAGGCAGCACTTCAGCAGTATCTATGCTATATATTACTGTATATTGCATTGTAGAAATATTTTTGTTGCAGATTTGCTGAAATACTGACTTTAAGGAAATCAAAGTCCATGCAATTGTATTTATGTTTGGGTAAAATCAGTTTAGCAGTGCCTGTAGCAACAGTCTCTTTTTTGTTTTTTAATTATAAACTAATCTGGAGGAAAAAGAAATCTTTTTAACTAGACATTAGTGACAGAAATGTTTCTGTTCTTATAGCTCTTTTGAAATTACTCTTCTGAATGATTTTAAATATAAATTTTTTATAACTCTGTGTTTTAGAAACTAGAAATATGGAGAAAATTAATGTTACTGTCGCTGAAAATAAATTAAGGTTAGAATTTTAAAAGAAACTCTACTTGGAAATGAATCATGATACTAATTCCTGTGAAAGTTTTGATCCTTTGCTGACTGTCTGCCAGAAACATGACAGATACCACAGTATGTTCAGGGACTTATACATACAAAATAATAGCTCAGTAATGGTAGGTCAGGCAAGTTCCCCACATCCTTTAGGCTGGGGAGCAGACAGGGACCCTGACACTGGGATGTAGTAAGTTCTGACCCTAAGGAAAATGAACTGTGTTGTCAGGCAGTATTCAAACTGTTTGCTGTATTTACAGCACCCTGTGGAGTGCAGAGCTACAGGTGTTCCGCAAGTCCTGCTGTGGAAAAAAGAATTCCTGCTCCTGACAAGCAAGTTCTCATTTGTATGAGAACACATGCGTGAATGTTGTGGGGAAAAAAGTCTACCCTGTAAGAGTATGTTTCCAGTGTAATAATCAAGTTTTGGGATTTCTAGCACCTGGTTTTTAAGCCAAATGCAGAAGTCACTTCCCAGGTATGTGTAGCTGTATTTCAATTATCCTCGGGCAGGTAGTGGGCTCAAGCAGCACAGCATAAAAGCCAAGGACAGCGTGGTGTGAAGAGAGCCTGCAGCAAGTGACGTGGAGACCAAGTCAGTCACCTCTGGTGCACCTCAGTCAGTTGTTGTATTTCTGTTCTGACTACAAATGCATGAGAGCAGAGACACAAGAGGTACCACAGTAGCTCTGGACAGAGTTAGCCAAGGTCCAACCAAGCTCATTAGCTTGGATTTAGCAGTGATTCTGCAAGTCAGCATGACAGTGGAATCCCAGCAAAGGCTTGTGACAGGTAAAGGAGTAGAGCTCATATAGTTCTGCCTGGGCTCAGTAGTGGTCTGTCATTTGTATTGAGAACCTATCATATGAAGTACAGGAATTTGGGAAGACAGCAATATTTGCAGCTGAAACCTAAGGAAATTCATACATTGTTAGCCCCAGTTCAGAGCAAGAGAATTAAGTGATCTGCCAAAATTGTGATATTACTCCTTTTACATCATACCAATATGACTCAGCTTTGACCTTTCTGCCTGCAGTGCTCTGAGAATTCACATCAACATATCTTAGCAGGGGAGCTCAGCATGTCCCTACAAGGTTCTGCACAGAGAAAAGCCATTCCACGTGTGTAATAACACCAAATTATAACATGCAGCATTTTCTAGGGTTGAGAGTGTCAACATTAAATGCCATTACGAAAGAAGAGGACAATTAGAGATTTCTGAGCCACAACACAGATGGAGGAGAGGGCAAAAATCCAGCCTTGCCCAGTCCTTCAGCATGGGAGGCATGAAGAGGCAGTAGAACACATTTAGCAGTTAGGGCAGTGCATTCTGCCCAAGCCTCTAAACTCTGGCCTCTCTAGAAAAAGATCATCACGTTGGGTGGAAACATCCATCAGAGCACAGCTGGGTCAAGCTCAGGCAGTTGTCACACCTTTCAGAAGGACCTTTAGTACTGCAGAGTGGTTTCTGACCTTCTGTACAGCCATGAGCCTCCTGTCCTGTTTTGAATTTGGTTCCTTTTCACCCTGAGTATTTGTGCTAGCACAGGGTGTCCCGCGCACAGTCCAAAATAATCTCTTAGAAATAAATAAGAGATTAACTTCCCTGGATACTTTAGCCCCCTGAAGTAATCATCACACCCTGAGGTGGGCTCAGTTTTTGCAATACTCTGTAGACAGTGCAGGGTTTATTGTGGAGCACAGTCTCTGCCAGGGCCTGATTTTGTGATTTGGTGCTGCTGCAGTTGGGTGCTGTGCTGTTCCCCACCCTTCTGTGCATCTGTTAGCCTGTAACCTGTCTACATCTCAGACTGACAGCTCTAATGAGCTTGGAAGCACTGAGGAAGATAGTGCTGCCTTTGCTGCGTGCAGGAGCAGAGAATAATAATTCTGTGTTGGGTATAATTCTGTTGTGCTCATTACTTTTAGTAGGACAGGCAGTACCCACAAAGCTTGTTTTGAGTGAAATGTGAATGAAACAAGCTCATGCAGAAATTCATTATAACAAGTTAGGTAGTTTGGGGGTCCTGAAACTGTCTCCTAAACTCCTTATGAGTGGATGCACTTAAGATTCTACTTTGGCTTGTAAATTTTTGTTGCCTAATCCATTGTGCTGAAGCACACATGGGAGAGGGAGGTAATAGTCTTCTTTGATTATGTGATGAGCAAGGGAAACATAGAGGGAAAAAAGGTTTGCAGGAAGGTGCCAGAACAGGAGCTGTTTCAAAGGATTTGGCTCCTGCATAGACTGATTCAAAGAAACCTGGCCAGTAAATACAAACCAAACTTTTCAGTCATTGTAACTGACTGGAAGAAAACAAAGAAGCAAAAGAAAGAAGCAAAGGCAGGAAGGGTGGAAGGCAAAAGAAGCATTTAAAGCTCAGATGTTTTAATTCTTTGGAGATTGACAAATAGCACGGTATAGCATGTGGCTTGCAGCACGTTTCCCCTTTTCCTAGCTGGAAGTTTGTCATCTGGAAAAGTGCAGGGGAGAGGTCCTGTTTGCTGTGCAGAGAAAGGCTTTGGCTATTTTGTAAGCACTTCTTCTTTCAAACAATTCACCACTCCCAAAGTGATAATTTGGAGGCTCAGTTTGGCAAGGGACAATGGTAGAAGCCTTGAAGATGCCAAAATCAGGTTTGTGATCAAGTGGGCACAAACAGAGCAGGCAAGAGGTCCCCTGAATGCAGAAGGAAGAAAAAATCAAGCATTGGCTGGTTGAGGAGAGTGTTGTGGTTTGTGACAAAAGTTGGTTGTGTGTGTACACCTGTCCAAAATGTCCATCAGTCTTATGGTGGCAAACACAATCCTGGATGTAGCATGCATCGGGCTTCTATAATTTTTTTCCTTTATTAAAACCGATATAAGAAAAACAAATTATTTCAAATAGTGGTGTTCAGGCTGGGCATTTGTATGCAATCTCTACTTCTCCCCAAAAGCCAGCTCCTCCAGAGTTGCATTCCATAAACCTTTGCCCCTACATGTCCCTGTGAAACAGTTCTGCTCTGCTGGGTTTATGTTAGTGATGGATATGACTCCTTGTTAATTTCTGACCAAAATTAACCAAGTTCTTTTGTTGCTACTGGTAGAAGAGAACATTAATTTTGCCTGTTGGTTTTGATGTTTCAAAGGAGTAATTTAAAAAGAGCACAAAAGCCTGTAATGTATTGTTTTGGACAGAAGTCCTAAATTAACAAAGTATTCAGCATTCTTGTTAAATACCTAATGTTTAATGCTGTCATATTTAATACTCTCTTTTACTTATCTCTCTACCTCTGATTCTTCTTTTTCTTATCTCACCTTTGCCTTTGGAGTGGTTCCCAGCAGCAGCTTGTACTGCCTGAGCAGCCACTCCTGGGATTCTGAGCTGAGCTTCGGTTTTCCTGTTGAGATGTACCTCCTCAAATGGCTGCTCTAGAAGTGTTTAATATCACTGGCAGTGATACCAAATCTGCTGCAATCTTCAGGCTGCTCTAATAACCCAAGTTAACAATGTGGTACACTTGTACAGGAAAAAAAAGACCTTTTTATGTGCTGTTCAATGCCAACCTCATTAGCATAGCTCAGTTAGCTTAAAATACTGATAATAGGAAAAGGAAAAATGAAGTATGATCACATAATGAAATTATAAATATATAAATACATAAATAGTTGTGCAGGAGTTCTTACAATACTCAGTTCTTTTGCCAGAGTTTTTGTGCTACTTATTTCATTTATGCTGGAATTTAATTTTTTTTTTTTTACTCCCATGTATTTTGAACTTCTGTGTGCCATTTTGGCTGTGGACAAAATGTTACCAGTTCTTGAAGAAAGTACAATTCTGTTTCTGCTTGTGCTTATGAGACATACTTACCCTGTTGGAATTAAAACTTGCTCCCATGTATGTTCCTAAAACAACACTTGAACCCCAAACATTTTTAGTAACATTCTTACTGCATCTTGTGTTAAACAAAACCAGCAAAAACAAAACAAACAAGGGGAATATATGCTACTTTTTTTTTTCCAAACAAAAACACGGAGTTTTGCTATTGTTTGATGTGATATTCTTGGTGAAAGTTTTTCAAAGCTTGTAGAAAATAATTTGTGTTCATAATTATGTTCATATTTGTAGATGGTCTCAGAGATAAGTTATTAATACAGGAAATAATTTTTGGTTTGCTTCTTTAATGCATAGTTATGCTAAACTAATTTGAATGGGTAATGACTGGCTAAATTAAATCATCACAATGCATAGAGCAATTGAGGTGTGTTGTGGACAAACATTTAAAAGAAGCCTCATAATGTACGCTGCCCTCCATTTACCAGAGCTGTGCTTGAAACAGAGCACCAGGAGTTTCTCTAAATTTCTGGTAACCATGACAACTGCTACTTTAGCGCTATTAGCCCGATGTAATTGAGTGAAGTGGGTTGCTCGCGGTAATTTTTAGCTTTGTTGAAGCGATGCTCACCACTGCAGCTCTAAATGCCGTTAGGAATCGATATTTGAGATGCAGTGTCCCACTGGAACACGGGGCTGTGTGTTTGGGGGGCAGGTCCAAGCAGGGATGAGCCCTTGGCGGGGCTGCCGCTGGCACCTGCACCTTGTGGTTGCCATGCAACCGCTCCCTTCCCCGAGCTTCGTGGAGCTGAGATTTCCATCCCTACAGCTTCTCCTCTTCCCCCCTTCAGCATGTTTGAGACACTTGTACACACCTCCCCTCTCTCTCTGTAGCTATTTTTTGTTTGTTCCTATCACTATGGAATTTTGTTCCTCATAAAATTTGGCATAAAGATGATGACAGACATACTTGTGAAAATGCACAAGTGCTCTACATTCTGTGCAGGATCTGTGGCTGGGTTAATTCTGAGTTGTTTAAATTTAAAAAAAAAAGTAGATAATTTTTATTGTCATCAGCTGATATGAAAAATGATATAGAGAGGAAAAAGTGGTTTTTTTTAAAACTACAGACACACTGAAAAATAAGTGAATTTGAGCTGGAAATAAAGGTAATGAATGAGTCTAAATGGAAAAAAAAAAAAAAAAGAAAACATTAACTCAATTTAGGAATGTACCCTCATTGAAAATTATTCTTGAAAATACTAAGAAATCAGACAAAACAGGAGTCTCATTCTATTCTCTCATGTCATCTGTAGTTATCTTTTAAGGCATGGTGGTGCAAAAAGGTAATGGAATTACATTCACAGGATTAAAAGCTTTGCTCTTGTCTGTACAAGTTGCCAGCAATGAAAAATGTTGTCCGGAGTGATAAAAATTGCAAATGTGTAAGATGTAAATGAATGCAGGTGGGAAAACCAATACAAATAGTTTCTTTTAAATGGATGGAAGACTCTTTAGAAGCAGAAATTTTGTTTGAGCATGTCAGTTTATGCATGGATACACTGCAGGGAAGCAGTGTATTGCGGGCTGTTTTGTCATCAAGAGCCTTTTCGGAATACAATTCGTCACTAGTTTATTGCAATAGTATATTTTACATTTATGTCAAGCTTAGCTTAATTGACAGAGGAGAAAAAAACCACCAGTATTTAAGGGAGCAACCTCTTTGAACTATTTTCAGTATATTTTTGTTGCAATTCAAAGTATTTACAAAAAATCTCTCAATTTTTCTTAATTATTTAGTAGGTACCATATCTTACCAGATAGATTTTCGTTTTTTGCTAGAGTTTCATTTTGTCTTCTTTGTACATTGTTATAGCTGAATATAACAAATATTACTGTGCCTAAGGTAGACAGCTAAAGGATAGATTGCCTGTAGATTTGTTTGCTAGACCATTTTGTATCTGTTCATTTCGCCTGCAAGCGCATCACTAAATAACAAGCATTGTAGGTTCTCTAAAGGGTAATACTGAAGATTATTTTAGTAGGTTTAAACCTGTTAACTAGTTCATAGTCTATTTGAAGACAAATTTTCAAAACTTGGGTTCATACACACCATTTGAACAGGTCTGTTCTTCAAGGACCTGGATCTGTAATGGTTTTAGCATCTTTTGGAAAAATCTGAGTGTTAATATTTAAGAATTATAATGTAATTATAAGTACAGAGGCGTCCCAGCCGCTTTGAGCTTGAAATATGCACATTGGAAATCCTTTTGTCAGATGCCACTTAAACCTGATGGTCCCTAAAACTCACATTTGTCAAAGATTTGCCTCAGGTTTGACAGTGCTCAGCCCAAGTAAATTTATGCCTGCTTCAACTCGATCATCTAGGCAGGGCTTTTAGAGATTGTTTTAAGCAGGACTTTTAGAGATTGTTCATCACTGAAGGTGATCTTTTTTTAAGGAACAGTTTCAGAGGTTAAAATGCTCACTTTAGGGTACAAGAGGCAGATGTGGAAACTCTTTTCTCCTTAAGAAGATGTGAAACCAGTGTGTGTCTATAGAGTTAAAACTGTTTAGCCTCGAGAAGAGGAAGTTTAGTGGGGATGTCATCAAGGTAAATATCTGAAGGGAGGTTGCAGAGAGGGCAGAGCCAGGCCCTTCTCAGTGCTGACCAGAGGCAAAGGACACAAACTGTTGTAGAGTTTCCACCACTGGAGGCATCCCAACCCTGTCTGGATAGGGAAAATGCATTTCCTGGGCAGCTCTAGGGGACCCTGCTTGAGCAATAGGTTGGACAGGATGACTTCCTGAAGCCCATTCCAACCTCATCCATCCTGTGATTGTAGGGCATCGCAGTAAATTGCCCTGACACCTGATTTGCAGGCTCTGTGAAAATGCCTTTGTTTTTTCAGCCAAATTGCCACTAGTAAAATGGAAATAATAAATATTAGCTTACAAAAGAAAGAAAAAATTGTTCACAAGAATTTTTGTGGCATTATAATCTAGAAGATTGGATGTGGCCACGAAGAGTGGAGTTTAGGGTTTAAAATGTACGAACATCCATTTGAACATGTGCTGCAGGTCCTTCCTCCAAGGGATTTACCCTAAACATGAGGTTAGAGAGACTTGGTGTCACTCCAACTTAGTTTAATTGCTCCACAGAAAGTGGAATGACCCTGAAAATAATCATACCAAGCTGGCTAGTAGTTGGCTCTCTGGAGAGATTAGGGAAAGTTGAACTCATGCTCCCTCTGTCCTGGCTGAAGGTTTTAACTCCTGCACTACTGGCTAAAAGAGAAAAACAGGGCTGCCTTGCACTAATTGTCTCATGGAAGAAAAGGCAGCTCCCCTTGCCTCTTATGGTGGTGCTTTTGCATTAAATCCACTCCTGGATGCTTTAAAGAAAACTTGTCATTCTAAAGCTGAAAGCTGTCTTACCAGTGAATAGGGAATTAACACACCAGTAGAAACACAAACTGATTTGGGAAAGAAAGTTTTGAGTGGTTATGCTGTAGAAGATCAAGCCACAAGTGGGAATCAGTAAATCCAAACACCATTTTAATTATTTCCCTCTGGTATTGATGCCATGGAACAAAAAGCTGTGAATCTCTGTGACAATGTGGTTTCATATTTGTTTCTAAAAGGTGTATGAACCAGGTTATTAAAAAATATTCTGTATACTTTTTAAGACTTGAACTGTTACTACTTTTTCCAGACTGTGTTTTCTGTTTTATATGTCCTGATAACTTCTTTGCATGGTGACAGGGAGAAAAGTACCTAAAATATTAAATAACTTATTTAATGTGATTTCCATCACTTTCAAACCAATGACTGAATTTAGAAAATTGGTTGACCAGCTGAATTTTGACTGTTGTGCTATCTCAGTCAGTTTGGGTGTCATGTGTCCTATGCACTGACTTTTTTCAGAATCTGTAAAAGCATAGAAATAAATTAATCACCTTGATTGAACTTAATTTTTATACAACATCCAGCACATGAAGAGGAATGCTTTTGTGATACTTCTCTGTATTTATTTGCTACACAAATTAAAATACAAAATCCTAAAAGAATTTTTCTCTTTGAACTGAAGAACAGATATAGTTAAGGAGTTATATGCAAGCATGATATAAAAATATTGAATCCATCCATGCTTTCTGTATGCAAGATATTGGCTGTTAGTTATTCTTCCCACAGTTGTCAGGGGTTCCTGGATGTAGTGAACCCTGGCACCTGGAGAGGAT
This sequence comes from Dicaeum eximium, assembly GCA_013396995.1. NCBI lineage: Eukaryota > Metazoa > Chordata > Aves > Passeriformes > Dicaeidae > Dicaeum > Dicaeum eximium. The sequence goes on from VWZP01008577.1 coordinate 110,965, forward strand.
AGGCGCTCAGTGTTGTCATGAAATAGAGAAAAGCATTAACATCAATCATTTCCATCTACAAAGTCTATCTAAAAATGCTGCCTGAGTCGGCCTGTGCCTAATTTCATCCTGGTAAATAGTTTCAGATCTGAGGAAAAGGTAGAATTAATTGTTGTTCAGAAACATTGCATTAAAATATTAACAGTTTCACAGAAAAATAGGTAATTAATTTTACTCAACTAAGTTCTGGCTTTATTAAAAAAGCAAACACTTTGCTGACAGTTTAAAACAGTAAAGTCGTAAAAGAGTTCTCTACTCATATAATTGAAAGATTTAAATCCTTTTTGGAAAGAAAGAGGTGAAAAAAACCCCCAATAAAACACTAAGGAGCTTTAAAGTTGTGAGCAGCACTTCCATACTGCTGTATCCATAAGCAGGTTGGAATGTGGCTGAAATATCTATTTTTGGAAATGGAAAGAAAAATGCACTAGGTTATGAGAGTATTCCTCTTCTGATTAAATCCCTTGACTGTGCTTACAGATAAGTTTTCCACTGTTGTATGTGTTTTTCCTGACTGCACCATCTGTCTTAGCTTTAGTAGCAGGATGTTCTTTGGAGCTGTATCTTTTAATGCGTTCTTACAACAGGGGGTAGATTTCTCAAAAACAGTTTTTGTTTGCGTTGTGACTGCCAACAATTCACATATTTTCTTTTCTTCAACCTTCTCCCTTCAGGTGCAGAAACCTCACGTTTCCTGAGAGTCTTCCCGAGGTCAGCATTGTGTTCATATTTGTCAACGAGGCGCTCTCGGTGATCCTGCGCTCCATCCACTCCGCCATCGACCGCACTCCTGCTCACCTGCTCAAGGAGATCATCCTAGTTGATGATAACAGTAACAATGGTAGGAGATTTTGGTTCTTCCCCCTCTCTGCCCTGAGGCTGGATCATACAAGAAAAACCTTGAATTATGGCTCTTGCTCATCCTTTTGGCCTTTCACATGTTATCGGTGGGTTTTCTCCCTTCATCCCACACTCTTGCTGGGCTGTCTTGAACTCTGCACAAGTGGGGCATTTAAAAGTGTGTACAGCAGAAAGAATGTTTGAGGTGTCTGGTAGGCAGAGTTTTGAGTGTAACAATAGATTATACCTAGCAAGTTTTACTCTTAGTGGTTCAGAGTGTTTTCAAGCTCATATGATTTCTGTACTTCTCCTATTTCCACGGTATGATTCCACATGTGTACACTCTGTTTTGTATAAAATGTCTTTCTGTGTTTCTTAGAGTTCTTCTTTAGATTTCCAGTTCTCCTCTCCTCATTTGCAGCACTTATCTCGCTGCTTCTCTGCTGTCTGTGCTCAGATGGTGCTCTCCATGATCTGAAGGTTTGCACTGCCCATCTCTATGGTTCAGCGTGTTTGTCACTGAGGTCATGCTGGACACTATTTACAAGTCTTATTTTATAGGAACTTTAATGATGCAATTTTAGTGAGCACAGAATGCTGAACTTAAAGAAAAATCTTGCTGTGCTGGGGGGGATTAATTCTGAACTGCTGAAATACACGGAGAACCTGAATTTATCTTGTTGAAAGAAAAAGCTGAAAAAAGGGCTTCTCTTATCCTTGCCATCACAATTGCTGTTATCTGGCTATATCCCTGTAGCTACATCTTGAGACTTGCTGCTGATCACAAATGTGTCTCAGATTTGTACAGAAAAGAAACTTATTGGGAAGCAAGTAAATAAGTTCCCCACCCCAGGAAATGCATGTCATCATATCCTCTTCTGCTGACTATGAATGAAGGAAAAACTGCAATCCTCACTCTTTAAAAGTACACACAAAACTCAACAATTTGGTGTAGGCCTGTGCCTTAAGTTTTGTCTTCTCCATTATGCAACACCTGGCAGTTTGAAAGAGCGCAACACTGAAACACAGCTTTGACAGGTGGACTTGGCTGTGATTGTGTGAATCCACCTCTGCACCTTTCAAATGGGAACACAAAGAATCTGAGTAGCTGCTGGTGCTGCAGGGCCTGAGGTCTCTGGACATTTATAAACTGGCCACAAAGCAGACATAAAAGGAGAGAAATAGCCTGGTGGGAAAAAAGTGGCTCCTAGAGTTTGAGTCTGATATTGTATAGTTTACAGGCAGTTATTGCAGTGGGTACATTGCAGAGCAATGTCAGAAATACCAGTGTTTCTGAGAACCTATCACTGTGATGAGCTCACTAACAAGCACTCTTTGCACTGTGCTCTACAGACATGTCAAAATTATTACTTTTCATTATTTCATACCTGAAATAGAACAGAAATCACAGGAACTACTTTATCTTTCAGGAAAACCTGTCTAGCCACATTTTTTTCTTAGTACCAGTATTGGTACTGGACTGTATAATATTTTTATGATTTGCTGTGCCTTTTATTCAGGCTTGCCTTTCTTATCCTCCAGTGCTTTAAATCCTTGGGTTCCTGGCCCCAAGCAGGGAGACAGAAATTGAGAGGAAGGTAACCTTTGGTTTGGCTGCCTTGGCTTGGTGTTACATGTCATTTTATACAAAATCACACTGTGCAGAGCTATAGTTAGTCTCATAGAAAAATTCAACACTCGACAGGATTTTATGCAACTCCTCTAACCCTTTCTCTGGCATCTCTTCCCTGCAGTATTAAATTAGATTTCTACAGTCCTCTTTATCCCATAATGTGTGCTGAAAACCTAATAATAGGCATATATTTGGAGAAGATGGATGTTTGGAAGGGGAGAGATTGTAAAGATGATTTATGGGTTTTCCTACTATTAGTTTAAATCTTGAAATATTTATTTTAAAACTTACTTTTCCTTTTACAATATTCCATTTTCCAGTTTTTCTCCCTTCTAGCATTGCTGAGATGAATCCTTTATGTTTAGTGTCATTCTGTGTTTTTATTAGTAGCTCTTTAGCTTGCAAGTGTTGCTGCTTGTAAGATAAGTGGGTTACTCTGGGTTTCCCTGTAATGTTACCTGAGGGGGCAAATACTTGGTTTGTGCTTGCAGTGGGCTCCAGCTCTGCTTCTCCCAGAGATCTCTCAGAATCCTAATTATAAGTGGTATTTTTACTCTCTGGAGTTTGCCAGGGATGGCAGCTTCTCTTAACTCATGCAGGATTTCTTTCTGTGGTGCCACAGCCATGGGCTTCACAGGCAGGAAGCATCACACTGTGGGAAGTGACTAGAAAGAAAAAGTGAGACCAGAGATCTGGCAGAGTCCAAATGGGCATGTTTTAATGAATCCCAAATTTCTGTAGACCTGTATTTTGGAAAAGAGCAGTGCAAGAACTAGATTTTTTTTTTTTAATTCCAAAAGGCTGATTTCAGAAACCATTAATTCAAGTATAGGGCCAAAGTCTGAACATTTGTCTTGAACAATATGTGCTATAGCATTTTATTGTTAATGTACTTCAAGGTATGTCAAGCAAATTATCTATGACTTTCCCTAAACCTCGGTGCATTTTTTCAAGTTCCCGGTTATGTTTTGGGAGACCTCAATTATTCTCTTTGTGAAGTTTCCCTTTTTAGAAATAAATGTTTGGAGTTAGAAAACTGTGAAAATGCCAGTGTGTGCCATTTAAAAGAAGAAAATAGATTTTGCAGGTTCTAAAATTTTGATCCTTTATTTAATAAAGCCGTTTGCATGGCTTAATGTGTATATTTCACCATACCATCTTTTCTGATGGAATTCTGATGAAGATTGCATGAATTATTTAATAGATACTGATAGGTACATTAGTAGTAGAATTTAATTTAATTGGAGGATAAAAAAGGCACATATCTGTGACTACCTGTGTATTGTATAATGAGAACAAACGTTTTATTAAAAAAAGCCAAGTACCACTGTTGTTTGTGTCTCATTTCGGTCTTAGTCACATTGGTAACTGCACAGATTTCAGATGTTTTACTGTGTTTTTAAGTGTCAGATCAGAATCTTTTTCATTCTTCTCAGTAATGCTGTTTGCTTTGCAGAGATAATGTACGTATAAGTTGACAATTTGGCAATATATTTTTTTTCCTTCAAAAGCAGCAGAATTTTATTTTTATTTTCAGAGAAGAGACTTAAAAAAATTAAGCAACCACGCCCATGACTGCTGGTGGTTAATTAGACTTCAGAAACATATTTAGAGGCATTGCCTGAGACTACTGGCATTGTGGTTTATTTGCCCCTGATTTCTGGCATCCTGGTCCCTGGGGACAGGATGGTGATTTTCTGTGCCACTGGAACCCTGGTTTGACTTTTGAGTCTTTTTGCTGGCATTGAGTACCACTGCATTAGAAAGTACCTCTTGAAGGTATTTTCAGATGATATGAAATCTCTCTAAAAAGCTAATTGTGAGCACTGATGAGTTCAGTTTCGTGGGGAGGCAGTGGGCATTAGTGTGTCCAGAGTATGCCTTGCAAAATTTAATGCTATAGCAGTAATTATCATGCTCTAGGACATTTTTATTTCACATTACACATATTCACATAATTATTCATAATTTATTAATAATATTGCAGTAGAGGCTCAGATTTTGCATGGTTCCTTCCTTTTCCTTGAAGCATTACTTCTGAATTAAATATTCCTACATGTTCAGTGTAATAATTCTCATTTTGTCCTGAGATTTCCATGAATACAACTATTGAACTGCAGTAATAATGCTGGCTATCACAAGATGTGATTTTTATGTCTTGCAGTGTTGAGAATTAGCACAGGCTGGTAAAAAGTGGGTCAGGTGCAACCATATCACCTGTGAGAGGTTGTCCTCAAAACACTGACTGAAAAGAAACTTTTCAAAAAGCTTCCAGAGCTTTTCATTAAAAAGGTATATTTCTGTGGTAATTCTTAAGGGATATTTTGAAATAGAAGATTGTGTGATTTTTTCTTTTCTTTTCAAAAGCAGTGATGAATAAACCTCAAGGCTTCTGTTCAAATGCATGCTAGATTTCATAGCATGGCCTGATTTGAAAATGGCTTACTTGTAGATCATACAACTATGAAAAACCTGTTGATAGCAATCTCCTGGGAAAAACCTTTGGTCTTGCTTTCTTTCTGTTTGGATTCTTGTTCTTCCCTTACCTGAATGTCAGGAAAGTTCCAAGACAAACAGAAACATCTGAAAGCAAGATAATAGGCCAAGTTTATCCAAACCTGCATTCATTTTTGGGCTGTGGTTTATGCATCAGGAAGGCTTTACTCTATCTGCCTGGGTTGATTCTCTGCAATAGTTAAAGGTCTTGATGCTGAAATTATTATTGCACAGTCTTTACAGAAGCAAGCCCTTGTAAGGGTTGACAGGGATTGACATGAAAAGAGGGCTGTGCAATGCTGGTTAGGAATCAGATGCTAAAAAGCATATATTTATGTATAGAGCAGGAGATCTATTCCCATTGTGAATTTGAGAAAAATGTTGGTTATTGTTACAAACCCTGCGTTTTACTTTAGTAACATTCAACGTTGCAACTTGAATTAATGAAGTCAATTCTTTGAGCAAATATCTGCTGCTACATCTTATGTGCTGCTGCTGGGACTGCAGTGAGGTGTGCCAGCTACTGGGGATGCATCTGAAAAGATGGAAGAAGGAAACAACCAGAGGCAAACCCTCATCCTCTGGCCATCTGTTCCAGTTGTCACCAGAAGTTAGAGCATAATGAAGAAGATGTCCTAGACTGGCTGTAGACTGTTGTCTCCTCTTACTTGTCAGTCCTTGTGACAATGAATTTGATTCCTGCTTTAAAGGGGAGAGGTTGTGGAACAGGATATCAAAATGAAGTGAGAAACAGAGGAGAGAAGAGAAGCATACTGCTGATGAGTAAGGCCATTTGTCCCAATTATTCTTCCCCCTGTGTGGGTTTTTTGGGGGGTTTTTATCACACTTAACACCTTTTTCTCCTCCTGTGTTCATTCATTCTTCTTTTCATCCAGGGGTGGTCTTGTGCCTTGGTCTTTATTGTCTCAGTCCACTTTCCTTGGACTCCTTCTGTCCTGGCTGTCTGTCCTTTTTGAGTGCTCACTTCCTCACCCCCATTCCCTACAACTCATCCTTCTTTGTGAGCTTATGTCCTTCAGCTGGGGTCTCCATTTGGCATGGTCTCAAATTCCAGAGTACCTGTGCCTCTTATCATCTCCTCTATCCCAGTATTTGCTGCATTTTCTCACAAACTGCATTCCTCCATCTCCCCCCCCTCACCATTCAGCTTTCCCTTGCTTTTAGCTGCAGCAATTAAACTCCTGGCTGAATCATCCCTCCCTGCCTTCCTCCACCCCCAGTAATAGTCTGTTCTTTCCTTTTTTGGAAATAAATGGAATGGCATATTTTGGAATGGCATATTTTTATCATTTCCTGCTTTTTTCCTTTCTCTCTCCATTGCCTCTTTTTCGTACATGTATTTCCATTTTCTTTCATTTTCATTTAAGAACAATAATGAAGTATACTTTTCATTCAGCTTTCCTAACTCCCCCATGCCTGAACTCCATAGTCCATCAGATCCAAGGACTCACATTCCATCACACAAAGGGGGCAGAGGTAGCATCCCTTGCTGGAGGCAAGGCTCTGGGTTTTGTGTCCTTGTCATTATAGTTGTATGAAAGCTGTTTGATAAACAGCAGGAGTTATCAACCAGGAGTTTTATATTGGGAACCATCACAGTCTCCTTTCCTTATAACCAGTGGAAGGTCCTTAGCCTGCCTTTTCTGGGCAATTAGGAGAGTTCCAGTGCTGTGGGACCACTTGCCTCTGTGGTAGCTCTTTGTGCTCCAAAGGTGTAGGGAGTGATGAAGTGGCATTTCAGCCAAACAGTTATTTTAATCATCTGCAATACACCATAGTTCAGTTTGTTGGTATGGCTGGAAAAGCAACATTTCAATGTGTGTGTCAGCTGATAGCAGAACCTCTGTCCACACCAGGGGGCAGCTGTGCAGGGCAGAGCTTTTATTGCAGCCTCCTGACATCAGACTTTGCCTCAGGCATTCAGGTAATGCTATGAATTGAATCTTCCCTAGCCAGCAGGGGCCAAAAGTTAATGTATGATCATCTTACCTTTTATTCCATCCATGAAGTAATTTAGCCTGTTCAGTCCTGATCCACTTGCAGTGTAGCAGTCTGATAAATACCTTTTCCTGTGTCAGATTCATCACACAAAGTCTAAGAGGACTGGCCTTGTTTCATGGTGGCTCTGTTTTTTTGAATCCCAGTGTACCAGTTCATACTGCACTTCTGTTCCACATCTGCTGTGTCCCCCAAATGACAAGAGGTGCAATGCACAGTCAGGGTGTTCTTATCCTTCATGCCCTCACCTGTCCTGCCACCCCCTCATGACACAGCCTTAGTATGGGCACACTCATATGTGCCTTAATGTTCCTGGTCATAGCAATGCCTGAAACAGATGAATAAATTACTGTTCCAGTTTCTAGGTGATGATAAATAGCTGCACACTGGCACTTTGAGGTATTCTGCAAGAATTATTTGGGTCAACTTATAGAAAATAGCATCACCTGTGTCAGGTAAGCCAAATGTGACTAAACTTGAAGGCTGTAGTCACATTCACTGAGAACAGGCTTGGTTTAAGCTTTTCTGGTACTAATGAGGAATTCACCCTGTGTGCCTTGGAGGTGCTCTGGGCTGCTGGCATCCTGACTCTGAGCATGCCAGCACATAAATTCTGCCTTGGTACACTTCTCAGTACCATCATTGTGATTTTAGCCTTAAAACTCATCTCTAGAGAGCTCTGAGAAATTGCTTGGTTGAAAAACCTTCTTCTTTCCCCATTTTTTCTCCTCTCACATTTGTCAGATTATTTTGCCTTAAAAAATGCTTGAGTGGTTTCTGTTGATAATGCTCTCAAACACATGTCACTAAATTCAAGTAGCAGCCACAGGTACAGATTCAAACAGTGCAGTGACAAACATTGATGTAGAGCTCATGAGAAAAGTGCCAATATCTGTTGGTGTCAGTAAGATGCTGTGCTCTGATCAGATTATTTCCTTTTGACGTCTTTTCACATGAAGTCTTCGACAGAAATTGTATTTGAAATATTCTAGTAATGCAAGCTCTTATGAGCCTGAATGACTTCTTAAAGGATTTCTTTCTTTTTCCTTATCAAAAGAATGGCACTTATAATTGAGAGAGTTTGACAGGGTGTGGGGAAAATAGTCTGTATGTCAGACAAAGGAGTTAAAGGATTTTGTCCTACAGAAAATTAAGAAATGAAAATTGCCTTTTAAATGAACTCCATTAAAATTTACCTTTTCTTCTCAACCCAAGCATACTCTTCTTAAAAAGAAAAATGAATAAAAAGATAACTTTCATAAAATCGATGCTGAGATCATAACTTTAAGTAGTGGTAAAACTTCCTGCCAGAGCTGATAATTTCAAACACTTCAATTTCTTTGTGATAGAACCTCAAAACTCTTGATGTGCTGAAGGGTCCAAGACATGATAAGAGATTTGCCTAACGAAGTATTTAAGAGTGTTCAAGCCTATCTCTAAATGATAAAAATCAGTTAGTAAAATCTATGAATAAATTACGTATTTGATCATCATACAAAGGCACATTTATAGGCATTACTAGATATTTTAAAGGCATTGTGGAACCTACTATAAGTCTAAAGTTCATGTACAGAACATTTTAGTAAAGGATATGTGAATTCTGAAAGAACTGAAACAATTCATGTTGGCTTTTTTTGGGCCTGCTTTTCTGTAGATATGCTTGGCATTGAGTTCTTTGAAAGTGTTCTCAAAGTATACTTGATGGCCAAATTTTAAATGACTCAACTTCACTTGTTCACTGCTAGTGATTTCTGGGGATGTTACTAAAATGGTGTTCCTTCCTTTCACTCTGGAAAAGCGACCTATTTAAAGTAGCGTGCTTCAACTGGGAAAACTTTGGGGAAGCTCAGTTTAAAACTTTATGGAAAACGTGATGAATGTGAATAAAAGCTAAAAGTTTCCTTTGTAATGATGCAATTAACAAGGGAAAATGAAGACTTAGGGGTTAGGCTGTGAGAGAGTGAGAATTCCTGCTTGTTTTTCCTCACCTGGTTTATTTGAAAAAAAAAAAAAAAATTCTGTTTTCATTGGGCCTCCATGACCAGAGTTGTTGTTAACAGCACTTAGTGGAACTCTGTTGTGAGAGTCTGGGGGCACAAGAGTTTGTATGGATGGAGATACAGGTTATATGCTGATAATATAATATATATGCTGATAACATAACATAATAATATAAATACCCTTCATGTTGTTCTTGATTTTCACAAGAGTCTGTGAGGATTCTGTTAGATTTTGGGTAAGTTCTGCAGCCGATTTCCTACATGACTGGGCAAATCTTGCTCTCCTGGTAGTCTGATAGGTGACAACTTTTGACTGGGGATCTTTGTGGAGCTGAATTCTCCTGTCACATCCCTATGGCGTTTTGCAATGGAGTTTGTGAATAAAATGATGATTTTATTTTTATTTTTTCCATATTAGTTTGCTTTCAAACATAACCTGAGACCAATGGTAGATGCTTTTTGGTACCAACTCAAAGGGCAATTTGCCTTTCATTAAATTTAAAGGGGTTTGTCTGCACTGCAGTGTGAACTTTCCACAGAGTAATTCAGAATCATGATGAATGCTAAATAACATGGCAGCATGAATCATTGTTGTTTTCGTTTGGCAGCAGGGAAAACCTTGATGGAATTGCTAAGTGCTTTCAGTTTTCTCCAGATAGCTCAGTGTCAGCTGCTGCATTGTTCCTTTGCTCCTCACTGACACACTCCTTTGGCCCAATGCCTGTCTAATCATTGTTTAATGTTTCAAAAGCTGCCACCTTCTATTTGAAGCAATCTTTTCAAGCAGCACAAATACAAGCAGATTTACATACAGTAGAAATAAAAATAATTGGAAAAATAAAGTAAAAAAAGAAATTAAAAAATGAGATGTTAACAGCATGAATGTTTTATGAAGGTGAAAAAAAATTTCTGCATAGCTAATCAAATTATGGTAAAATTTAAGGAAGCCTCAAGATATTTCTGTGGCTAAAGAGATGGTCTATCTGTCTTACAGGCTATGAATTAATTATTTCTCCCAGCCTATTGTTTCTAATCTCAAGCTTTGCTCATGTACACAAAGTGGAAGAACAACAAGGTCTTCTAAAATGAGAAACAAGTTGCAACTCATTTGCCGGCAGATAAACAAATTGACAACTTCTCTGCCAGCAAATAAACAATGTTTTCTGTTTTTTGTTACCATGAATGACTGCGATGTCAGTACTTGAAAAATGTATTTACATTCCCATGTCAAATAAGTGACTGTGATTTCCTGCCTTCTAGTGTTATTATTACTGTATGGGCAACAAGTTTGAAACATCTCCCTGTGGTTTGCTTCTTACATGAAATGTCTAGGATTACATTTCAGTGATATTTGTGCCCTTGAAACTTCTTTGTTGGTAGTTCATAGGTTTTGACAACCGGTTTGGAACATGCAAGTGACACTGGGCAGCACTGGGTCTGGTTTTGTGTGTTCTCTCATCAGGTATCTCTTTTTCCAAAGAAATGGGTTTTATCTCTTTACCAATTTTCCCCACACACAAATAGATAAAACGCAAGGAGTACCAAGGCAAATGTTGTGTGACTGTGTGTATCTAAAATGTCTCACAGGCAAGGACAAAATGTATTCCACAATTAGCTTTAATTTTTATTAATGCTATTTGTGCTGCACAGTGTTCTGTAAAAGGGCAGGAACTGAAAGAATCTGTGCCATGACAACCTCTGGAATGCCTTGTGCCCAAGAGGGAGACCTGCTAGACTCCCAAGGTTCCTGTTCTTCTAGGAATAAATCATATGGCATCTGAGCTTAGAGCATTAGTCCAATGTGAGAAAAGAGACTTTAGGAAAGCTTTTTCACCAGAAGAATTCGGCTGTAGCAGAGCCAAGGAAAAAAAAAAGGTAGGTTGGTTTAAAAAAAGTGAGATTTTTTTGACTGAGAAGCAAAGACTTTGTGCAGAATTCCCTTCTCCTGGGGAGCCCAAAGACTGACTAAGAGCAAAAGAAACAGTCAAGGTTATTTTGCTTTTTTTTCCCCCCTTTTTTGTCTAGATCTGCACACTGCTAGAGCTATCTGAAGTAAGCAGCACCTGACATTGTAAATTTTCATTTAGTCCGTCTCCTTGCTTCAGCAATTGTATCTCCCAGAGGAGAAGAACATCACAAAATAATGAAGTTACAGGAAACTTCAAGGGCTTGTTAAAAGGAGCATCATCACATGTGGGCACAGAATAATCACATAGATCATAGGAAGAGAAATTTCAGATGAAATAAGAGAGTTTGTACTCTAGTTTTACCATACAAGCCTGAAAGATCAGTTGTTACACAGTGATACAGAAATACTTTACAGGTTGCCTGATACTCAGTTGACCCTGCTCAGTATTTTATGTAACTCCAACTAAACTTTCACTGATCTGCTCTTCTCTTCTCCTGGAATCTGAGTAAATGCCTCTGTAACTGTATGCCCCAGTAGGAGCTCTGGGAAGAGTTTGATGGCAGGGAATGTTGGTAGTTCATATCCCTGAAAACACATCGAGTATGGGAACTGCTCAATGCTTCTCTCTCAGATGGAAATACAGCAGCCTTGGAATACTCTGCAAAGCTTCAGACATCATGTGGGCAGGAGCACTTCTGCAGGAGCCAGATCAGTAAATCCAGTGCAAAGCAGTCAAAATTAGGGTTTTACTGCATGCTGTAGAATGGGATTTTCGGTTGGTTTTGCAGATCTGCAGTCATAGTCCCTGAGGTGAGAACAGTACAATAATTTTAGTGTTCAGGCTTCCATCACAGCTCTTGGTGCTGGTGTGCTGCCTTTCTCAAAATGATGCTGAGATTAAACTAAGCATGATACTAAATCTAAAGAAGATTAGATACATGAAAGATTTCAGTTGAAAATTATTTTTTAAATCAAAAGGGAAAAAAGGTTGTTATTCAACTACTTAAAAAGTTTTAGTGTTTGTTTTATTTTTATTTTTTCTGTATCTTTTTTTTTTATCCTTATGTCAGTACTCCATCTTTATCAAATGTCTAAAGCTTTCAGGCTTTGATTCTAATTTGTGGATCAATCTTGAAAGGTGCTGATTCCTAGGACTTGATTTTTCATTAATAGGCTATGTTCTACAGTGTGACATAGATTCTTTCTTGTGACATAGGAAAATATTATCCATAAAGTTGTATGATTAGTCCAGAGGTTACCACCAAATGAGGGGAATCCAGTCTTTGAGTGGTATTGGAGCACCCATCTGAGAGCCAACAGAGTCTACCAGGAAGAGTTTTGCAAAACTGAGCCTGAGTCACTTCCAGAGATCTGTAATTTATACTGCAAGCTCTGCACAGGTTAAACATGTCCAATATTTGTTCTTTTTACCACTCTTTCAACCACACACAAAAATGAGGAAGTCAGGGGTCTTTTAAAATGTCTAAGAAGAAAAACCTTAGGGAAGGTGAATTAATAAAATGGTCTGTAAAACTAACCATCATTTTATGGCCCTGAACTTGAAACACTGAGAGAAACTACTTAGATGAGGTAAAATGGGAAAAAAAAGGGCATCTAATTAGCTTTCCTTATAATGGAAAGTACCCTAGAAAAATATGCCTGTTGCTTCAGAGTATATCAAACTGAGTTTGATCAACTGTGCATTACTGTATAATAGCTCAATCAGCTTCAGGTCAGCAAGAAAGAAAGTAGAGGAAATTTTTAGTAGGACTATAAAAGAAGATGCATGTTCAATAGTTTTCTTGACTTCCTGGGTTTGGATTATCAAAGTTACTAAAGTAGTAAGAAAAACAGCAGTGGATTTATCTGACTCAGGATCTTATGCATCAAGTCTTGGCTCTGATATATGACAAAGCATATTTCAAAAATTGCATGAATTTTCACAGTGTTGCACAGTGTTGTGTGCACCCTGTGGCTTGGAGTTCATATAGAATATTTTCTAGAAAATTCTAAACTCTCTGGATGGGCTCTGCTCCCCTGCTAGTCTGGCTGTCTTGCCCCATCTTAATAGAGCAGTAGTGGGGTGATTAATTTAAAACAGAACAATGATCACTTAGCTTAGACCAGATACAACCTGAGCTAGCAAATCTGTGTGCTGGAGATGGATTTTATTTCAATTAAGTTTTCTCACTCAGAAACTTAAGGCTCCTCTGGTTATCAGATCCAGGCTTTCTACAGGCTTAACTTCCCATACCTGCCCATCTCCAGTTGAAGTAAGTGGATTTCTGATTCTGGTCATCTATTTCAAGGTTCCTATCAGTGTGAAACTGCATTTCTGTCTGTGCCATACATACCCATTACAGAAGGAATTCCTGTGATTTACACAAATCACTGTGACAGGGGAAGTGTTTTCTCTGCCTTTGTGCTATATTTTTAAAATCTGATGCCACATGCAGTTGCCTGTGTGATCAGTTACTTGTTCAGTGGTATCCTGACTGATAAAAATCTATAAAAGCACCAGTAAGTATAAAATAAATATGTTTCTATTTTTTAATAGGTCCTTTTAGACATGGAAGGTCATTCTCTGTGAGTTTTGGATAATTTGATCAAAGATACTGTTGAAATTGAGGAGTAAACTGCCTGCATTATCCTATTACCAGCTGAACCAGTGTTGACTTAGCTTCAGCCCAGGGGCTCAGTAGCATCCCAAAAGGGGATTGACTAGTGACAGCTGAGAAATACATGATTTATAGAGAATAAATAGCCAGTTTTGAAGGGAGTAGTGAACAGATCTTTGGCCTGTACTGTAGGTACTCTACAGTAACCCGGAGAGTACCAGCATAGCTGCCTGATAGTTCCACGTCTGTTTGGTAGGATGAAGCACCACCAATGCCCTGTCTGGAAAAAATTAGTCAGATTTCTCTGTAAATATTCTGCAAGACATACTTTAACACAGTTCTGATTCCAACTGTTTCATCTCCCCCAGGATACAAAACTCTGTTTCTGTGGGTGAAGTGCGCAGAAGTGCCTGCAGAACAGGACAAGGAGTGCTAGGGCTGGATCTGCTTGGAATGGGTGAGCCTTCCCAGGACAGGCAGGAGTGACAGCAGGTTGGTGGTGTGGCCATGCAGGCATGTTTCTGCCTTTCTCTGTAGGAAATAAATGCCTCTCCACTGTATGCCAAGTCACAGCTCCACTGAGGAAGACTTGAGGAATTATACTGTTCGCTCGCGTCCGTCCCTGGTGTCAGATTCCAGGTTCCTCAATGTGTTTACTTGGCATTTCTTTCAGTAGACTCTTTTGCTAATGTGCTGTTACTGGCACAGATGCTAAAATGGGAACAAGTCTGCTCAAGAAAATCTCACTTAAAATTTAGTCCCTGTTTGCAAAGTATCTAACCCTCGTAACTGTCCTGTTTTGTGCATTATGGACTGAACACCTAATCATGCAGCCAGCTGTGTATATTGTAAGGCTGATTACTTGTGTGATTTATGTTATTTTGTAAGCTCCACGTGGAAACAGAGAGGTATTCCTTGGTTTAGGTTCTATTCAGCAATTAGGTGCATAGTGGATTCTGTCCTCCTTGATGCCGTTACATTCAGGGAAATTATTTGTATCATATGGTACCAGAATTCATGAACAATGATTTCAGTCTCTTGGCTGCTGTGAACAGAGTAATAATTCATTACAGATTTGTGATATACATGTGGAAAAAAAGTTTAAAATCCAGGGAACTCTATGTACTGTGACAACTGTCTGGAATATTTATTAGACAAGTTACAAATTCCTGTCATCTTATTATGCCTCTTAACATCGGGAATACGTTAAATAACCAAATTAATTTCTTTCTGAAGGTAGTTCAGTGCAAATCACAAGACAGTTGTAGACTTTTTGTCTGAGATAGTAGATGAGTTTGATTCTTAATCAGCTGACTTAAGTAATTTTTTTTTTTTTTTTTTTGAAATGCTGTAAAATACTTTTCCTTGAACCAGTTATGTCCTTGGTGGGATTTGATATATTTGATGTTTTCCTGGTTTAGCTTTTAAGACTTAAATTACTTATTTTTCCTTCTTTTATTGAAATCGATAGCTTTATATCCTAACACCTTCCCTGTATTCCTCCTGCAATTTTGTATTTGAAGTGTTTTTTCTCAAACCCGTTCTTTGCTCTTTTTTTGATTGTGTTCAAGTGATTTGGCAGTGAGCAAATTTGGATGGTTTTCCCATGTTCTGTATAAAAGCTAGTTTTTAAATGTTACTGATAACTGTGTAGGGTTTAGAGCCAGCTATGTGTCTTGCCAAATCCTTAAAGCTATTATCCCCCTACAGGCTGCTGGTGTGACTATCCAGCATTGCTCGTGGGAGGATTCTCTTGCAGCTTGGCAATGGAAGAGAGTGCTGTCATCCTGTTTCCCCTGTCCCAGGGGCATGCTGAAATACCAGCTTGAAAAGCAAAGTTGCTACAATGAATTTGCCATCAGAAATATGTTAATATTTATGATTGTTCAAAGGGGCTTGTTACTCAAGAGTAGCTCTTGGTCTTCAGCTTTATGAGGAAAAGGTATGCTTGTCAGTGGAGAGTTGCAGAGAGAGTTTTATGTCTTCTATGCCAGTTTTTTGGTTTTATGGCTCATGGCTCTTGTAAGTGGTTACCCTGAAGAAAGTTATTTTTATGGTTTCAAACGCAAGTATCTAGATTTAATCACTTTGTGATTTTAACTGTGCTTTGTTTGTGCTTTTTAACTGTGCCAGACAACAGACTTAGGTATGCTGTTAATATATTTGTCTTTACAGTGTGCTTCATTTAGCCCATCTATAAAGAGCATGGGACAATATTTGCTAAGTAAACTTAAAAGGAGACGAGACAAACTTCTGTCAGGATTAATTTGAACAAATTTCTCTCTGTGTTGGGGCAAGAAGAAGGACCAGATGATCTCTCAAAATCCATTTAGTGTTGCAGTCTGATGGTGTATTTGTCAAACTATTTTTGGTCTTTTAAGAGAAGAGCACTAAGATGAAGTTCATAAACATTCATTGCTTAGTCAGCGTGTGGATTTTCAGGCAGGGATTTCATATTCAAAGAAACCTCTTATAGTTTCTGACCTGCCATAAAAATATTTCAGACACTGTTGTTCCTGTTGAAGGGAAGGTGGCAGAGTTGCAACCAGCAGTAGAAACTTCTCTCTGTATTTAGTAGGTTTATTTTCATTCTACTGTAAATAATTTCTGACCTCAATATTTTGTGAGACCTGGACAAATGAAAAAAATTAGATTCTCTGAAAGCCCTTACCAGTCCTGTGAATGTTCTTCTGCCAAGAGGCAGAGCTAGAGATATCTTTAATATCTCTCATGTTGTAATATTCAAAGTATTTGGTCACCATTGACTGTGTCCACATGCAAAAATGTTTTTGAGATGTACTTTTAAACAGAGATCCCTATATATGAAAGAAAAACCATCAGGCTCTGCAGTCTGTTTGAATTACGTGTGGAGAATATGCATAAAAAGGCTCACAGCTTGTTCTTTGCATAACAGCCTGTGGTGCGTAAGATCACCAGATTCCTTCGCATTAATGCTTCCTCATTTACCATCTGCAGACAAGTAATTGCAAAGCTCAATTTCTTTATCAAACTGTTGTTGTTGTATGACTTGTGACACAGAGCAGCTACGGCTTGATTGGTATTTATTAACTGGTGTTACACAGATTTAAAGTGGCAGTGTTCTGTAACCTTACTTAGTTACTGATGGGCAGAGTTTCATAAGCAATGAAACAAACTCTCTCCCATTACTTCCCTTCTGGTGAGCCTGTTTGTTGGATGCTGTAGGTGTTCAGTCTCTGCAGGTCTGTGAAAATCAGGAAACTTACTCACTGACCTAAGCAAGGGCTAAGGAGTCAAGCTTCAGACATCTGTTTCAAAAAACTTGACCTTACAGTGTCAGAAACATGTGCTTAGTTTCTTGGCAGGGTTTTATTTTATCTAGGAAATTGAAAAAATGTTGTTATTAAAATCAGATTCTGTAGAATTATGACTGGATGTTACAAGCTCACAGAAGGGCCAAATCACTCACATCCCAGTTCCTGTGTTGCTCTCAAACCATCTACTCAGTGTTGCAATTTGTTCTGTGTCTGCCTGTTTATTATATCAGAAGATAGGTGTACATCAAAAGAAATTAATGCATCCTCTCCAAAGCAGATGTGAACTCTGTCACAGAGTCACAGCATGTCTGAGGTGAGAAGTGACCCCTGAAGAACTTCTAGTCCCACCCACCTACTCAAAGCTGGGTCAGCTAGAAAAAGTCACCCAAGACCATGTCCAGTTAGGTTTCAAAATCTCTGACCTCAGTAATATCTTTGTTACACTAGTTAAAAAGGTTCAAGATGACTGAAAATTTAAGCCAGAAATACAAGTTTAAAACTTTAAAAAAAAGTTGACTGCATTTTGGCATGTGAACATAATCACTTTTGATTTATGAGCCCAGCTGAGCCTCACTGACTGTATGTATTTTATTCAGATGCTGAATAGTTCTCACCAAAGCCGCTCTTGTCATCTTAATTCATAGAATTATTTCTGATGGCCAGATGCTAAGGAGCTGTAAATGTGCCTTCTCTTCAGCAATTAAAAGGATTGAGCTTCAGAGCAAGTTCTCATATGACTAAAAGACTGTGGTTATTAAAATGCAGATACAAAGAGAATAGTTAGTATTTTAAGAATTGGCATTGAACTGCACTTGCAAGACAGACCTGAGACCTCATACTGTGCATGAACTGGCTCAGGGGGTTTGGTAGCACACCCCAAGGAGTTCAGCCAAGGTGAACTTGGCTGAACTGATGCTGCTCCTGATCCCATGCCCCAAGGTGCTCAGCCAAGCTGCTCCCAGAGCTGGAGGGGACACATCTGCACAGTGCCCCACGTGCTGGCAGCTGCCACAGCTCTGTCCTGGGAGGTGCCCTGTGCTCACAGGATGTCTTTACTTGCTGAGCCGCAAATCCCAGTCGTGTATGCCTCATAACACTGAGATTGTGGATATCTTAGCCTTGAAATGACTGGGTTTTAGTGGAAAACCTTCAAGAGATGTGCCCTCCTTCTCCTGCTGGTTTTGTTCATTACAGTGCAATCAAACCAATGGGATCAATGGGTTCCAAAATCAAAGCAGCAGATGGATGGAGAAAAACAGGACATTGTTTGATAAGGATAGGTGTTGTGTGGACACAGCCAAGAGGAAATGGAGACGTAGCTCATCCACTTACCCATAAATTTTACATACATTTGATCCCAGGTGGTTTCAGAGGGATTTTTGAGTGCTAGTGTATATCAAATATCAGATCCATTTTGCATCGTTAGAGAAAGATAGTCTTGATGAGAACAAAAGGATGGGGGAGACAAATTCATTAGGGAATGGTCACATGGGAACAGTGGTGGCATGGTTTAGTATTGAAGGGACCTGCATCCCTTTGAGTTTTATCCAGGGATAACTAGTACCATGCTCCCTAATTAATGTCTTTAGATTGACTCCCTCTCTACTAAGATATGACTGATACATTCTTTGTTTATCCACCTGAAGGGATTAAATAAGGCATGTACAAGATGAACAAATCTTTATTAGATTTGATACAAAAAACCTTTTCTGAAGCATGATTGCAGCACAGCAATTTTAATTAGTTTTTACAACTGCTTCCAATTAACACATACAGTGTTTGCTTTTTAGCTACCAAGAAGATTCACTCACATAGCAAATTAAAAAAAGGAACTCTTGACATAAGCTTTCATGTGTACCTTAGCAAAAAGACTGAGAATAACTTCTTGTTAGAAGCTGGTAGTCTTTTTGCTTTTCAGAAAGTTATTTGCTTTTGCTGTAGGTTTGAGCATTTTGTTCTTCTGGATGGTAATAGAAAAAATAGAAAAAAGAAAGAAAACTCACCTGCCATGCTTTTCAAAGAGATGTTAGGAAACCTACTGGTTCTCTGTGTTTTAATCACCCTGATTTGTCTGGTGAAAGACAGAAACATGGAGTTGTCTCCAATTTGTAGTATTTGAACTGTGACCACTTTTTGTTTGCCTCTTCAGGAGTTCCGTCTTCTTATGTTCATGGCATTTACTGGAGTTACTTATTTTCCTGATTGGAGTTCCCTAATTGGAATTGCACCATGTGGTCCAGGTTCTTCACGTTATCTGCTATTGCAGCTCAGGTAGAAAACCCTGCCAGTTCCTTTGACAACAGCTTTGCAAGCAGCTCTTGTGAGAAATCTATAAACCTCTCAGGTAGAAATACTGTTCAGAATGTGAGTAGCTGCTTTTAATTTTTTGTTTATGTCAAACTCCTCTGTGGAAAATGCTGGATTATTCATGTGGTACTGCTATGAAACCGAAAAGTTAGTGCTTAACATAATTTATTAAAATAACATTAATTTGTTTTGTTTCCATAAGCAAAATCTTGCTTTAAGCATACTAGATCATACATACAGAACATACAAGGAAGAAATTAATTACACTTTGTTTAGGCCACTTAGAGCTCTGTGTCTGTAGGATCGCTGTGTTTGCTATGTAGGGTACAGTTTACACATTTTTAACTTCACACAGAGCAGGTTTAGAAAGTTGGGGTGATGTGAGAGCTTTGGAGTTGGAAGCGCCACACACCTCAAGGAGCTTCTCACTATTGCTCTGTAGAATAAATGCTGCTCAGGATTTTTAAGGTTTGGATATTAATTATAACTCTGAGTTTAGTACCCATGGAAGCAACCTCCTCCTGTGACATAAGAATATAGCTGTATAAACCCTCTGAGGTTAACTGAGATGAATGCTATGTAGGAAAATGAGATCATTACCCAGTCCAAAGTTGTCTTCAATGCAACATATTGCAGTCTGCAGACAAGGTAGAAATTTAATGTTCATAGATGGAGAGAATTGAATTGTGGGATTCCAATACAAATTTAGCTGTTCAGGAAGCATTCTTTTGAAAGATGCTGAAGGGTTTAAATCTGAGAAGTAAGGCAGTAACTATTTTTAAAAATGTGGATATACTGCAAATCAAATTGCAAATCATTGCAAATAAAAATCCAGTGCAAGGAAATTAGCTATTATCTATGCAAAATCATTATTCACAGTGAAAGGTCAAACAAGATACTGGAAGAATTGAATAGGAGGTAGTTTCAAGCCTTTGGATATCTATAGTAAATGGAGTCTAGCAGGTTTTCTGCAAAGCCACAGACTACAGCACAGCTGGCTGAATGAGATACAGGCAGTACTTAATGTTAACAGTCCTTCATAGAAAGATGTCCTGGAAAAAAAAAACAAACTTAAATTTCCCCAGTAATATTTTGTCTAAATATCAGGATTCAGAATTTTAATGTGTAAAAAAAAATAATGTCAAAAATTAAGCTGGGAGCTCTTATGGAAGTAATTTAAATTTGTTGCATTTATGGAGAAAATGAAGCTACTTGAAGAATGTGGTGGGGGAGGGCCTGGATACAAGTGCCCATGTGCATAGTTTTCCACATGAACAATCAGTTTCACACATCCTGAGTTGTCCTTAATGGGCAGTGACTGATGGGTCCCAAGAGTATCTCTGCTTTGACCACAGTGTTCAAGCCTTGCTTCAGAAAGTAAATTTTGAAGTAAAGGGCTAAAATTACATGACAAAAGAAATAATGAGAAAGGAAACAAACTGAAATTACTGTGAATATGATCATAAATGTTGAACAAACCTGTTGTAATGTATCTAAATATTAGCAGGAGGCACTGTAATTCAAGAATATTCTCCTCAACTCTTGTTTGCCTAATACTTTAAGAAAAAAAAAAGAAGCTTTTAAAATGTTGTTGTTAAATTTAGGCATTATCTTCACCTGTGGAACTTTTCTTTAGTGAGATCTCCCAGGATGTGAGGCATTTCAGTGCCCAGGTGTTGTTTTTGATGTCAGCCCATTTTCTGTGACCTTCACCCTCAGCATGCCTGAGCCAGTGCCATCCCAATCATGTGTGTTTCCTCCTTCTTTCTCAGCCAGCCCAACCAGCTCTGCTTTTGCTGACAAAAACAGAACTTGAACTAGTAGCCCAGCCTGCTTCCCAGTGCCCAGAGCAGGAGCTGTCCTTCCCTGAAGTTCCAGCCATCTGCAGAGTGAAGCAGAAACCTGAAGCAGCCCACGCACCTGAGCCTCCAGCTGGTCACTTGGGTGTCAATCCAGGAGTGAGTGCTGGAGCTGGTGGGATTCTGTCTTACTTCATCACAGTGAAAATACACTTCTACTGCTTATAATGTTAAAAAAAAAATATTGGCTGTCCTGCCAATTGCTTCTAGGGAGCAGGAAAGGCAAGGCTGGTGTGTGCTCTTGTGTGTGCATGTTTTATGCAGGCAAGGTTTCCACCCTGCTGGGAGGCATACTAACAGCCAAATTAATATACTTTAGTTTTAAAATAACATACTCCCAATTAAGCAGGATTTAACCAAATCTTTCCCAGACTGCCATAAGATGCTAACGTCAATGCTGTTCCTGTGTTGTGAATTGAAAAGATTTGTTGAATTTTAGTTCAAGTTACTGCCTGGATTATTTTTAATGCCTAACATTTTTTTTTGCTTTTTCCTGAAAACATAGGATTGCTGCTGCTGTCCCTCACATGTTTCTGATGCAATAAGACAGGCCATAAAAAGCAGTTGTAATATAACAATTAACTCCCAAACGTGTCCTTAGAAATAATGGATTGATTGTGATTTGGTGCTTACAGAGAAATTTTCTATAATAACTGGCGAAGGGCTTGGAATAACTTGCTGCATGGTGATATATTTAAAGATACAAATTCTGTGGTATTGTGTTCATTTAACACTTGGAGTTCAGGATTTTTATGAAGCAGTGGAGGATACAGTAATGTAATAAGCAGTTTTCTTGGAGGTCATATGTGCTGGATTTAGAGATTTTCCACAGCTACCAAATGGCACCTTCCCATCATTGTATTACTCCTAAGGAATAAGCAAATATGCTAGGAAAGAAGCAAGACAGAATTTGTTGCATTAATTTGAAAGTGTTCATAGTCGTTTCTGCCCAAAAAACCCCAGTTTCTATCTGTAGATGGAAAAATCGCTGTGGCTCTTATGGTATTCCAACCAAATAATTTCTGATTTGAATGGGGGATTTACAGGCATAAAAACGAGTTGGATTTTATCCATACTTCAAAAATGAGCAGTTGTGATTTCCAAGTTCTTCAAAATGATGGGAATTAAAAGCCATGACTTACATAGCACAGCAGCTGCCTCCCAAGTTATCCCAAATGAACCTGGCAGTGTCGCTGAGGTGCCATTCCTCGAAGAGTTGTAGTGGAAGTGCACTCTGAAGACAGCTCTTTGCTTGCTTGGAAGGTGATGGGGTAGGTCCTGCTCCTTCCCTTTATGCCAGATGAGTAGGATCTGATGGCTGTGCAGGTCATAAATAGTGATTGGCAGAATTTTTCAAGACTGTATGATAAAATAAGATGATATGTGAGAGCTGACTATTAAGAGGTGTGATTTTAAGTTGCAGTGACATCATGTGTGATGTTGCATTTGGGCTCTGGACATATAACAGTATTTTCTGAGAAGTTCTCATTGACTTCAGTGACTCCAGTATTTCCCATATAAAATTTTTACCTGCAAGGGGTATTACTTGATCTACTCTGGCTGTATTGCCAGAGATGTATTAGCTATTAGAATAACAACCAAATTTGCTTACATTGGGATAATTTCCTTTTATTTTTATTCTGAGAAATATCTTGTGTGACACAACATCTTGTGTCTGCAGCTCTGCTGATATAAAAACAAGTCCCTTTTGTGAACTAATCCCATCTGCTGAAAAGAGCCCTCCTGCCCAGGCAGGCTGTATTTCTCCCTGGTGGATTGGGTGCTGTATTGCTATTACTGTGTGAATTGCATTCTTCTGCAAGCAGCCTTTGAAAAGAGAAGATAATAGCAGGTCACACACATCATGATCACAGGTAGCCAAGAAATCAATCTTTCTGGCTTGGAATATGGACAGAACAGTTTGCATCTGATGCGTAGGAATTGTCTGGTACAGTAAGAGTCATTCAGTCAAAAAGCTACCAAATGTAACTCTACATTTGGGCAAGGTTAAAGAAAAAGGCCCTGTGAAATAATGTTATTGCTGTCCCAACCCTCGAGGATGCTTTCATAGTATCATCAGATTTTGTGCATGTAGGTTTGCTCCCAGGGAAGGGATTCTATGCAAAAAATATAAAGTCAGATTATAATTTCTGATATCAAGTAAGGTTTTCATAAAAATCAATATGGCATGCAAGACTAGGTCCTACTTATTCAAATCAAAACCTTTCAATGCTCTGTGTTGTTCTTTTAAATAACTGTTCAACAGTGAATATTACTTCATTTTGTTTACTTGGACCTGTTTTGAGTAAAGTATTGGATTGCAAAGGTCTCTTTCCAGGAAGTATTCATGGATTGGTTTCTTTTTCCTCTTCCTTTTATAGTCCTGTTCTCAGAGAGAGGAATATTTGCAGCTCTGTTTCATCCAGTTCTGAGTACTTGCATTTTCCATTTTTAATGCAACTTTTGTGACTAATTTCCTCAGAATCCACCCCAGAAATAAAGTAGTTACACTTGGACTTGTGTGTTTTAATTGGCAGGGGTTTTTTTCCTTATGAATCTGTTATCACAACATGAAGTGCCACGCTGTTTCTTGGAGTCATGATTATGTATCAAGTTTACAGTAGAGTGAGCAGCTTGCTGCATCTTATGGTTATGAAAGTACAGAGGTTTCTAATGTGCTCTTTAGATTGTATTTTTCTTGATTTATACAATCTGATTTGGCTCTGTTCAGGCATTTAGTTTCTTTTCTGAATAGTGACTTTCCACACACATCCAATAAATAGATTAGAATTAAATGCTGTATAAAGGGGAAGAAAGAAAAAAAAGGTGCCATTTGGATTACTGGAATCAGCTGGGACTAGAATGCATTTCTCAAGTGCTTCTTTTAACATTTAGACGTTATTTTACAGATGAATCCAGGAACACCAAGGAATGAAATGATGAACTCAGAATTTTGGCTGAGACTATTCCAGCAGATCATTATATCAATGTGTCAGCTCTAAAATGCATGGCCTTGGTGCTTGTTATGCCTCTCACTCTACAGCCCCTTTCTAAAACTGTTGTATCCAAATAAACATCAGAAGTGATTCTTGCATCAGCTGTGATATGAGTATCTGATTTCAGCAATAGTGCTTATTCCTGCCCTCATTGTTGTGGTCACATCATTGTAGCCATGATCCATCAAATAACAGCCCCTAAACAGGAAGCAGCCATGCACTGAAAGCTGGGGTGGGACAGTGCTCCTGCTGAGATTAATTCAAGCATCCAGCAATCTGTACATCGAGTGGAACCATTGAGTTTGTACAATTAGCTCTGTACTTAAAGATACTTTGAAATTTAAGCACCTTTCTAGGATTCTAGGTATGGCCCTGAAGAGATGCATGGCAGCCTCTGTCCCTCTGGTGTCTGTGTGGCTGGTGGCAGCTGCTGGCAGCACTTGGCAAGTCCCTGTTCTGAGTTTAGCTGTGTCTGCATGTACCACACATGCACACCTGACTGGCAATCTAAGAAATGACATATTGTGCCTTTTTATTAATCCTGCCTTGCCTCTTAAAGAGCTGGAATGTTCACCTGAGAGGAAATTTGGGTTTTTTGCCTCTGTAGATGCTAACACTTCCCTTTAGTGAGCTCTGCTCTGTACTCAGAGGTAAACATGTGAGTCTCCTGTTGTTGGTGGGATGGAAGGGCAGTGTTCAGTTCCTTTGCTGCAATGCATTTCTGTTGATATTGGCAAGATCCCAGATATCAGCTGCCTCTTAATCCTGGCACAAGGATGTGGAAGAGCCCTTGAATCTGCTCTGAATCAGAGTTCTCAGAGCTCCGTATGGGCCACAGCTCAAAATGCAGAATCACAGCCTTAGGGAAATTGTGCGGTGATAATGTACAGCCCTGGGATTTGGGAGATCCAGGTTCTATTCCTGCCCTTCTGCAACTTCTGGTGTCACCTTGGAGATTCATCTGGCATATCAGTTTATGTCTCTGTCTTGCAAAGTGTTGGGAGACTGCTGCTGTAATGTGGGCTCGGTGATCCTTAAGATGAGATGCACCTTACATGAATTGAGTACTGTGAAGAAAGATATACGCTCAAACAATACTCAATAAATAATAGAAGGAAAATAAAAGAGACTTGCATCCCCTGTAATAAAGACACAAATTGAGAAGATTAGTAGTAACAAAAAATAACAGATGTAATATTTATTTCTTCTGTATCTCCTTCCTCCATAACAGAGTTAATCTATCAGAGTTTCCAAAAGATAATTTTCGTAGTTCTTTCCATACTTTTGGGATTTATTAGGACACAGCAATATTTATGTGTAGGACTTAATGATCTGAAGTGTGGTATCCTGTTTTCATGGCTGGGATTGGAAAAATACATAATTTAGGAAAAAAAACCAAAATTAACCTAAGTAGTGAACGTGTCTGCTGGATGGCTCAAGGAAGAGTTGCTGGCACAGATTTCTTCTGCAAAGCCTGTTTTGTGTTGGAAGCTGTTTAATTGCTGTTTTGAGGTGGATGTATTTGCTGTATGTTGTCCTTTTGCTGTAGGATTCCCAGGACCTAACACAAGGATTCTGTGAAATGCCCACCTGAGCTCCTTCCCTGCAGAGAGATGTTTGTGAAGGAGCTGAGAATGGATCAAAGCAGCCCCTATTAAACCCCTTAAAAACTTCCCATTCCTCTGTATAGATTCTCCTGGGCAATTAAGAAAATGTGTGTGTGTGTGTGTGTGTGTGTAGGGGTAAGAGGGGAAATGCATTTCTTTTCCCTGCCTTTACTGTGGGAGAAGGGTGCTGTTCATGTGCTAAAGAAACCCTTGGCTTGTAATCCAAGATGTGAGCTGGAACAGATTGTTGTAGGCAATTTATCTTAGTAGACCTGGGGAGGTCTGACAGCAACTGGGACTTGAGCTTGCTGAATGCAAAGGTTGTGAGTGTAAAAGTTCATTACACTCTCTATCTTTGCATGTGGATAGCCTGAACTTCTGAGATTAGACTATGCATCTCTGTCAACAGTGCACGTTAGGTATGGGAGTGGAGGAGAAGGATTCCACTGCTTTTTTGTTTCTGATGTCTGTCCAGATCAATTCCTTGCATCACATTGGTAATTTCCCCTGGGTGGTTTGTCTATTACCAGATAACACAGGGCTATTAAATACGTGTGCACAGCAGGCCTTCCTTATCTGCCTGAGCCTTGTTACCCTCTGCTGCAGACATTCTCTGTACACATGTGCATTACAAATGACATGCCTCTGACTGGTTATAAATATTTTCCATTTGGAATTATCTGCTTCTGCTACAGAGATGAGAGGTGATCGCTTGAGCATGAAAGATAAGGGACCAGAGGTAAGAAAAATAAAAATGATGAAGCACTGAGCTGCATACAAAATAAGTGACATAATCCACATATCCTATTAGATAAAGTGCAACAAAACAGGTTCTCTTATATGCCTAGCTGCTGCCATGAATTCAAGTTATTACATGAATTCAGGCTGGTTGCCTACAGAGGGACTTAGGGGGAAGAGAGTAGGGGTTTTGAGCAAATCTGTTATAAAAGGCTTTATTTATTTGCCAGAAAGTAAGTTAGCTATGTTAAAACACTATGCTGTATATATACAGCTATCTACTAGCTATGTTAAAGTTGGAAAAGCAGCTCTTCCTGTTCCTAAGACTTAGAGCCAAAAATAATTTGGTAAAGAAGGTGGAAAAATCTTGGTTTATAATTAATTGGCTTGTGCGAATTCTGTCTTTTTGCCAATTCACTGCTCTTTCATGCAGAAGTAAGATGTACCTGATGAGACAGATGTTTCCTGTGTGGCAGCAGCCCTTATGGTGAAATGACTTCTTGAGCTGTGCCAGGTGGCTGTTTCACCCTCCTGCAGGGCAGTGGGTCCCGTTCTGACCTGCTGCACTGGGAATTCAGGAAGGCTCTGGGCTCCCTGCCAGAAGCAAGCTGACCAGTGGTCTCCTGGCTCCAAATGCAGGCATAAGCTCCTGCTGTATTCTTGCAGGTGCTGTAATGATTTGCCTTTAAAAGTGTCCTTTATGATCCAAGGAAATATCCAGCACTTTTCTTTACCTGGGGACCAGAGTGTGCCTTCTAGGCAGCTCACACAGAGATAAAATAATGAATTGGCAGGATTTTACCCTTTTCATGTAACATGTCAATCCGCCGTTTTTGGCACAAGGAGGCCAATTGTTAATTAAAACCTAGTTCTGTATTGAAAAGTAATTCTTTCCCTTCACAGTAAAAGAAGCTATGTTCGTGCCAAGGGCCAAGGTAAAGAGGGACATGGTAATTCCCAGGCCTTTGACATGGAAGTAAATATTTCCCTAAAGGAAAAGCACAAGGTTTGCAGAGATGGCAGTAGCATGCAGCATGCATTGCTGGGCCAAAGTCAGCAGAGACTCTTAGGATTTAGAAAATGCGGAGTGGTATGAGATTTTTTTTACTTATGTATTTGTTACTTTAGCTCTGTTGGCAAACTTACTGAGAAAGTTTGAAAAAGCTGAGAAAAAGGTCAGTAAAATGTATGTCTCAGCCAAACAGTGTGGGGCTTCATAAACGTGGTTGTTCTGAGAGATGCAAGCTCATTCAAGCACTCAGAGTGGGAGTATGTCAAAGTATGAAAGTTACTGAAAGTTAGATTTAATTAGCTGTCCTTTAAGCTCCTTCTCCATGAATGTGAGGCAGCAATTTGTTATTTATGACAAGGCTGTTTGTGTTAACTACTTTGGAATTTGAAGTCTGGGGGCAGACCCACAGCTGCTGTAGGACACAAAGGGGCTGAGGCACCTGACAGCACTGAGCATTGAGCCTGCTCACTCCTCAGTTTAGGGGGGACAGAGGCTTACAAAAGGTAGCCCACTTCATGCAGCTGGATGAAAAGTGTGATCTGTAGATGGTTTTCCTTTCAAGAAAATGGTGTGGCTGATGCCTTCTGACTTCTCATGCTCCTTGCTCCATCCTGTCCAGCTTCTGCCATTTCCTAAGAAGGCAAAATTATGTGAATCCTTTAGCACTGCTTTGTCATAGAGAGTAGGAGACCTTGACAAACAAAATCTTTGTCAATTTGTTAAAAATAAACAAACAACCTCTTAGAAGAGTTTGAACTTAATTATGTTAATATTAAACATAATTATGGCACACTAATTATGTTTTCTACATTTGTGAGGAGAGTTGTGCTGTGCTCTCCAGACATCTGTACCATATAGAGACAGGTGGTAGAGTGCAACATTTCCAAGTGCCATTTTCCCACTCCATGTATGGCTGCTCTTTCATTCCAATTGCAGAGCTTCATTCAGCTTAGCCAAATTGAGTCCTTATTTGAGAGATTCTGCGCTGAAAGGCAAATGCATCTATCTTTATAAGCCTGCTTGTTTCCATAATTAGACACTGAATCAACAGTGTATTGAAGATGACACATTTGCTTATTCCCTGTCTTCTCCCTATGGTGACATAAAGCTGTGAAGCACAATAATAAATGCAAAAGACTGTTTATTATTCAGGCAACATATCTTGAAGTGGGGGGAAAAAAAAAGGAACTTGGGTTAAAATGGTATTGCTGAAGACCATCAGAGCCATAGCAAAGTGTATGAATAGTTCTCGGGGGAGAGTCCCATCATTCAGGCCAGTTGGACTGGGTGCTCTAAAACTGTCAAATACAATTGAACTCAGATTTCTCATGTAAAACTCAGGAAGACATGGAATGCATGGGGGAAAAACGGACTCAGCTCTTTTGCTAGGGTATCTTTAAAGTGTTTTCCAAAATTGTGACTTTCTAAACTTCATTAGGATGTCTTTGTCCCATGGCTGAGTGAAAATAATCCATTTTTTCACAGCCTTATCTTTTCTTCTGGGAGAATCTGCCCAATAGGTCTTGTGAGACAGAGTGCACATAATGCTGTGCTCAGCACTCTGCAGAGCAAAGCTGATCTGTTTTAAATAACAAAGGCCAGAAAGTGCCTGACTTCAAAATACTGCTCTGTCTCCTGTGCACATGCCACAAAGTAAGTCACTGCTGGTAGGCCAGTGTTGAAGGTAAGGAAAAAGCAGAATATTCTGAAGCCCAGGGGATGGTTCCTCCATGCTGACTGACCACGGATAAGCCTCCAAGATTCCCCTGAGATGCTCTCAGGCCATCCACTCCATTTGCAAAGAGCTGCAGTGTAGCCAGAAAATCAGAAGCGCGCACTGCCTAGTGAATGTCACAGCTCTGATGTGCAGCTGAAGTCATGCTGGTGGCAAGCCAAGGTTTGGGTTCTGTTCATTTCCATCTCCTTCCATTCTACACCTAGCTATGAAATAGATTTTGTGTTTACTCAAGCTTCTAAAATCAGTCCACATTAGGAGAAATGTAAGGCAGGAGTAAGAATAGCCAACTTACTGAAATGGAGTGACTGAGAGAGCAATGACCCTGTCAAAGCTACTGATTTTCGAGTCTTTGATTAGAGCTTTCCTTTCACATGTTTTATCCTCAGTGGTGATGCTGCATTTTTGTGGCAAATAAAGCTTCTTGGTATTGCAAAGCTGTGAGCAGCCACTTAAACCAAGAACAAAGCTTTGATCTTCATGTTTTGATATTCACCCTCTGCAGAGTTGCATTTTGGGAATAGAGAATTGGTTTGTACTATTTTTAGGTGCATAGAATTACAGTAACATAAATGTCTTCTTTTCAGTTTAACTTGCTGTTAGCTAGTGGTTGGTTTGGTATTCTGTGCTTGCTACAGATCTCTGTGTGTTAGAGGCTGAGCAGTAAGAACATATGGTTTGGCAAAAGCATGATAGAAATTAGTGGGGTTTTTTTTACTTCATAAAGGAGAAAAAGCACATTGATCAATAAGCAGCAAGTCTAATACAAAACAGAAGAGTGCTCTATGCTGTGTGTCTCATATTGTTTATTCCAGGTGATGCAGTCACAAACAAACAAACAAATTGAACAGACATTGGCAATGTAATGTTGAAAAGTCTGGGAATATATACAATCAATTCCTAAAATATTGCTGGAGTATAAATGCTGTGATGGACATGATCAGCAGACTATTTCTCTTTAATTCTTGTTTTTATGAAAACCTGTAAGTATCAGGACTTTTCTGTGGTATTCTCGTATCATGCAGAATTCATTGACACAAAGGTTCATGCCATGCACAGTCCTCCAAGGCCTGAGGAAACCAGCTGCATCACACCTGGTGGCTGTCCAAGAGTCTTTACAGACAGGGATGAACTTAAGGAGTCTTTGTATTGTATGAGCTCTGCTCCTCAGTCAGCTCAAGAGGGGACACACTCACCTCATCCCCAAAGATGAACATTTCATGTGGCTCATAAAGTGTGCTTGCTTTTAATTTGCTGTGCTGTTACCCATTCTAGCATGCCATTTGTCCAGATCTGTTTGAGGTGACCAGCTCCCAGAACAGAAGGCTGATGGTTTGAGAAGCTGCCTGGGCTCAATGGCAGGACACACCAAAATTCACATGAGAATGTATCTTGAGAGGGTTGTCCAAACACTTCCTGAAGTCAGACAGCTTTGCTGCAGTGACCATTTCCCTGGGGAACCTGTTCCTCAGGAGAATTTAAGTGGTTTGCTCAAGTTTTCACAGTCAGCATTGAGCTTTAATGCAGATTTGATAATGCCCAGTATAGCATTATAGCCACAGGAGCATTATTCTGCATCACAGCAAAGACATTCCTGGATTTGTGGAGAGATTCAGAAAAAAGGGAATTTATTGTCCCAAAGGGAATTCTGAGTGATACCATAATGTAAATAGAATATAGGAGTATTAATAAAGAATAAAGCGAACAGTGCTTTCAGTTAATCATAACTGTGAACACAATCTTTATACTCCACATATCGTATTTTCTCATGCAGTGGTCTTCAAACTAGAGATATAACAGCTGTTGATCTAAGAGTTATTATATTTTAATCAGGAGTGATTCTTCTCTAGAGCTTTTACTGGTCTTTGTTCTAAGAGCAAAAGTTGTTGAACTTCTTACTCGAGATAGAAACCAGTTGTCAAAGTTGAGAAAGGAAAAATGGAAAGAAGAAAAAACAATGCATTTTATTCTTACTTCTCTTTTTTTTCTTGAAATATTGGTAGAGAGGATTCATGGAAAATACTTAGGCTTTTTTTTTTCCTGGAAATATAAGACAGGTCCCTTGTTTATTGTTACAGTAATATATTATGCTCTTACGTAGCTATGACACTTCATTTTGTGGCATGTTATTGTTAAACAGTGCCAGGATTCTGATTGCTGTCATGCAGGCTAAATAGTTATATCTGAAATTTTTTCATTGCTATATAATTCATGGTCCTTCTCATTTTTGTTTGCCTCCTTTTAGACTGCCTTAGAATTTGAGAATTCTGAGTAGCTGTGTGAAGGCTACTCCTGTTCTGCTGAAAGAACAGACTTTTGCATCTTGTTGAGCTGCCCCCTCTTGCTAACACCTAATTCTTCCCCTTCCACAGAGGAGCTGAAGGAGAAGCTGCAGAAGTATGTTGATGAAGTGAATGCCCACAAGCCTGGTTTCATCAAGGTTATCCGGCACAGCAAGCAGGAGGGGCTGATCCGCTCCCGGGTCAGCGGCTGGAGAGCAGCCACGGCTCCCGTCGTCGCCCTCTTCGACGCCCACGTGGAATTCAACGTGGGCTGGTATGTGCCTCCTCCCATTTCTCTGACCCAGGCACCTTTCCCAAGCACTGATGTTAATTTACTGACTAGCATTCCTCTTGCATTTAGAGGGCGAGTTAGAATTCTGAGCTTTTTAATGAAACTCCAGACATCATCATGGACACAAGCAGGAAAAATGTGTTTGTGCTGTGTAATATGATCTAGACCCGTTTTTATGGTTTGAGTTGTCTGCTGATCTAATTGCAGTGTAGTTAAATCATATTAGAAAACTGCACATTAAAAATCTCCTCCAATAATGTAGCCCTTCACCCATGAGGGTGAATGTATCTTCTTTTCATTAAAAATATTATGTTTCTTTTATGTGCTGCAGTGTAAACAAAGAGGTGCTATTTTGGCCACTCTGCAAAAGTAAACATAACTAAAATAATGTATTATAACTTGTTCAGTCTGGATTTAACATCTCCCTTGCTCCTTAAGTAAAATGATGGTAAAAAGGCAGGAGCTTCTGTCCCTAGGATAGATCTATTATTAACTCTCAACCTGATGTCCTTGATAATGCTGAGAGCCTGAAGTTATCCTTACTTGGTAGCAAGGGTCTAAATGCTCTGTGATATGCAGATACTCATTTCTTCCATCCAGCAACTCAAATCAAGGTTAACAACAGGGAATCCTAGAGAAAATGTTGCAGTATGTTATTTTGGGGCAAATCCTGCATTGTCAAAACTCCATCTCAAAGCAGAGAGGGCTTTGAATGGGTAACAGCTTCAGACTTTCCTCTTTCTGAAAAATATGGCATAAACTGCTGTATTGTTTATTTGGTGGTGGACTAAACAATCTTTAAGGGCTCCTTCCAAACCAAACTACTCTATGATTTCCATCAGTGCTATGCTTGTATTGGTGTAATCTTAACATTGTATTTAATTTTTTTTTAGGGCTGAACCAGTGCTCACCAGGATAAAAGAAAACAGAAAAAGAGTAATTTCTCCATCATTCGATAACATTAAGTATGATAATTTTGAAATAGAGGAGTATCCCCTCTCAGCACAGGGGTTTGACTGGGAGCTGTGGTGCCGGTATCTGAACCCTCCTAAGTCCTGGTGGAAACTGGAGAACACAACTGCTCCAATAAGGTAACAGTGGCCTAAGTTACAGTGTCACTGGCAAAGCTCTCCTAGGTGTGCCAGGGGGCGAGTGGGCTCAGCTATGTAATAGGTTTTGCTGACTGTCAACTTCAAATACTTAAATGTCCTTGAGCTGTCCTCTTCAGCTTTGTCCTTGCTTCCTACACAGCCTTCAAGAAAACTCTTGTTTTCAGTAGATATTTTTAAAGGTTTTCAAAGGAAACTTTTGTTTTCAGCAGATCTTTTTAAATAGGTTTCCTGCTGAAGTGGAATGGTAGGCAGGGCTGCTCAGCAGCACTGCTTTTTCCAAATGTCTTGCCTGCTAATTTAGTGCTTACAAGCCAGAAATGGAATTTTCTTTGCAGTTGCATTATATAAGCAGAGCTGATGTGACAACTGTAGTCTTTATAATGTCACATAGGTGTACAGCTGTGCTGTGTCCTAGGAGTTAATGTTTGGGCACTGACACTGTGAGCAAAGGCTGTATTGGGTCCTTGTTTTGGGACAATCTGGGTCTGTACTTTCTTATCTTGCCCAGAGTGTTGTTAGGCTAGTACAGAACAATACCTTTGTCTCAGGGAGGGGAGAAGTAGCCTCTGAACCCACTGAGCAGCTTTGCTGAGATTGCAGGCCTTTCTTGTAGATACACATTCATTCCAAGGAGGCCACTGGTACCTGTGCTCAGCTCCCTGCAGAAAGAGTGAACACTGTTTTCACCACCTGAAAAGCAGAACCTCAAATAGCACTGGCAGCTATTTTTCATCCAGTATCTCTGTCTTCACAGGCAGGCACTTTCTCAGGTTCTTTCAGTTTAACATGCTCTGAACTGCACTGATCCATGAACAGGATCTAGAATTGGAAAGCAGGAAATAAAAATTAGCAGGTTTGCCACAGACAGATGTAAAAAGGGGTAATAATTTCCACATCATTAGAAACAGTTATTGCTCTTAATGAACTCTGTTAACACTATAAAAACATTCCTGTGAAGACAGGTTGAGAGAGTTTGGGCTGTTCAGCCTGGAGAAGAAAAGGTTCCAGGGAGATTTACAGCACCTTCCAGTACCTAAAGAGTGGTCCCAGGAAAGCTGGTAAGGAACAAAAGTAGTCCAAAGACAAAAGGTAAAGACAAAAGTAGTAGTGATAGGACAAGAGAGAATGGCTTTAAACTGACAGAGGGCAGGGTTAGGTTAGATATTAGGATGAAATTCTTTACTGTCAGATCGGTGAGGCACTGGAACAGGTTGCCCAGGGGAGCTTTGGATGCCCCATCCATGGAAGTGTTCCAGGCCAGGCTGAAAGGGGCTCTGAGCAGCGTCATCTATTTGAAGATGTACCTGCCCATGGCTGAGGTTTGGAACGAGATGATCTTCCAGCCCAAGCTATCCTATGATCCTGTGATTAGTTATATAGAATAGTTATTATGATTTTTAAAATGAAAAGTATTGAAACACAAAGTAATGAGTGAATGTACTTTTCCATTTACCCCCAAACTCTGTTCTGTATAAGGACTTGTTCTGTATGAGGACTTCTTGTATGAGTGTCCTTTATGAATTTCAGGTTTGTTCCCTAGCTCTTCGTCTGGCACATTTTTTTCATTCAGTGCAATATGCTGCATGTGTATGTTGGATAATTAAAACAAACACACCAGCAAACAAAGCCATGTGTATTGATGGATGGTTTCTATCATGCCTCCATTATGCTTTTAGAATTATAGCAAAGGGAAGCAGGTGCTCTGAGAAATACTTAAAAACAACAACAAAAGCAAAAGTACTGTATCATAAAAGAAGCATAACTTTTGTATTGATGTTAACTGCTATTTTCTTCATTAATAAATACATCAGAAATGGTCTTTCATTGTTATAAAGCAGATACTTAGATAGCACTTAGAGGCATTAATATATAGATTTCTGTAGAACTGTACCATTTGTGATTGAGACAGCCTATGATGTGTTTGAAAGCAGATGTGTCCACTAGCTGTAGCCTGAGTGTTCTCAATAAAAGCAGGGTGATTTCCCCTGTACTGCTGATTAATTGTCATTACCAGAGTGCCTGATAGCAGCATAATAATCTGAAAAGATATTTATTTCTTGCAATTGTGGATTATAAGGTAGGAGAAAAATGAAAAGGCTAAATGACTCCGTATCCTTCTCCACTCATAAGGTAAAATTGTACCCTCTGTGACTGAACTCTTACCTGATTAAAATTGCTATTGTATAGTAAAAATTGGTCAGTTCAGACCATGACATAAATAGAGCTTACTGATCCAGTACAGCTATATGATGTGTTTAAATTTGGCTCAGGACAATGAACTAATGCTACACCATGCCGGTAAAGGCAGACTTTTCTTAATTCTGTATTAAAAAAAACTTATCTGGATGGTCCTATTCAAGAAATAATCTCTTTTTTTAGGTAAGCTTACAGACACCAGTTTTTTAGCTGTAGCTGAACCTGGCTTCTGGCTAAACACACAGACCTGCACATCAATCAGCATCATTTGCAATTGTCACAGACAAGAGACTTGAGGACTTAGCAAGGGGAGACACTACACTGGCTGGTGCCTCAGAAACAAAACTGGGGCTCCTGGGTCTGACACTGTTAGCACTGAAATCCTAACTGCTCTGGTGAATATTTATGTCCAATAATTCTAATCCAATTTCCTTCAATGGTGTTCATTTCACTTTAGAATTAAGAATATTAGAAGGCAAGGCTCAATAAAACTCTTTCAGGAATACTTTCTTAAGAATATCTTTCGCTGCACCACTTTACCTAGCGATGATAAATACAATCTGTGTCTAAATAATAAAATTCTTCGTAATTTATCTGCTAATTTTGGTTGCTCCTGGTTTATTCTTCCAGAAGTCCTGCATTGATTGGATGCTTCATAGTAGATAGAGAATACTTCCAAGAGATTGGATTACTGGATGAAGGCATGGAAGTATATGGTGGAGAGAATGTGGAGCTCGGAATCAGGGTAAGGAAAATAATTAGCCAATATTTGTGGCTTACATTTTACAGCTTGATTCTTATTGCAGGGGGGAAAAGCAGTCCAGAACATGGATGATGGCATGAAAAGGAGATCCACAGCTCTGCAGACATGCGCATTTATTTGAGCAGAGAGAAGGGGAAAAAGAGCAAAAGCTCTCTTTACAGAGCTTAATCTGGGACAAGGGTAGAAGTACAGAATCTAGGATTGTTCTTCCAACAGTGCTAGAATTTTGCAGAGTTGATACCTAAAACTCCCTGCTTACCTGTGATCCCAGTCTCAGTAAGGAGAATAGTTTCTCACAGGTGTGATGGGAACAACCTTTCTAGATTACTTGGTTTATTTAAATTAGGAAAATCACTGTGGAGCAAAGTGGAATATAGAGGCATTTATGCTGCCTTCCAGAGGGAAGGGAATTAAGGTATTCATAAAGTGCATAAGTGCATATATTTTCTTTTTCCATTGTACACACTTCACCTGTTTACTATAATGCAGTATTGTGTGCTATTTGTGTACTTCTTTCTGTTCTCTTTGAGAATCTCTCAGGTTTTTGATAAGAGTGGAATTCTTAGATAGATAATGGTAATGAAAAATAGTGTGGTGTGTTATAAAACTAAATTCTGAATCCTGCTATGAAATGTAAGGGGAAGGTAACACTGTGTTTTGAGCCTTTTAGTTGCCAGAATAAAAGCATACCGTTGTACAGTAGCAAAAAAAAGGAACTTACTTTAAGAATATAGAATTACCACCTGAGATAACAGCAAGATATAACAAAAAATACTCATTTTTACTTCTGGTTTCTTTAAATTATTTTCCTTCTACCTGTCAGAGATAAAGAGTTATTTCAGCCCAAGTGAAGCACAGACCCCCCCTTTCAGCTACACTGGAGCACTATTTTAAGGAAAGGGAGAGAGAAATGCAAGACTGCTTCTTTTAATAACACCATTCTTCTCACTATAAGGGCCAGAGAGCTGCCTTCTGTTACCAAAAATTTATTTTGCAGCTCAGTGTTGCGATGAGTTGAAAATTAACGTCACCTTGATTTTTCTGTTCCTTTTACAATTGACAAAAAACTATTGTTTCCTCGTGAGTGTGAGGAGTTTTCTCTCAGTTTGCATCATGAGATGTACCCTGTCTGGTCTGCAATACTTAGCCTTGGAGGAGTTGATTGTTGGTGTGTTCATAGACAAGCTCAGAGAGACACAATCTCTGCATAATTGAAATATTGGTGTAGGCTGGATCACTGGAATAAGGCCCGACACTGTTCTGATTTCCTTGTGGCTTTTTGTCTGTCTCCAGGGAAGCAGTGCCTGACCTACATAAAATACTTTCATCTGTAACAGATTGTAGTGTGCAAGGTAGCATAATATATGCTGCCTTATCTGACTTTGTGCTGGCTTAGATCTGGCTGTATGAAAACAAATTACAGAGCTGTAATAAACAGATTTTATAACAGTTTATTAACAGCTCTTCTCACAATCCTCAGTGTCACTGATGAGACAGGAGACAGCAAAGAAGGCGACATATAGACTCCATTATTTCAGAAGGCATAAAGCATTTATTATTTGAAAATCACACTTCTTATAGACAAGATCATGGACCTAAGACCTGCTTTGTCTTCAGGAAACACTTCTCACACCACTGGTCAATCAGGAACCACCTACTTGAAAACATCTTTCTATAAACAGCAGGTGCAGAGGACGAGATAATAAATGCTTTAATTCTTTCTCTGAGCTTTTCCAGGATGAGCCTGGGAGAATTACCTGTTTCTCTCTGTTACCAGAGAGTCAGCTCACCACCCCTCAGTGTGTCTGAGATCATACAAGGATGAGACTCAGTGAGGGGAGACCTCATTGTGGTGTTCAACATCCTCCTGAGGGGAGGTAGAGGTGCAGGCACTGATCTCTTCACTCTGGTGACCAGTGGCAGGACCCATGGGAATGGCCTGAAGAATGTTTAGGCTGGATATCAGGAAAAGGTTTTTACCCAGAGGGTGGTTGGGCACTGGAACATCTCTAGATTACTTGTGTTGCTTTCAGCTGC
Organism: Dicaeum eximium; assembly: GCA_013396995.1. Taxonomy (NCBI): domain Eukaryota; kingdom Metazoa; phylum Chordata; class Aves; order Passeriformes; family Dicaeidae; genus Dicaeum; species Dicaeum eximium. The sequence goes on from VWZP01008577.1 coordinate 148,751, forward strand.
GGGGCTGATGATGAATCACTTAATCAAAATAGTAATTGTTCTATAGAAACTACATTATAATTACAATATTAGTGTACTAAATAATGTTTTCATTTTAAAATGCTGCTCTCCAATCTGTGACTACATATTCCTCACTGTAACTCATCTTCCATTGCTGTTTTCCCTTTCTTTAAGAAGTATCTAGATTTTTCTAGTGTTCTGCTGCATGATAAGAATTATCATCAGGATGACAGACAAGCAGACTCTGTCTGTCCAAAATGGCCTGCCAGGGAAATTTTATGGGTAAGCTTGTAAGAGCAAACATCTAGGGGAACTGGAGAGTTTATTTTTGACTGCAGAAAGAGCAGCAGGTTTTAGGATCATTTGAGCTACCTCTTTATCTTAAACATGGTAAGTAGAACATGGTCCCATGTCCTTATATTACTGATTTTGTCCCAGAGGATGTAAAACTACTGTGAGGAATTAGACCCTGACAAATGGAGACTTCTCCCACTATCCTCATCCAGGAGTTATTTTTGTCACCTCATCATCTGCACAAATATCTATTTGTGTTACATGAGTGCAAGAAAATCCCCAACTATTGGAAACTGTATTTGAAGTATCCATTGTTGGTAAACCATAACAAGCCACAGAAAATAGGATTTTGGAGGATTATTGTCTTGATTCTGAATTTGTTTTGCTACTCAGCTCTGTGGGTCTCTGATTTGCAATACTATTTTAACTTCTAAGATTTTTACCCTTGTCTGTGGCTTTGTAACAGCATTTGTAAAATACTAAACATATATTATTAAATAAATATTAGTACAGATCTTTTGCCTTGAGCTAGAAGCTGACAGATGAGTTAAAAACACGAATGCATTTGATTCTTAGAAGAAACACTTTATTCACTCCCCGACCAAATGTTTTCTTGCAAAGCTATTTATTTTCCCCACAAGACAAAAGAGGCAGGCTGGTTGATGCAAGACTTGGTAGAATCCTCTTTGAGCAGTTCAATCACTTTAACTGGGATTTCCAAAAGATCAATTTACAGCATCGTATTTGTAAATTCAGGTTAGGATGAGTGGTGCCTCTTTTTCATTTATGTTCAATCATTCCCAATTTGAATGGACTTAAGTGTGCTCTTAAATGACCAGATTGCATTTGGAGGGCAAACTGGAATCACATTCTTATCCATGTGACCAAGCAGGAACTGTGTTGGTAACTGCCTTAAAGTGGAAGAAGAATGTGAGTGTAAGGCTGTTTCTCAGTGTAATTTGGGCTCAGCTTCTGGGTTGTGCCTGCACAAGCAGTTCTTGTGGCCATGGAAGGCCCTACAAATCCTCTGCAATCACTTGGAGGCAGTCAGTCAGATTCTGCTTTGGATGGCTCAAGTCTAGTTTGTAGTAGACTTCTTAAAGGCCCTTCCAATTCCTACTGAAGTCAAAAGAAGATTTTCTATCAAAAGCAACCCTGTAGCAATCCTTTTGTCTTTTAAAGCAGCCTACATGCTTGATAAAGCTTCCAAATACCTGTTACCAGAAGTTATTTGTGCCGCTTTTAGGAATGCCTTAGCAAATATTCAGTGATTTGTCTCAGGTCTCAGACTAAGTCATCATCAGAGTCAGAGGAATGCAAGCCCAGGCTTTGACTTAGAGTAACTCTGTGTGTCACAAAGACTTTGTGCTTGCAGATGAATTCGTGTTCACAAGGCTATAATGGCCCTGTTAAATGGGTAAGAGAAAATTTTATTAGAAGGTAAAAGCTCTTTAAGGGAAACGGATTGGGTCTTATTCCCACTGAATGGTATATCAGGACTTCACATTGGCTGACCCAGGAGGAAAATTGCATTTATAGTTAGACTGAGTATGGCACGCTGCTTTAGTACAATATATTGCTGTAGTGAAATTAATTGCTTAATTTCTTGCTAGTCTGGTAGTTTGTCTGCAGACCTTTTGTGAAGCTGATGCTCTTTCTGTTGGTGGAGAACTAGAGGAATGCACTTAATGAATAGAGATGGAGAAATGAGTTATTTAAGCAGAAAATAGTCCCAGTGTTCTTTGGGGTATGTTCCATACATTAGGGTCCCTCTGTGGCAAAGCAAGCAGATGTGAGGTCTATCATGCCTCTCTCTGATCTATTGTTTTTAAATTCCAGAAGTTATTATTTGTTTGTTAGTTTTGGGGTGGGTTTTGTTTTGTTCTTTGTTTGTGTTTTTTTTAAAGTGTTTTTGGGTCTTACCTATCTTGTTTTTTTCTTTAAACTCCCCCTGCCCCCCACCCCCCACGTACCACTGGGATCATGATTTTTCATTGCCTGTTAGTTAGGTGAGTCTCTCCCATTTGATGCATAGAAACTGATGGCTGCTTACATGTTCCAGCTATTTCCAACCCACAGTGTGTGTATCCTAATAATTTCTCACCTGAAATCTTTCTTATAATATTGCCCTTGGGATAGTGTTTTTTTGTTAATCACAAGCAAGTGAAGATATTTACACTTGGCCCCAAATCTCCATATTTGTATGGAAACATTTAGCCCTTTTTCCCTTTCAATAGAAGTTTCCAGCAATTTTACCTGTCAGTGTTCCTAACACAGGCCACAAATTACATGAAACTGTGACTGTATTGCATATAAACAGACATCTGATTTTATTAAGGAAAGCCTTTGCACAGTTGTCCTGGGCATGGCTAGGGTGGAGATAATTTTGTTCCTAGGACTGGTACAGTGCTGTGTTCTGGGTTAGGATGAGGATAATGCTAAACTGCACCAACAGTGCTCAAGCTCGAGTGAAGTTTCACAGTGCATAGGCTACACTGGGTCACATTTTCTCCTTCTTGCCATGCTCTTCTTCTAATTCTTGCAGCAGCTCACCCGTGCTTTGGCCCTGCCAGCACAGTGGTCTGCCCACACCTGCTGCCTCTAAACACCTCTGCTTCAGTAAACTTTTATTTTCTTTTAAATGCAGGGTTAATTTTAATGTTAATCAGTTAGTGATTTACCACGCTGCCTCACAAACGTTTTGTTAGGCAGATTGACAGGCTGGTGTGCCAAGAGGTGGAAATGTCTGGGAATGAACAAAGAAGGTAAAGGGATTTTTCACCAAACTGGTGTGTTGTGGAACTGTTTGCATGGAGAGAGAGTAGTGGGATGTGCCATGTGTGCCTGGTGTCCCTTTCTGTCCTTGCTGCTGGGTCTCCCTTCGTGGCACTCCCCTGAGCAATGTAGATCTTCCCCAAATACACCTCAAGAAAATGAATCAAGACGTTCCCCGTTCTTGCACTTGCTGCTATCATCACTTGTAATCTTAAAGCCATGTTTTAGCTTGTTTTCTGTAAGAAGGCCAATATCCTTTGCCACTAGAGAATTATTTGCTCTACAGGAAACATCCTTAGTACATGATCACAAGTGCTGCTCAACAGTACCAGGTTGGTGATGTGTAAAGGCAAAGAGCTGAGAAGTCCAGAAATAGAAGTATCCTTAGTGGTTACTCAGAGATAACTTTTAAATGCTGCTTTTTCATATAAGCTTCTCTTTAACTTTGCATTAAAGCTTTAAACGGAGAGAAATTTATTTTGCTTCTATCCATTTTGTGAATTAAGAGGAGACTATTTCTAGATTGAAGCCTGAAAGAAAAAAACTGTAAGGATTGGCCAAATGTTACTTCTTACAAGATGTAGCCAATGCTTTTCATAGCCCACACTTTCACCAAGACAAAAATAATTCCTTAGCAGTGCAAGTATGCTATAAGCACTTGCCTAGCACCCTGTGTAACCAGCAGTGGCTTATCAGTGTGCACAGGATTATTCCTGAGGTTAATTTTGTTTTGCAAAGTACCTCTCTGTGTTAACGATTTGAATCCCAAGATGACACAGGCTAAAATTCCCTATTTACAGGATTGTAATTCCAACTGGTTAAAAAAGAAAGGCTCTATTGAGAATAAAATGAGTAATTGTCATGCCTCCAAATTCTGCCAGTCACAACACTACCAGAAATTGGCTTTTTTTTTGGCTTGTTCTGGTTTTAGTCACTCCTACATTGGAATAATTTTTTTCCCTCTGTTCTGCCCATGAATGCCTCATCAGGTAACCTGCAGCTACAGCATGTGTAATTATACATTACCAGTGAATCAGTTTTGTGGTTTTGTTGTTCCTGGGGAGAGAACATTTTATTATCTGCTCCCACAGGAAAGGAAAGTATTAGAGCAGCAGCTAACATGGGGCATCACTATACCCTACAAGGAAGGATGAGGAGGCACTCGGAGATTTCTCACAAATGTTTTTTCACCAACTGTGCATGTGTTGTTGCACATTACCAACTGAGAAATAATATAGATATCTTGATGTTTTATGAGAGGAAATTGTTATTTATAGTGCTATGGAAAGAAGTAAAACAGTTTAACTCAATATATGCTTACAAATCAATGGAGTCAGGTGAGATGCAAATTAATTAATGCATAATTAGCTATCATGTTTAATGCCTTCCTGCACTTTCAAGTCATGGCATAGTGTCATTGCCATTGTATCTTCTGGTATTCCAAGTCTTCATGACCTAAGCTGGGAAGATTGCATATTTATAGTCTACCTCTAGAATTTAATTTCATTGAGTGATTTTAATATTGTGAGACTGATTTAGTAATCTGACAAAGATTAGAGGAAGACCAGTGTGGGAGAGCAAGGGGTTGTTGTGGTGGTACAGAAGTGAGTAGATGACTGAGATGGGGTCACCAGGATGGATCCAGCATGTTCAGTCCCAGGGGTGAAGGCCAGATACCTTTACCTTGTATGTGACAGCACCTTATGTTGTAGGTCAGGCGAGTGAGGCAAAACACTAGCCTGGCTGAACAAGGAATTCTTTAGGAGCTCTTGCCTCAGTCTTTAATAATACTGATAGAATTTGGGGTACAGTGCCATGGAAAGGGACCTGGGGGTGCTGGTTGATGACAAGTTGAATAGGAGTCAGCAGTGCCCTGCAGCCAGGAGGGCCAGCCCTGTCCTTGGGGACATCAGGGACAGCATCACCAGCCAGGCAGGGAGGGATTGTCCTGCTCTGCTCTGCTGTGGGTGGCTCACGTTGAGTGCTGGGGCAGTTTGGGGTGTAAGGATAGAAAAGAGACATTCAACTGTTAGCGTCCAAGTGACGATGATGAAGGGTCTGGAGAGGAAGCCATGTGAGGAAGGACTGAGGTCACTTGTTCTGCTCAGCCTGGGAGGAGACTGAGGGGAAACCTCATAGCTGTTACAATTTCCTTCTGAGGAGAAAAGGAGGGGCAGGCACTGATCTCTTCTCTGTGATGACCAGCACCAGGACCCAAGGCAATGGCCTGAAGCTGAGTCAGAGAGGTTTAGGTTGGATATTAGGAAAAGATTCTGCACAGAGGGTAGCTGGGCACTGGAACAGGGTCCCCAGGGCAGTGATCACTGCACCAAGCCTGACAGAGCTCAGGAAGTGTTTGGACAATGCTCTCAGACACATGGTGTGACTCTTGTGATGTCCTGTGCAGGGCCAGGAATTGGACTTTGATGACCCTTGTGGGTCCCTCCCAACACAGCATGTTGTTCTATAAACAGGTCTTTAGGTCTTTAGGCACAGTGCAAGATTAACAAGACTGATTAAGCTAGGTGTAGCTGTGGTAAGGAAGAGAAAGATAAAGCCATAAAAGATGGCCAGCACATTGCTCCATGAATACTAAACCAGTGGTGATCCTGTTCTTCAGTCTCCCGCTTTTGCGCTTTTTAAGACAAAAAGTGATTTACTTCCTGTTCATAACTTAAACTTGGCAGTGACTGATGTGTGGGTTATTTACTGTGCTTGGCAATGAGGTAGACACTTGGAAGAGAACTGAATGGAGCCATAAGCCTTCAGTGACCCTTGGCATGTGTTATCTCCAAGGGACACAGGTGGAGATTGCTTCCTGCTGTTCAAACCGGCAGCACACCATGTGCTGTTTAACAGTACACAGTAAAACTTTCACAGCTCATGAAGATACCTGCAAAATTAATCCCTGCAGAACAAAACCATTTAAAAGTACATAATGAAGCAATTAGCTAAAAGAGGAAGAAAAGTAATGACAATTTAATTTGGGAAGAATCTTTGCATGTATTAGGTTTTCAATGAGAGTGTTTTATGAAGGTACAATTAATGTAAAATGAGGCCTGTGAGGCAATTGATGATGGCTTCAAAAGTGAGATTTAAGAGATAATTTACATTTTAAAAATGAAGAGCATGTCTAGTTATGTTAAAGTCTTTTATTTTCCTTTTAAAAAGCCTTTTGGATTGTGGGGTTGTGTTTTTATAGGTTACTTACAGTTTCACATCAAAATACCAGCTTGGTTATGAAAAAATGCTGTTCTTACATACAAATAAATAAGTTTATCTGAAAGTTTGACAGGATTGTGTGATGATCAGAAGTATTTAGTGAAGGTTATCTGAATTCAGTGGAGATATGGCCTAAATAAATATTAACATATTTCTTCCAGTGGGTATGGTTTCTAGCTCTACAGAGACAAATACCCAACAAATGTGCACGACAATCCAAAAACTTCCAGGGTGTGATCAGAAACCCACTGATAGCAACTAGAAATATGAACATTGATTTCAGTGATCTTTGTGTCTGACAACTCTGTCTTTTCTGCAGTCACCTGTCAAAATACCAAAATAAAAATGCAGATTCAAAATCATTAGGGTATTGAATGAAAATAGCTTATTCATACTTGTCTGTAAAGCATCAAGCTCATTACTGGTTATCAGTAAACAGTTAATGGTAATGACAAAGGCCGACAAGATTCACAAGTAGTTTTTACAATAAATTGTTCCCAAAAATATATTTCAAAGATACTGGTAACTAATTAGTTTGTATCCACAGTAGTAATTAATTTACACTGACTGTTTTTTTAACTTGAGGGCATCTTTAATGAGTACTTCTAATTTTGTAATTTGCAACCTTCACAGAAGCTAGAAATTACTTCATCTTTTTGAGAAATCACTTAATTATTAAAAGGTTTTTGTTTGCAGTCCAAATGAGGTGATGGTATCAAACAAGGTCACATCAGCTCTTGGAGAAACTGCACGATCTGTGTAAATTTAATGAATGCAGTACATGCTAATAAACTGCTCAATGACTTGTAGGGTTTATTTTTTTATTAGGCTAAGGTTCTATAACATAAAAAGAACACTCAGTGATTAAAGAGATAAAAAGAAACTTCTAATGAAGAAGTGTTATATCATTTTATAATGAAGTATAAATTAAATATTCAAGAAAGGGATCCGCTTCAGAGTAGTGATTAAGTGTGCAAATTCAAATACAGTTAAATGAAATTGGGGAGGATTTACTAAATAATGTAGTGAAAGAGGTTTTCCAGATGTGAATGGAATTCGCTTAAAAAAACTTGTAACCAGGTTGGTTTGGGTATTTGTAAGGAAGTGTGAGTGACTCATGGCTCTGCGAGCGCTGTGGGATGCCTGAGTGGGGGGTGACAGGGGTTTCAGGACTTCCCAAGTTGCTCCAAGAAGCCACTTGGTGTGCTCCTGCTCCTGTGGCTGCCTCACTTGTGCCATCCCCCTGGACTGCCCCATGCTCAGGTCCTGCACCCCTCCAACAGAGGGGGAGTCACAGCTGAGCTGTTGTGCCACCATCTGTGTCCTCTCCGTGGTTTGAAGTTGGCTCTCCTGGCTCTCCCAGTGTGGAGAGCCTGTTTTCAGATTGCTCTGTGGTGCTTCTTTAACCTTTGATGAACATAAATTCTCACAGATTTAGGGCCACAATTATAACAATGTCCAAATAAACATTCAGTAAATTAACAGTGTGAAGTGCTTAGAGCTTGGGCAGATTGTCAATGTAAGCCACAACAACTGAAGATTTAAAAGGGAGTTTCCCCCCATTCCCTCTCACACCCCTGCAGTAGGTTCTCAGTACTCATTTAATGTTCCTGCCATCTCTCCTTTGCTTGCTTAGTTTAGGTCATGGGGTGTGCTGATTTTAGTCTTTCAGATCTGTAAGTGTTTGCCTTGGCACTGCTACTGTTCCTTTGGACCTTGAATTTTTTTATGGAATTTTACTACCTTTTGGTAGTGATGAAGGAACAAGGAACCCTTTCAAGAAGAGGAATCCCTCTAAGCCTTCTTGGGGCTGTACCAAATGTATGAACCACCTCAGGAAATTGAAAAATAAAGAGCCCTTTCTCAGGCTGTCTTGGAAGGGAGCATTGAAAATGCACTGAAGTGGGCTCTGAGCTCTTTGGAAGGGAAATTCCAGTTGCTGTGTTCTTTTCCTGAAAGACTGTTTTTGCAAAGTAAAACAGCAGGACCAGAATCTCAAGAAATTCCTCCAGAGTAAAGCAAACCTTTTGCCTTTCTGAGGCTCCAGCCATCATGGAAAGTACTCCCAAAGATACATTGACCCTCACACTTCAAAACTTTCTAAGGCAAAGTCTGAGGCCTGTGGGTACAGTTTTGCAATTGATGCTTTTACAGCATGACATGTGAATTACTATTTATTGTGTCACATATAAAGGCATATGTTATTTTTTACAACTGCATATGTATATTTCAAGATTTGGCAGGAAATTGAGATTATTGCTGGTAATTTCTACTGCTTGCCTATCATAGGAAAATTATCTTCATGGGCAACAGGAAAAGTTGCCGAATAACCTTTTAACCATGGTTTAGGAAATTAATCAAGGTTTTTCCTTGCAATTTGTACAAGTAGGTTAGTCATTAAGTATTACTGATTGCAGCCACAGTATGCTCAGAAATAAAACATTTTACTTCAAACCATTCCATGTGGTTGAAAAAAGTCTTTGAAGCTCTTATCTTTGACTTCTTGCTAAAGCCATGGGTGACAATTTGAAAAAGCTCTACTATTTTTAACTTTTGTATGTATTTATAGCCATCAAATAAGATAGCAGTCCAGGAAAACTAGAAGGGTGCTATTCAGTGTGGATAAAGCCTGAATAAAGATTGCTAATGACAGCAAAAAATAGCTGCAAAATCCACAGGGGAGATGTGTGAAGCTGCAAGGAACTAACACCGCAATTGCTATTCCTTCTTGTCTACAGGAATTTTATTAGATGAAGAACAGGTCAGGCTAAAAGGTGTCTCAACTTCCCTCTGAGTAGAGTCTTTGAGAAAATGTATTTCTTAGTATTAAAATATTAATTTTAAAAAACCCTAAAAATTGTATTTGACTGAAAGGTATTTGGTCAGCAATTAATTAGTCTTTCCTGTGCACTTCTGATGTGAGATTTATACCATCTCAAGGTTTTTCTCTTGAAAAATCATCCAGCTGTCCACAATAGCTCCAACACAATGGTTAGAGCACCAGGGATTAATGTACATGAGTGAAAGAGATGTGGGGAGGTAGGAGTGGTCAGATTCAAGTGGACAGTTGGTCTAGAAGGGAAAAAAACTGCAAGAAATTCCATTATTTAAAGTATAATCAGGGAAGAATTAAAAACAAAAACAAAAACTGATGCTTTTTTGTAGCAAATAATTATGTTTATTGTTTAGTATTCATACATGTGGTTCAGTGTAGTGTTTAGTGTATGAATAGCAAAGCCCTTCATACACTAAATGGAGCAAAGCCTCCATTCCTTGGCTAGAGATTTTGCATATTTTAGGGAGCTGGGAATCCTGACTTCCACGAGATTCCAGGGGATCTTCATGTCATTTGAAAGTCCAACTTTAATGCCTGCTACCTACATTTCTATTTGTTTTTGTTTTTTTTTTAACAACTTACCGCTCCCTAAATGCAATTAAACATTTGAATAAAAGAGATTTCTTGCCGGACTGTAATCCCACTGGCAAAGAACACTGGGAGGGAGAAGGAACATTGGCTTGTCCCAGATGTGACCAGCTGAGCACGTCAGGATTGTACTTTCTGCCTTTTTAAAGCATTGCCTCTGCTTCCACTCCACAAGGTTTCATAGCCTGTATTTGAGGTCATGCTCCTTTTTGGGTGCTGTAGCTAATTTTTGTGCATTTTAGGAAATTCTTGCTTGGAAGAAATACTGTTTTGAAACTGTTTAATGCAGCTTAGCAGTTCTGTATTGATAGCTACTTAACTGATAGAAATTAATTAGTCTTCGAGAACAGAACAACAACTGACAGAGAAAGGGGACTCCTGGGACTCCTGACTCCTGGGAGAAAGGAGTGGCCACTGGAATTGATTCATTGGTGTTTATTCAGGTAGTGGGTCATTTTTATTTGCAAACTCTATTAAAGACTTGGTCATCTCAGGTTGTTTCTTGAAACATTTCACTTCATTATTAAGTCAAATCAGAGTTTGCTGATAACTGAGTCAATGCTAAAACTGTAGATGACTCCGCTCTCCCGAATTTCAGTTCCTAGAAATTTGCTTGGAAATTCATCTTATTGTAGACTGTGAATTTTTTGGCTCAGCTTGTTGTCAAGCATTGAGACCTAGCTCTGAAAATTCCACAAAAGATTTGGTGTTCACTTGCTGGCCTTGGCTCAAGGCCATCCCTGGTTAGAATTCACAGAGGCTGGGCAGAGTCCCCAGTGCATGTGGATTGTGAATTGCCCTGTCCTGGGCTAAGTTATGACCATCTCTACATCTTCCTTGTCTTTTATGATCCTAACTTAGGCAGTGTACAGTGAGTAACTCTGAAACAATTTATAGCTGGATGTCCATGTTGTGCTGAGAAATTACTTGGACTGAAAGCAGGCGCTGTGTGAGCACAGCCTGGTGGTACTTCACATTTAATCTTTATTAAGAGATGTAGCTGGACCATTTATAATTAAATGTTTGACAGACTATTATTTTTGTTAGATCGTTAAACTCAGTTGCCCACTTAATATGGTACCTGGACAGGACAAAAATGTTGTTTCCAGATTATTTATTCTTGTGCCAGATCAATTGTGTATTTATTTTTAAATATTTATTATCATCTCAGTTTTGCTCTGATTTTGATAATGGTTATGTTTATTTACTCTAATGATCTTCCAAGTTCTGGACACAGATATGTGCTGAAGTCTTTTCAGCTCCCTTTTTGACTGTACAGCAGGTTCATGGGTTAGCTCCCTTTCCACAGAGCTCTGCAAACCAGGGCTCTATCTCTTCTCCCAGCATATGCTGAATGCAATTAGGCACCAGTTCAGGAAAAAGCTTTGTAAACATTCTGAATTCGTGCCACATTTTCTGGTCTCAGGAGCTGCCAAATGCCTAAATGCTGTATTCAAGCCAGATGTCTAAATATATAAAATGAATGACTGAACAAAGTGCCTCCTTAGTAGAGCATATGCCTATAGGGTGGACAGATCTGAGGGGCCTGAGATCAGCTCCAGAACAGGATGTTCTGCCAGCCCACATCCCTGGCCACCAGGAGGGAGACCAGAACATGATCCCCTGGATGAGTGTACAAGAAAGGAGCGCCCTGGCTCTCATTTTTGTGCTCTCTTAGTATGAGGTACCAAGCCTCATGAGTCTCTGCTGGCAGTATCATAAGGCAAACTCTGTCACTTCTCAGTGAGTACACCTGCCTCTGAGACACCCAGGTACTTGTTCAGCAGGATCAAACACTTTGGGTACATCTGGGTTTTCACGTGAGCAGCATCCACTCAGCCATCATGAATGGGCTGCCTTGATCTTGTTAGGAAGCTTATATGGTACAAGTTACACAGAAAAAGAGCTGCTATGTAAAATAACTCATACTTCACTGACTCTTAAGTTTGCCAAAGTGGTTTTCTCTTTTGTTGAAAGCAGAAAGAGTAAATCAGAAATGAAACAATAATTATGATTAATGTTATGTACTTTAGCTCAGTTGTCGTAGTGGGCAAAACTGAAATCTAAGTGAGTAGGTAGACTAACCTACATAAAAAAATCTATTATAAGCGTAGTTTCTGATGAAATTGTTCACACAACATTTTCATTAGGCAGTCTCAGTTTTCATCTCTCCTTCTCTAAAAGAATAGACCCAGTCCTTTCTCAACCATGTTTAAAGCAAAGCATAAAGTGCATTTATATTCCTCATCTTCAGAGAACCTGAAACTCCAGCAGTCTTAAAAAGCTGGTTGGCTTAGTTTCCCAGTTATGACTAGCTGCCTAGTTTGAGATTCTGGGTAGAGCATGTATGGTCTGGTGTGGACTGTGCAGAACCTCAGAGAAAAGTCTTGCAAGGCTTAAAACTTGACTCAGGTGTTACTGTTTTGAATGCCCTATAGATAATTTTATTAATAATCTTGAGAACAGCTGAATTGATCCAGGCAGAGTGTGATGAGAGGCTACTGGTAATGTAGAAACTCTGTAGTAAGGTTAAGTAGCAGTAATAATTCATGGTAAGGCAAGGTAATAACCCTCCCCTCACAGCCTCTGTATAGTCCAGGAAGTCTTGAGTGGTTATTCTCCTTTCCAACAATGCAATAAAACAATTCCAGTGTGTTTGCTAGAGACCAGCAGTGGTGTGGGGAGCTGCCACTAGCAGAATGCTCTGTTGTTTTTCCCTGCTAGGTGTGGCAGTGTGGAGGAAGCGTTGAGGTGCTGCCTTGCTCCAGGATTGCCCACATTGAACGAGCACATAAACCCTACACGGAGGATCTGACTGCTCACGTCCGCAGGAACGCTCTGAGGGTGGCTGAGGTCTGGATGGATGAGTTTAAGAGCCATGTCTATATGGCCTGGAACATACCCCAGGAGGTGAGTCACAGAGACCTGTGCTTCCAGGCTTTGGCTTTAGATCCTTTTCATTCTGGTTACTACCCAAAATTTTGATTTTTCTGGTAGGATTTTATTTGTACGTATGTATGTATGTATCTATGTCTCACCTACAGGCATAAGGTGTATGCCTATACATACACAATTGCATATAAACATATCTATGTAGTTGTGTCTTATTCTAGAACAATTTTTTTTGTCTTTAGGTTCCTTAAAAATTGATTTCTTGTCGAGTTTATTCTCTTCATTGATGACTCTTCATGGATATTTTAAACTAGTAGCTGCAGAAATACGGGGGGAAAACCCCCATGAAATCTACATTGCACATCTTAATTTGAATTTGAGTCTCCTATTTGCCATCACAGAGAGCTATAATTCCACCAGATTTGTGAGGAGAAATCAGCCAGGGGTTACTGACATCCATTGATGCAAGTGTGGGGTGTCTGATAAGTATTTCACATCAGAGTGAGGGTGGCTGGTGCATGTCATGACATGTTGCAGATTCTTGCTGCAACTCCCCACTTGTGCTGATTTATTTTCCATGGATGAGTACTGCTTGGTCCATTGTATGGAAGAGTTAATGTCAGATGGCCAATATCAGAGCTCAGTTTTATTTTAGCTGTTCTTCATTTCTGTAGTCAATGGTATTTAATCTGTGAACAGCTATGAGCTAAAGGGCTCAGAGCAAGGAGACTGTAACTCAGAGTCTGTGTGATTGTTTCCACCTAGAAGCTGGGAAGCATGGCTAAATTGAATTTGGAGTTTAACTCAGAGTACAGCTCTCATCATTACAGCAAAAGCAAAGTCTAGACTTAAATGAAAGGGCAGATTGGGGTTTTTTTAATAAAATCTCTCTGATTTGACAACAGTTCAGAGAAACTAGTCTTTCTGCAATTTCTGTGTCAAGAAATAAAATGCTGTACTTCTCCTTTAGTTTGATTAGAAGAAAATGTTAGAAACAAAAAATCTAAATACTTGAAAGTATTACTTAAAATACTTAAAAGCTAAATACTTGAAAGCCAATATTGGTTCAGCTGCTCTCAGTAGCTTCTTGCATCTCTCGTGATTAAAACTAGATAATTTTGGCAAAGTGGGGAAGTCATTATCCTATTTTTAGGTTGCAACATTAGCCACATAATTTGCTTTGACCATGAAAAAAATCCTCTATACCCTGATATAGAAAAGGATTTTTCTGAAAGTCCCATGTTCACGGAATCCAAGCTGCCCTTACGTGTCCCTGTTTTGAGTAGTTGCACAGCAGTCCATACAAGAATAAAGACATTTCTGCACTGGATAGGGTTACTTATTTTATGTCAAATCAATTCCTAATGCATTTTATTTGTGATTAGCCTGGTAGATTTAAATTTCAGTTTCTATTTCATATTGTTAATTATTTTCTTGAAGATTGGTTGATCTTAATTGATTGATCCAAGTTTTAGTTTTTTGACTTGAAAACAAAACATTAACACAAAACTTAGAAACTCCTTTTGCTAATGAGGATGTACAGTACTATACACTGATTTGCATCGTATTCGTGCAGATGTTATGGTGATGTTGATTAATCTTCTGCAAATTTGAGATCTGAATGCAATTTGAGATCAAATTCATAAAGAATGCAAAGATAAATTGTAACTGGGCAATTACAAGAGTAATTCTCTATCTGGAAGCTAATGAATACTAGTAATGGGCTGTAGGTAATAGAAATTTATTTAGTTACAATAGTCAGGAGTTTCCATGAAATATGTTATTCCAAAGTGTTAAACACTGATTTTTTTCCATGGAAGAATTCCCAGATCTCTGACAAGTCAGATGTTTCCAAAAGTTTCAGTCTTTCGGTAATAATAATAATAATAATAATAATAGTAATAATAATAATAATAATAATAATAATAATAATAATAATAATAATAATAAAGAGGAGTCAGGCTCATTTTGCAGTGTGCTGTGACTGCCCTCTCAGGATCTCTGTGGGCTTCTCTCTGAAGTACTGAGGGCTTCAAATGGAGACCTCTGCTGCCCTGCTGACTTCTGCATCGTTGACACTTGCATAAAGAGGTTCAGAAAAGCATTTGAAACTCTGGGGAAAGATTCTTCAGGTCTGAAAATCAAGAACTGTGCTTTCCATGTGTTCTGCCTCTGCTTCTCGTTTTGTTTGTTGGGTTTTTTTCCCCCATCATATTCTCAGCTTTGGGGAACACACTCTCTTATTGGTGGTAATAAAGCCAGTGTGCTATGTGTGAGTTATTTTTCTTCTCCAGCTGCATGAAAGGATATGGTTACTGAGGCCCTTGATGCTCTTTCTTATACTGTGACCTGCGAGGGAACAGGCACTGGTGCCTTCGGGGTTGCATGAGAAAGGATTTGGGAGGCAGTGGACCAATTTAGCACTTGATCCCAGGAAACCTTGTTAATGCTTGAAGTGGAATGACTGTGTGCTGGCACCTTCCTTTTCCTTCACACAAGTGGCAGATACACTGGCAAGTGCAGCCAGAGTGGTGCATGAGCAGGATTTGTTCACAAGATCCATTGATTGTCTTTCAGCACACTACAGCCTCTTTATTTAGTCATTTGCTCCAAAATTCAGAAAAGAATTGCCACTTAAGGAATAGTTCCACATAAAGTTTTATGAATTTTGTGGGGCTTAAGAAGGGGAGTCACTATTTTAAAAATTGTTATGTCTAATCTGTGAATGCCAGATCACTGTTTCCTGCTTGTTAGCATACTGTGCCAATGTGGAATTCAATTTTACCTTAGTTAGAAAATGCTTCCATAATAAAATATACTTGTTTCAGATTCGCATTAATTCAGTGCTTTGGGATGCAGTGGTTGTTTCAGCACTCAGAAATATAGATACTTACACAGATACCTGTTTGTTGTGTAAGTAAGAAAATTCAGTGCTTTCAATGTTTTTTTTAAATCTTGGCTCATGGCTGACAAAATCTTTGGGGTCTTTATGGCCCAGTAAAGGCTGTTGTTCAAGGAGATAGATTATAAGATTTCCCTATGGAAATGTATTTATCCTGTGTTTTGCTCTGAGGCAGAAGTCGTTAAGCACAGCACAGAGCAAAATGTCTCATTTTACTTCCTGTCAAGAGCAGCCACAGATTTGCACTTAGATCCCTCTCTAAAAATTTCTGTGTGACTTTGATGTGATAAATTATTGATTTTTATATACGGGGCCTTTATGAAAGTTATGCTTTGTGATCTGCTTTTATGAAAAGTAGAAACTAGGTTAGACAGAAATGTAAAGGAGAATAAAAATTACGGGACAGAATATTCAGCAATTGCTTTTAACAAAAATAACAACTTCTCTTTTTACATTACAAAAGAACTTTATTAAGTGCTATTTCAGAGAGGTGAACAGAGCTTCTGCTCTTTGCAGTCAAGCAGTAACCCAGATTTCAGAAATGGCCAGAAAGTGTCCTACACTATTGATCAGGCCATAGTGGGACACCAGCAATGCCTATGTTTCTAGGGCAACTTGCTACTTCCTGCCAGCTCCTTTTGGATTTGGAAAGTGCCAGGAAATTAGAGAACAGCAGTGATATTCATTGAAAACTGGACCTACTGGAATCAACAGGAGTAGTCCCATTCACCAAAGCAGACTGTGAAAGACACCCTGCCATGGTGACCTGAATCATATTTAACTGGGGCACTTCTGGGGTGTTTGTTGGTAACAGACTCACTTCACAACCACAATGTGTTTATTGTCATAGGTCAAAACCATGTTTGACTCCTGGGGATGGTGCTGTGCAGGGCCAGGAGTTGGGCTCCATGATCCTGACGGGTCCCTGCTCACTCAGTTTATTCTGTGGTTCTGCAATGAGGGAGATTCTGGGTGTTGAGTTTACACAGAAGTGTATCACTGATGTCTCTCTGGCTTTTTCTGCCCTATGTTTCATTTACAGGACTCTGGAATTGATATTGGTGATATTTCAGAGAGGAAGGCCCTAAGGAAAAAGCTCCAGTGCAAGACCTTCAGGTGGTATCTGGTCAGCGTGTATCCAGAAATGAGAATGTACTCGGATACCGTCGCCTACGGCGTGGTAAGGACCTGGTTTACATTTCCCATTGTACCAGCATGGGGGAGAAAGGTGTGATAGTGGAAGTAATGAAGACAATGTCTGACTCAAAGTAAAAAGATCAATTTGGAGTCATTAGTTAAATAATATGATTAGTTGACAGAGACAGGTGCTCTGCTGGCATTTGTGCTGAGGTGTCCTGAACATTACCTTCTTCCCCGATTTTTGGTTGTTTGTTTGTTTGCTTCATGGCTTGCATTCCACACAGAAATAATCAAGGTGTGATTTTGCAAATGTGTTGGAGCTGGCAGGTTTGTGACAGCAGAGGAATTCACAAAACAGACTCAGTATTTTAACTGCAACCTTCTTAAGATTGTAGCCAGATCTTAATTTACAATCATGGAGTCATTTGGGATGGAAAGACCTTTAATATCATCAAATCCATCTGTTAAAGGCTGATGCTTTCCCTTATTAAACCTTTAGCCATTTAAGGGAAATCCTGATCCAACCTAGAACAGGTATCACAATCAAAGACTAACATTCCAACCTAACCAAATCTCACATAGCTAACCCATGTATAAAGCACCACTAGAGAGGTTCAAGAATTACATTGCATCCAACAGAAAGTGCAGCTAAATCCATGCATTTTGGGCTCATCATTACTTGTGGGACAGTTGTGCCCTTGTTGCAATCACACTTGAGTTGCATGCTGCTAATTAAAGCAGAAACAATTCCTGCCCCTCAGAAACTGGCAGGACCCCAAACAGAGAGGGCAGGTGTGCATGGCATGGAACATAAGCAGAATAAATTAAAACAGGCCCATAATAAGGTAGTAGACCTAGGATGTCCTTTTCACATTCTCTTTCACTGTCATTTTCACAAAAATTTATTCCTTAGAATTAAATTTTTCTTTTTGTAAGACAATCCTGATTAGAAAATGTGAGAGCAGATCATACAAGTGTGTTTGTGTTCAGAAAACTGAGCTGTGCAGTTGCCCACAATGGCTCTGGAAGAGCCCTGAGGGTGCCATAGAGCAGCTGCTGTGTTTTGGCAAATGGAGGGGTGGTACATTTTGCAAAGTTCCATGGCCCCTGTGAGGATAGGTAAAATAACCATGCTTGCATTTCATACAATCATACAAGAAAAGCACTTCCAGGAAAGGTTTAGGTCATTGCTAAATGCATGAGATAATGGTTACCTCCCAAACTAGTGCAGAACAATGCCAAAATCACACCTGTGTGCAAGGAGCCTCTGCCACACGCCATGGAACTGCCCTCAGTGATGCCATGATCCAATCAAGTGTGGGGTTTCCTGAGGATAAGGAGGCATAGCAGCTAACTAGTGCATGGTTCTGCTTGTAGGTGGCTCTGGGTAAAAAAGTCTTTTCCGGTAGAAGTGATACAATATAAATAAAGGAAGGGCTGTGGAAGAGCTAAAGTACTCATCTCAGGATCAACTCCACATTGTGCAAGTCAAAATGAAAATCAGCAACAGTGATTTTGTACTCTGCTGAGAGGTTTTTATCAGTCAGAAAGAGTGAGAAGAGTTTTTACAGAAACACTGAATACAGTGGTCAGCCTGGAGAAGTCTTCAGGGAGACCTTGGAGCAACCTTCCAGTTCCTAAAGAGGGCTACAGAGAGGTGAAGAGGGACTTTTCATAAGGCTGTATAGTGATAGGACAAGAGGGAATGGCATTAAACTGAGCAAAGGCAGGGTTGAATTAGATATTTGGAAGAAATTCTTTAAGGGTGGTGAGGCACTGGAAGGGCACCCAGAGAGATCATGGACTCTTTGTCCCTGGAGGTGTTCAAGACCAGGCTGGATGGGTCTTTGAGTAACTTAGTCTAGTGGAAGGTGTCCTAGCCCATGGCAGAGGGGGTGGAATGAGATAATCTTTAATGTGTCTTCCAAGCCATTCCATGATCCTGTGATTTAGGTACTGCCCTATTGTGGTTCTTCCACTTCGTGGGCACCAATTGTTGTTCTTTCACGAGGGGTTTCCAGTTGTGGTGGTTGTTTTCCTCATGCATAAGGACTTTGAGTCCATGTATCAGAAGGCTTAAGACAGTTTTATTATGATTGACCCCATGTTCAGGCTGAGGCTTAAAGCCCAGTACAATCCTTCGTACAATGCTTTCTTCTCAATGCTTAGTACAAGAATGCCTAGACCTCAGTGATAACAACTCTGTATATCACTGGTTCAGAGAGAGAGAAACCTGTATCTCCATATTGTGGAGCAGGGTAGAAAAACAACAGATGTTATTTTGAGAATACAGAGATTGTTTATTGAAATTTCTTGGGAAAGCAAAGTTTCCCTTGAGAGAGAAAAACCCAGCAAGCTTGCAGAAATTCAGAGATAAATTCAGAGATTATCAGCACGACACTGCCCATTAATGCACATGATAATTATCAGCTGAGAGAGATGTGAGGAGCAGGTCCTGTTTGTACCATCACAAAGGAAGTAGTGGACAACTGTGACAACAGATAAAGAGGGCACCTTTTGTGAAATACACAGCTCACTGTTTTATGAAATACTGTTGTATAACACAAGATTAAGTGCCCCTATCCTTCTAGTAAAAGAATCACTTGGATGTCTAATCTTCTTTTGTGTCTGCTTTGCTGTTTGCTTGCACATCTTACAGCAGAGAAAGGTGTGATATTTCAAGGAAGTCAGCTGCTTTCTGATTCTCTAAATGCTTCCATTCATCAACTGGCTTCATTTTTTTGTAGAAAATAGAGATACTGCTACTATAGCATTATCATCAATTCAAAAAAAATCCTGAGTAATTGAAAAAGCTGTCAGAATGGGGGTAAAGGTTAGAATATAGGCACCTACAGAGACATCCCACATATTTATTTCCTGAATCCTACATTTTCTCATGTTCTGTGAGAGTTAGGGAAATAGTTGCATCATTCATCAGGTCTAGCTTATGCTGTGGCATATAGCTAAGTTTGGGGTTGGTGGCAGGGTAAATATTTGGGAAGCAAACTTCTCTCTGAATTGTCCAGTACCCTCCTGTTTAGAAGAAAGCAATGTCACTGGGCCAAAAGCTGTTGTATTCAGTGTAATGATAATTATTTCTGGGTTTCAGCACAGGGATTGTCTGTTATATTTTGGATTGTTTTTAAGATTAAGTCTTGGTAGGCTAAAAATTGTTGGTTGCCACAAAGCCACTAGATTTTGTAAAGTGATTGTTCCTGAGAATCTAGGCCTCAGATTTTGAAATAGCATTATTAGTTAACAGGTCAGTGGCTGTTTGTTTCTGGTTTTTTGCTTCCTTTATTATGGGGATTGTTGTGGAAAGGTTTATAACATTAGCACTAGGACAAGCATTAGGATTGGAGTTTATGGAAGAGGTTTTGAAAACACAATGCAATGGTTACCTGATGCAACACCAGAGGTATGAAAGGTGGAGCAGCCACCTCGTCAGTGGGCATGTGGTGGTTTAGTTCTGTGCTCCCAGTGCTGCTCCTTCTCCTTACACAGTAATTTGTTGTGTTTGTTAAGGTTTAATAATCCTTTGAAATTTTAAAGTGAGAGGTCATTTCTCACAGGTAGTGATAGACCCAGGCATGAATTAATAAAGGCTGATATTTATCATTGGTTTGGACAGAGAGGGGTGCTTAGACATCTGTTTGTGATTAGTCATGGCTATGCTTACATTATGAATAAGGAATAGAAAGCTTTGAGAGAGAAGATTTTATGTAATTCTCAAGGCTTTAATTCTTGAGAGTAATGCCAGTATTGATACCTAATGCATATTTTCTCTTTAGTGGTGAGATACATCCTGTCCATTACTGGATTTAGAGTTGGGTTTAGAGTTGGAAGTCTTGTAGAGATGAGCTGATGGTTTCAATTTTATTCACTGCCTGGCTTCAGCCTCTGGCTTGTCCGCTCTTCTTACGTGCAGTTCTAGGCTTCCTTTCTAAAGATATGAATTTGTTTTCCTCAAAAGAGGCCCCTGTGCACAGCTGACAGAAGTGCCCAGTTAATTACAGGTGTTTGCAGATCACATCTCCACTCCATCAGGCAGTTGTCTCCTGTTCTCTGAGCCAGCCACTGAACACCTTTATAGACATCCATGGGTATGCAGTTCACATTTGTCCCACACTCTGAACAGACCTCCCAGTTATTTGTGCTCATTAATTTAGCACCTCACTTTTAGAAAACTCTGTCTCAGCACAGCCCAGGTTTTTCACAGGGCTTTGTGCTGACCAGGGCCAAGTACTTTGCAGTCTGTTCATGGCTGTGTGCGGGTTAGCCCAGAATAATCAGGAGAGCTGATGCATAACAATTGCCCTGAAGTCTCCAGGTGTCAGCTGAAAGCAGTTTTTTGAATTATTTCCAGAAATCAGAAGACTCTCCTGAGTGATTCTTAAAAGCTGTTTAATACCTCATCTCTCTTGCTCAGCAGGGTACATTAAGGTTCTGTATATAGTGTGTACCAGAGACTAAGTATTTCTAAAACACTCCAAAAAATCATTGCCATCTCTTGAAGCTTTTTGAGATATACCCTGCCTGAAACTTTGTGCAACATTATTGAAATCAGTGATGCTAGATTATCTGCAAGGAAGAATTTAGTCCAGATGCTTTCTCTTCAAGATCTTCACTGCAATATATTTTAATTTTGCATATTTCCTTCCTCAACTACATACTATTTATTTTCTCAAAGAAAAGAAAGTAATCACACCATCTTTTTCCCATGTAAAACTTGCTTGATTTCTTTTTCTTTCTTTTTATTTTAGCTGCAGAATTCCCTGAAAAGTGATTTGTGCCTTGATCAAGGGCCAGACACAGAGAATATCCCAATCATGTATATCTGCCACGGAATGACACCACAGGTTAGTTTGTCTAATGATCTCTGATTTTACTGCTGCTGTTAGCAGATTGTGTGGGAGGAACCATCCTGTACCTGTCATTGTTTTCCTGTAACAATCCCTTGGTAAGATGTTTAGTAGCTCTTTTATAGAGAGACAGCATTATTTCTGCTGTAAATTGAGAAGCACTGGTATAATGTTTTGACAAGGAAGTTGATTTATTCATTTTGAAAGAATTCAAGAAATATGAGAGTCAGCACTGACCCAGATTTGCTGATAAAAGCTTTCATTTCTAACCCTTAACTGTGCATGTCATATAAATGGCACAATGCATTTTAAAACATTTTGCATACACACATAGGTATGCTCACAGTTTATTTATGCATTATCTGAAGCAACATGGTTTTTTACACTATATATTTACTGTGTCATTTCCACAAATGTGAAATGTACAGCCACCTTCATCATACCATACAACTGTGTCAGATTCGAACCCTGTTCTAGTGAAAACCCCTCCTCTAAATCTCCTTTTTTTCTTTCTTTGCTGTTGTCCTGTTACTCCAGTATGTGCCAAAGACTCAAATTACCAAAACCTCTCAATTTTCCTGCATAACAGCTGGACTTACTAACTTGGCAGACAAGAGGGTTAAGACCTGTGTATCCCCAGTAGGTACATGGGCTTAAGTGAAAGGGTTTCAAGGCGAATCTTGACAGGAAAAATAATGTTGCATGGCCTAGAACATTCTTGTCAAAGACAGATGTGCAGATTATTTAACCTTAAAAGTAACATATGCAAAAATGACACAACGGAAATGGATATACTTGTGGGAGTGACTGGAGAAGCTGAAAAGTCCCTCCAGTTTGAATGATTTTTCTACCTGACTATGTTTTATATTTGCTTCCTTGAAAGGACCCCATAACACTCCACCCTATGGAGTTATGGAATGTGGTTTTACCCAGGAGTTGTCAGTTACCTGATTTGACTGAACAGCAAATGAATCCTCCCAGTATCTCAGAAATAAACACAGAGCAGCAGGGTGGTCTTGTCCCCTGTGCCTGGACCTCACAGTGAACTGGAAAGATGAGTTTGGTGAGCTGCAGATACAATTCTCTACCTCCCTACCAAGCTGCACATGCTGCAGCTCTGTTCTGCACTGGCTTCTTTCCCTGAGAACCTTTAATATTGATCACTAGTGGCATCCTGCTTGAGTAAATTATGAATGATGAAGCCAGAAATACCTGAAAATCCCATCCATCAGACTCGCTCACCGCATGGGCTGTGCCTTATTTGTCACATAATGATGTGGGAACCACTGTTTGCCTGCAGGAGCTTTGTAAGACAATCCTCAGTGTTTGCAGAGAAACTGTGCAACTCACCCCTGAGACAGAGCCATTATTCCTCATCCCCTGGCAGGGCACCATAACTCTGGTGGCACCTCATCTGTGAGAACAGCACACTGCAGGCATGCCTGTAAATTCCAGTTAGAAACTTTAATTATAGTTGAGAGACAAGCAACAATAACAAAAGTCACTTCAATTAGCACAGTTCAGTATTCACCAGATAAACAAGTACCTTTGAATGTCAGCTCAAGTTCTGTACAAATGAGATAGCAAAAAAATGACAGAGGAGAAAGAGGCAAGGGAAACTTTTCTAGACAAGACTCTGCTCCTTCATAATTAAAATACTGTGTCTCCTCCCCATTACTATGTATTTCATTTTGTAACTAATGTTAAAAACAACATCCAAAAGGGTCCAAATTTGGGTAAGATCCCAGTAATGTCTGAGAACTTTTTCAAAAGAGAATTAGACTTTTTCTGTGTTAGGGATTGTGGTATCAAGAGGGAAAGAACTAACATCACTCAGCATACTTCCATGAGATTTCCACTGCAATGTTGCATCTCTTGCTTAAGCAGAGCTGCAACCCAGCCATGTACTTTTTCTCTTGTATGTTGGAAATATTTGTATAAATATTCCTTTTAATCTTAGTGATCTTGCCAGTAGCCACAAAAGATACTGGTAAGATGTTAATTTTATTCTATAGTGGTGAAATGCTATATAAAGGCAGGTGTTTTTCCCACCTGGCAGTCCTTACAAGAACAGATGAGTGCCCTGATTCAGGACTACCTGGCTGAGTGTCTGGGCGATGCTGGTCTGAGCTTGGATGCAAGGTTTTTCTTTCCAGCTATTCCATTTACAGTTTTATTGCTGCCACCACTTGGCACACTTGCATCTAGATGTGCAATAGTGTATTTGACTGCCAGGAACCACTCCCTCATATTCAGTTAAATTGCTATTATTAGTTACTACTACAGCTCCTCTTCTACATTAGATGTCTTCCTTTTTTCCCCCCACTAACTGCTTTCAGATGTTTTTGAAAATTTTGAAATTTTTGAAAATTGAAATTTTCATCTTTTTGCACAAGAAGTGGCTTAGACAAAGGTGTTTGACATCGAGGAATTGTTTTATAATCATAGGTACAGCTACTGTTTCCTTTTAATATGCTTTATATAGGAAAGAAATCATCAAAGTCAATAGGAATGGAACTGCATACCTGATGTTAAAATTCCATGTGCCCTTTTTTTTTAGACAGAATCAAAAACATCATGTGTAGCTTCATAATTAAAAGCAGTAGAAAATGGCAAGGAAATATCCTAAAATATTGCAATGAAATGATCAGCAGTATATTTTCCCATGGTGTTTCAGTTTCATTTTAAATAGAATCAGGATTAGTGATGGTTAGACTTCTGTGATTCAGATTTCCAAACCTTTCCACAGTCTACTCTGTGTCTACTGTAAGTAACATTGGCATATTCACAGTTCATTCCTGCAAGTATCCTGGAGTGCTATATAACTGTGTTTATTTCATACTTGCATTCTACAGATAGAGAAACTGATGCAAATCATTTGTGTGGTTAAATACTAAGATGGAATGGAAAATCAAAATATAATCTGTCCATTTCTGTAGTCCCCTGATACTACTAATGTGAAAGAATTCCTCACAGCAGGATGTTTGGCTTGGCCTGAAAAGACAGAAGGCACTTGAAAAACTACAATCTGTGGATATTCTCAGTCTCTGGTAACAGAGACTAACAGATGATTCTCCCAGGCTCATCCTGGGAAAGATCAGATAAAGAATTAAAACAATTATTATCCCAGTCTCTGCACCTGATGTTTGGGAAAGATATTTACAAGTAGGTATTGTTCCCTGATTGACCAGTAGTATGAGAGAAATTTCCTAAAGACCAATCAGGTCTTAGGTTCTCAATCATCTCTATAAGAAGTGTGGATTTCTATTAACAAATGCCTTTTATGCCTTCTGAATCATGGAGTCTATTGTCGCCTTCTTCTCTGTCCCCTCTGCCCTCAGTGACAACAATCCATGATTTGGTGTGTTTCCTACCCTCCCTCCATCTCCAGAGGGTGCCTTCCAGGGCAGCTGTATTTTGTCCTGGTCCCCAGGAGCCTGGACACTTGAGGAGTTACGGTACCGTTCACTGAGTCGAGCACCTTGAGTGTTTGACTGGTGGAAAAACAGAAAGCGTGGTGATCCTGCAGTGCATTCACATGAATTTAAGGGAAGAATTGCCATTCCTTTACTCTTCAGTAGGAATGAATTCATTACAAAATGCTGCCCAGAGAATTAGAGTTCTGTTCTGTTGAGAGCATCCTTGTCGAAGTGGTAGCATCTGAACAGCATGGCTGTGTGGGTAGCTCATCCTCTCCTGCTTCTCCTGCTGAAGGGTATTTCTCCCTAAGCATCACATCTTTCCACTCCTGCCTTTTGACAGTCTCTGCCCCACCAGCACTGTCATTTCTGCTGCATCTGTACAGCCACACCCAGAGTGTTGGTGTAACTCCCCAACTCATCTGCAGGAGCATCCCCATCACACCTGGGCATCTGCTGCTGCTCCTGCAGCCACCACGGTGCCAGGCAGCTGTTGGATGTGCACAGCCCAAGGCCACCAGGTGGTTTTGGTACCTTGATGTGCCACTGTTTGTCAGGGGCTTTCAGTGTCTGTGTTAGCCTGTCACATCAAGCCTCTCCTGCTGTGCAGCTGCTTAGCACAGCTGGAAAAAACCCGATTTCTGCAACTGTTGAAACAGCCAAAAAAGTGAATGCAACATGGTAAAATAGTTAACTACAGGAGCTCAACCAGGCTCCTACTACACTGTTTAGTGGTGGTAGAAATCATGTTGCTTTGGTCATATAAGATCAGCTCAGAGACAAAACACAACAGCTCCCCATCAGAGTGATGATAAAGGGAATCAGGAAATCTGGGAGATGAGGTGGCAGTGAGAGGGAGTGAATGTGAAGACAAAAGAACAGTTCTGGCAAAACAGTACTTAGAACACAAAGTTCATGGGAGGCTCTGGGGGTTTTGCTGAGGTTTTTTTGAAGTGGTTCATGTAGAAGAGGATAAAGGTACTGTTCTATTTCCTCAACTTGTTAAAGTAAAGCAACAGTTCAGTCCTATATTTAGGCCTTAGAAGATCTATTTCCTGCTGTGCTTCTTTATGCATGGAAAAGATGATTGTTGTGGTAAGTCCATGCCCCAGGCCTGACTGCATTCCCCTCCTGATTCTGGGATCTGCCTGAGCCTGGATGTTTGTTCTTGTTTAAGGCTGATGTTTAACCAGGCCTGTCATCTTGAAGGCAGGCTGATGACAACATGTCACTTGCATTAAAACTGCTCCTGAGTGATAGTTTAGAACATTCTTTCATGAGAATGAAATACCACATTAGTAGAGACTTTATTGTATAATAAATAAGTAGCATCAATCAGTGAAGTGATATTTTAAGTGCAGATTTACCTTGAAAAGTGCTTGTGACTGAGGGGATAATGGGCAGTTCTGTTCCCTTGCTCAATAGCTTCTGGCTCATATAATTCTCAATTTATAAGCAGTTAAACCCCAAAGCTCATCCAGTGATGTGAAAGTCAGTAGAAACCAGTTAGATTTTGAGGAATTCAAGTTGAGGACCAGGGTCAGAAGACTAAATGGGAAGTATCACTAGAAAAGAAATGCAGGTGAAAAGGGAGACCCATTTATAGAATTTCATATTCTTGCAAGAGATTGCAGAACTGACACCAGTGACTACAGCCCTGCCTGGGATGAATTATTGCATCTCCACTGAAGGCAGTGCAAGGGAGTCCTGCCAACACAAAAAGCTGTGCCAGTTCACACTGTACAAGACTCTGACCTGAAAGCATAATGTATTATAAACACAGTGTCTGAAGTACTGGGAGCAGTTGCAAAAAACTCCCAGAAACTTCTAAAAATTCTTTGTATGGCTTATTAATGCTTCTTTTAAAGTGCTAATAATATATATTTTTATAAAAGCTGTATTTTCTTCAGTCGAATCTCCTTAGCTTGGTGATTATTCATGTGCACATACTTTTCATACATTTCAGAAAATATCTTCTGTTATTTAGAAGTTTGTTAAGTGTGTGTGTAAAACACATAAGCATTGCAAACTGAGACTCAGTGCAAGAAAATAGTTTAATGGAAGGCCCCACATGCAGCAGATGCTGTCAGAGAATAAGGAAGAAAACAGCAAAACCTGCAGATGGATCAATGACTGGCCCTTCAGAGTTCAAAAATCACTGCCCTGAAGATGAAGTGTCTACAGTGTTGAATTTTTAGCTTGTGAGTGTGGATCTGAGGGATTTGCACACTCCTCTCTTTGTCCAGCCAAAGTGAGTCTGTCATTATTCTGATGCAGAGGCAGCCTGGCTCCCAAGGAATGTGCTCCTCTTCTTCCAGGGGCTGCATCTGACAGCACTGCCAGCACATGGTTGTCCTTTGCCTTTTTATGAACCTGTGTGGAATGATCTAAGCACTGGGCCTAACTCTAACTTTTATGTACATGCTTCATTTCTGGGAGTAAGGATACTTTTTTTTTTTTTTCCTTTCCTCCCCCCAGTCTAAGTTGCTTAGTTTGGTAGATGCCCAAGTAATAGAAGATAATGTAAAGAGTTAGTGAAACTGCCTGGCAAGCATGGTTATCAGCATTATTAAATTATATTTTTTATTTTAAACATATTCTGTAAACTGCTGTGGCAATTAATGTCTTATATAAGGCATTCCTGCTGAATAGTTTATTAAGGCTATTTATATTTCTGCTAATTTCTTTTAGTGCATAAATCTTGGTTTTGATCACAGTAAAGTTAATAGGAATTGTGACCTTGTTTGCAAGGGAAGCAAAATCTGGTGTTAGTTTTTTGCAATCTTTTTCAAAGTCGAGTTTTTCTGTGTGTACCTGAGAAGATGAACTCAAAGCTGCAGCCTCTTTGGAATACATGACAGGTACATCAGGGAGCTACAGAGATGTTGGAAAGGCTTTCAAAGCCAACCAGTCCTTCTTGGCCTTGGGGATGTGTTGTGGATGAAGATATTTCACATTGTATAATACTTTCTTTTTTTAAACTTTTTTTCCTTAAGTTTGATTCTGGCTAAATTCTCATTATTTCCTTCAGTGCAAAGTTTCAGAGGGAGAATCTGTTAATCTAATTTCTGGGTTTGGAGCAGTTTAATACTGAGCCATTTGCCCTGGGTGAATTATTTCTGTACTTGCTGTGGCAGCATTAAGTTTGCAGTTGGACTCCATCTTAAAAGTCTTTTCCAACCTGAATAAGAGAATTTTTCATTGCAGGTGTTGTGGCATCTGTGGTGTTGAATTTTTGAGCTTGTGAGTCTGGGTCTGATGGGTCTGAAGGATTTGCACGCTCTATTTTGCAACTGAATATAAGTCAATAATAATAGGACAGAGACCAATCTTTTATGAAAGTATCAGACATAATGAATGTCATTCTCTGTTCAGAGGGTAAAAGGCACTGGAATTCAAAAAATCAGCACAAGAGGTCCTTGTGCAGGTTTCAGACATGGGATAGGTCTTTTGTATGTTACACTTCACTGGTTGAAAACAAAAGCAGAGGAGAAAAGCTGTAGAACTGCATTATTCTGGATGAGAAGGAATATCTTTTACATCCCTCAGTTTGGAAATAATGGAATGGATATTTCTGCTTATTTATTTTTGTGTTTGAAACCATGTAGTGTGAAAATATTGTGTGTGCCTGTGAGAATTGAGAGAACTGATCACTTAGAATTGAAACTCCAACCATGGTGAAATGAAAGAGTTGAAAAATAATCTCTTTTTTCCTAAGAGTAACATTGATTTTCTCATTTGGAAGCATATAGAATTTTTGTAGTCTTGGAGAAATGGTTTTGTTTTGAAGAAATTTTATCTTTGTCTTAGTAGAATGGTCTAGAATGAAAAAGAACTTTAAAATGTCTTATATGCTTCTGAAATCTGTGTTCTTCCCCAGTGTACAGGATCACTGCTGAAGGTGAGCATGAATAATGAAAAAGGAAAATACTACTGTAAGCTGAAATTAGTGATCTGGCTAAAGCACTAATCGTGACATTCAGGTTTCAGGATCTGAGCTGAAGTTAAAAAGCAAGAATTCAAAAAGTAGCTCAATTCCTTTAAGTGCTGTGGGGAAGAGTATTAAGAACTTGAATTACTTCAAAACCTAGAGCCAAGAAGGCTCTAAGAAAAAAAAAAGGGGGGCCAAGCATTTGTCTAATTGAGAAATAACTGCTCCTTTAAGCAGATAGATGCAGCAGGAGAGTCAAAGATAACTTGGCCACAGAAGACATGTCTTTGAAAAAGCAAATAAAACCCCTAACCACAACATGTAACAGGAATAAAAGCATTTGTCTGTAATATGCTGTATCTGTTCACTCATCCATTCTTCTAAATAAGAGGGAAATGCTCATCTCAGAGAATGGATAAGAGCTCTTTTATGATAGCAAAACTATTTCATATTTTGCAGTAGAGGTACTGGTGCAATTTTCCATATATTAGAAGATGTGCTGAAAAGATAGAGAGGCATAAGTTAACCTTTAATGGGAGGAGAGATTGCAAATGCTGATCAGAAACAATGTCAGAAGGGTACTCAGAAAATGCTATCAAAGACATTGAGTTCCTCAGCTTTTGCCTAGTAAAGCAGGATTTCCATAGAGATAATAGAAACTTCAACTGGCAAAAAAATCTAATGTAATTTACTTAGACTTGATAAACTCAGCTTCCATCACATTACTGCAGAAAAGAATAATGCATTGTGTCAGCAAAAAACAGTAGTGAGGGAGCTTGTGGAGTGCTCAGAGCAGCACCCTGAGGCCACAGAGGATGCTCCTGTGGAGGCACAGTGGGATTAATCAATTAATCAATTAACACATCTGTTCCCCTCTGTTGGACCACACGGCTTAGGCTGGGGGTTTCTCGCTGCGTGGTTTCTTTGGGAGGGTTTGTATTTGTTGCTTTTAAGAAAAAGTGATTAGTTAATGATGCTGTACATCACGGAAGGTTCCTCACAGATTTGGTTTTAATAATTTATGAAGTATTTTCACTTTGTGTTTTGTGTGTTGTGTTATCATTACCTTGCCTGTTTTCTGTGTTGCTTAGGTGTTGCATTTGCCTCTTAGCCTTCAGATTATTCTCTTCATCTTGAATTCTGTTGCCTTTCTGTATGACTAAATCCATCTTTATCATCTTTTCTGGTTATCTTGTCCACAATTGATATGTCTGTTATTGAGATGGAAGGAGAGGGGCTTATATCTGTTGTCTTTATAGTTTGACCAGAAACAATTTATTCAGCATTTTGTTAAATAGGTGAGGCTGGTGCAGGAAGAAGGCAAATAGAATATAAAACTAATTGATTTCCAGGCTATGTAATGCCCTCTTTTGATAGTTTTTTCTAAATTTTATATGATTCAAATAATTATTACTTAGCTTCTCATGGTAACTGTAAGAGCTTTCTTCCCTAGTTTACATTTTTAAGGCAATTTGCCCAGAATATCTGTAGTAAAAAAACCTCTGCATTGAAAATGTAATTGAAACAAACTGTTGAGAGCAACTGCAGTGCTAAGAATTTAAAATTATCAGAGCATTTCAAGCTCTCATGTACTTCTTTAATTTAGATGAGATTAGAGTTGTTATCCTGAATATTATACAACAGTTCAGAACTGTTCTCATCTAGGAAATAAAAATGAACATACATTTCCAGGCTTTTTCTTTTTTTTTTCCTTGTGCTATGCTGTACTAAGTGATTTTTAGTAGGGCAAGTTTTGGTCAAATGGATTTCAGCATGTTAAAATATCAGAAATATTTGTAAATGTGGAGGTGAAATATTGCTGTGCTTCTAGATGATAAGCCTGACACTGGATTTTGGATTTGGATTCAGAGGTGTGGGCTGGTGCTGAAGGGCTTTGGGGCCCACACCCCCAAAATATTCAGGGTGTGGTGGTTTTGGGGGTGCTGCTGCTTTCTGCAGTGCTTGGTTCCTGCCCCCTCCGAGCTCTCCCTCAGCCACTTTGCACTTCTTGCACGGGATGGTGTAGTACAGCCACAAAGGAAGGAGCAGGGCTTTCTTTTGCTGATTTGAAAATGGTTTTATTGCACACTCCTGGAGAAACAGAGCAGCTGTTTCAGGTACCTGCAGTCTAGTCTCATAATCTAATACTGTGGGAGCATTTCAGATCTTGTAAGTGCCTTAACTTGAAATAGATCAGAGTTGGATGTTGTGTAGCTATTACTAGAGTTATCCATATTTTAAAGATGTCTCTTCTCATTGCAAATTGGCAGTTTAATCAGCGTTTTTTAAAAGCAATTGTCGCTTACAATCTAAATTCAGCATAAAACTAACAGTTATTGGAGCACGTGTAGAGCACTTGGAGATGGATGATGTAGTAATTGTGGGATGGTTGTCAATTTAAACATTATTTTGATTAATACTACACTGTCTCATTATTTCATCAGACACAGAAGTTCTGAAGGTCAGGTTTTTGTTTCTCAAATCCTTAACAGTATGTTATTAACCATTAGAGAAGGTAGTTAATACAGTAGATGGAAGATTCACTTTATAGTTACTTTAGTTTTACTGATAATTTTATTATGCCAATCCATTAATTGAAGTCATCCACTGGCTCATTTAGAATTCATGAACCAAGTTCAGTTCCCATGAAAGCAAATTTAACTCCCTCTGTAATTACATGAGCCATATTACTTCCACAGCCTTCATTCAGATTCTGATCAGCAATTCAGCTTCAGCTGTGGTTCTCCCTGGTATTGTTCAGCACTTGCAGAATGTGGTTATTTGCAGAAATGTTTATGGAATGATTGTATCCACAGTGTATTTCTGTGAATAGAGGATTTTTTTTTTCTTGTGCTGCTGATTAACCATCATTTGTCCAATTGGGAAGCACAGAGAATGTCAGAAATTATTTGTTCATATAAAATGTTGATCGAATATTTATGAGTAACTCTGAAAAAATAAACCCTGCATTGATTTGGAAGCCAAGGAGAGAGCTATGTTTGTCAGGTAATTTATTTGAAATCAGCAATCAAACTAGCTCTTAGCAAGAATTGAGTTCAGTCTAAACCTGAATATATGTACAAAGTGGATGTATTTTTCCCAAAGAAAATATGGGATACTAGAGATTTTAATCTAGGGTGGTTTCAAGAGCCAATGGCTAGAAACTAAAGCCAGTTGGATGCCCATTAGGAATAAGGTGCATGTTCCTGTCAGAGCAGGTCAGTGGCCATCACAGGAAGTAATTGTTGAGATCATCAAAGCTGACACAACTCTGGAAACTATAATTTAATTCAATACAAATCACTGCACTTAAAGGTAAGCACGTGGAAATATGGACTCCATGGCATATGGGGGAGCAGAGTGAAAAACTGGTGGTCGTTTTTGGCTCATGAACCCACTGACATGTCAGCCAAGTGCCAGTCACAGCTAGGACTTCTTTGAATTTCATTTCATTTGAGAGGGTGCAGAAATAACACTTGATTGTTATGGTGGATGAATAAAGGTATGACTTTAAAGACATTTTGGGGGGGGGGCATTTAATGTATTTTTGTATAGCTTTAAAAATAGTTGTTGAATTTCTTGATTTAATTTTCCTTTTTGTTGTTGTTGTTGTTTTATGTCTCCTAAAGTGTGATTGCACAAATTATACAGTGATAGCTGGGTTATGCCAAGCCTGTCTGCTCAGCTGGCTGTCTATAAAGGCTCAGAGCAATCAGGTGGAAAAGCTGAGGAATGCATCTAAGTCATCCTGGTGTTACTACAGAATTAACTTCGGGGTTTTTTGGCAGGGAACTGCGCTGATTGTGGACATTGGAGCTTTGTTGTTCTTGCTGTGTTAAAAACGTAGTGATTTGTTCAGCATGCATGTTCCATTTCAACAGTTATTTCTGGCACTTTCAAGCTCTCAAATCAGCCTTAAAACTGTGAGGCCTGCATTGACTGACTCACAAATGGCAGTTTGGGAAGTTAAAAATAGGAATACAGCTCATGAACTCACTAGTTTTGCTAAAAATAACATGAGGTCTAAATAACATGAGGCCTAAAAATTTTCAAAAGGTAAAACTGAGGTTACTGCATTAAACCTGGAATTTTTTAGATCATGCTGCTTTGCCTTTGGGATGGAGGTCTGTGGCCAAAAGGGCAGGGACAGAACTCAGTATGGAAGAAGTAGATAATGGTAAATCAGAGCTGTAAATTTCATGTTGGCTTGGGGGTTTAATTTAATCTTCTATTTTATATTAACACAGAACAAATCCTTAAATTTTTTACTTGTCCTTAAATGTGTTTATGTGAGGAAATCTTAAATTGTTCGAATAGAAATGATCAAATACCATTGCATTACAGGGATACAGTGTGCTAAAAAGTTTTCCTTTGTTAAATTGTGCCTGCCCAGTGTTTTCATTGTATGGGGCCTATTTTGGGCACCAGCTGACCTCAGGGTTGTGTGCTGTCAGCACTGCTAGATCAAATTATGGCAATGGCTGACTAACCATAATTTAATTTATTTGTGTCTGATGCAGTCACAACACTAAGTCCTGTCACCTCCTGCATCGATTTAAACATCTCATCAAGTTTAACCTCATTCTTGTTAGCAGCTATGAATATGGGGGGTTTAAGAATTTCTGGAGCCAGTTGTTTTTTTCCCCAGATGGTGTTTTTAAATTCAATATGATGGTAACAGGAGTATCTGTGAGTGTTTGTGTAAAGATAGACTGAGAGTCTTGGGACCTTCTTGAGCACTCAAGGCACATTTAAATATGAGCTGTCAAGTGAGCTGGATGTCATTCTGCCAGATGTGTGACACACATGGTTACTACTCTGAGGGACCTGATTTCCCCACTTGCAGCAGGAGCCACACTAATGGTTATGGATTAACTGTATGCTGCAGAGCACCCATTTCTGGCTTCCAAATGTCTTTTTAATATCCTATGTCACGTGTTTTCAAGTAAGTTAAATCTGCCCACTGCAGGCTCAACTTGCTGCACATAAATTTGAAGGAATTCAATTTGATCGATATTCCCCGAGATAACGCTGTAGTTAAGGTCACTAAGAAGAAGCAACACCATCTAAAAATACTGTGTCAGATTTGATGTACTTCAGCTTCTTTGGCACTGTTCAGACTTGAAAACATCAATACTGATTAACTTGTTTGGTAATTAAACATTTACCTCTTAGGATTCTTCCTGTCTCTCCAACTTTGTTGCTCTCCAGCAGTTTTTAGCCTTGTTGTAATGGAAACTATTTCCCACAGTCGCAGAATGTTTGAGGTGGGAAGGGACCTCTGGAGTTCGTCTGGTCCAACCCACCTGCTTAAGCAGGGGCAACTAGAGCAAGGAAAATATCTCCTGATACTTTATTTTCCTATTCTGTCCATAAAAGCAGATGAAGCCCAGTTCATCTTGGGAAAGAGAACAGTCCCCTGTGTGAGAAAATAACTGACATTGAAATAATTCCATCTCTTTCCAAATTTGCCTACTCTAAGACAATTATGTTGTCTGGACAGGGGTGAAAAAAGGTTCTGTGATCTCAGGCCCATCACTTTCCCAAAACACTAAAAGCTCTCCAAGACTTGAGATAGATATAAAAGAAACTCTGATATTTCCAACACCTCTTCTTTAAAGGAGCAAACCAAGCATTAAAGATATAAGGTAACTATAACCAAATAGACTAACCCATGAAAATGTTTCATCTTCAGTATGAAACAGCGGCAGCAGTGAGTCAATAGTGTAAACAACAGTGGGGATGGAGCCTCCCAGCTTATGGTGAAGGATAAACTCTGGGTGCTTCAGGATAACAGGACAGTGACTAAAGCTCCAGTTTCAGCCAGGATGGCCCAAGGATTTCAGTCAGTGCCTAATGAAATGCTTTCTGGGTAACAGCCATGAAATGGGTTTAATTAAATAATAATTAAATTAGACTTTAAATGCAAAGCAGCTTCGAACAACTCCGAGAAATACTTTGTGCAACAGGAGAGCAAATCTGGTGCCCCCTGTGCCATAGAGAATGTAAAGTTAGTTTTATTTAGAGTCTGCTCAATACTGTGCCAGGATCAGGTAGATCAGTGTGATTCAGCATCTCAGATGACAAGGTAGCCTGTCACCTCAGCTTCCCATTCATCTCCCAAACTGTTCTATGACTGCTGCAGGAACAAAATTTTCTGGCACCTCCTTTTGGGGCTGATGCAATTCAGTTTGTGAGGAAAGGGCTCTGTTGGCTTGAAGCACACAAAGATTTCATATTGAATGATCAAGACTGTGGGTAGTGTGATTTTAACTGCTCCCCTGTCTTCCTGCAGTGAATCTGACAGTGTGAGTTGTACTGGAGACTGACAGATTTCTGCCCCGAGATTCTGCTTAAGAGGCTGACAGCAGTGGGCTTGGAAAGGAGCATGGTGAAGGAATAACTCGTAGCTGACTGTAGTTGTGTCCTCCAGGCGTGTACCAAGGGGGGATCTGCACCAGCAGTTTGTTGACTGAAAATCTGATGCTTTACTTCAGTCTGGTTTAGTCCGGGGGAAAAGCTAAGTACAATTAGTGTGGCTTTGGGTCAAACTTAACTCTGTGTTTTTGGGGTTTTGCCACACTTAATTCACATCACAGGTCACGGCAGCCCAGC
The DNA here is from genome assembly GCA_013396995.1 of Dicaeum eximium. Taxonomy (NCBI): domain Eukaryota; kingdom Metazoa; phylum Chordata; class Aves; order Passeriformes; family Dicaeidae; genus Dicaeum; species Dicaeum eximium. The sequence continues at coordinate 184,227 of VWZP01008577.1, forward strand.
TGGGGCAAGGACAGGGTGTGAACTGCCTCGTTCCTGAGCTCCTGCTCAGGCTCTCTGGGCCTTGGAGCTGTCTCTAGGAATTGAGAGGGTCACTGCCCTCCCTCTGTAAAGTTTGGGGTGGCTCCGTGGGGCAGGACTGCAGTGGTGTTGTGTCCCCTTGGCAGTGTCCCAGCACAGCATTCCCTTTGTTGTGTACACGGACCCATATTCCCTGGGAAGGAGGGGAGAATTCCATTCCACTAATGATTAATTAATTCCCAAAATACTGTTTCTCCAGTGTCACCCCTGCCCTCTGAGGGAACATCTAGCCCTAGAGGCCTGTGTAGGGCCATAGATTTGTGCTTTAGGGACAATCTGCACAAAATAATACACTAATACAAATAATACAAATCACTAAATAGTTTATTGTACAGTAGACAATTGTAATAATCCTTACTACTGTTTCTATTCATATGCAAATTAAGAAGCTAACAGTAGTCATTGTTGTTGGTTTAGAACTATCAAAAGGATATTGTAAAATTAATTTACTTAAAAGAGTCCTGAAAGAACTATTATTTATATTGTGAATATTCAGTGACTTTTAATTATGAATGACTGATGTACCTAGATTTTGTATTAATTCTAAACAGCAAGACAGCAGGCTTTTTATTTTCTTTAGGTCTGTGTCCTGTAGATACTGTTATGGGATAATCTACTTCAGATATTAAAATAAAGCCTCCCAGGACAGGCAGAAAATGAAGGGAAAAATCTGACATAATCTGTCTTTGGTGCTGAAGGCAGTTCAGCGTCACAGCCCAGTGGTATCTCAGCAGCCTGGAGCTTAGCAGAGCTATTTTAGCTATTCAGTGTTGTACTTGAAGGTCATTTAAACAGCCAGGGTTTAGAGTTGTTGGTTTTATTTTGCTGCCTCATCCATCTGATAAGCTGCTACTCAGAAATCTGAGCCTCTTCTGCTTGGCCTGTGAAGGCCTGAGTTGATATCTAGCCTTCACTGAATGACTAAATGGCCTAGACATGAAATTAAATTAAATTAATGAAAATGGGGGGAGATCTCATACCATTTGCATGATTAAGCAACATGCCTTTGCATATCACAGTATTTGCAGTCTCATTTCCTGCCAAGGTTTACAGCCTGGTTTGTGCAAGGGGCACAACACAGAGTTGGCAGCGTTCGCAGTCGTGAGAGGAGTGAAGCTCACTCAGCCAAGCACAGTAAGGCTTCCCTCACAGCCAGGGCAGCTGAAATAATGCCCTCCTTGGCATCAAAGCAGTTTTCTGCTTTTTGAGCTGCTTTGTTTTTTTGTTCCTAGTTTAGAAAAATCTTTTAAGACGTAAATACTCACGATAAGAAATCTTGGTGTATGGTTGCTTCTAATGCCATTCTTCTTTTCCGTCTTTCCCTTAAAAATGCCATTAGCACGAAAAGTGCATTTCGTGATAGAAATGTATTAGGTGGTGCTTTTCTTTGCCCTTCTTTTAGGGGCCAGAAGAGCAGAAGAAAAGAGGAATCTCTGGGATATGAGCACAGTATTCCAGCCTGAGACACATCTCAATCTTACTTGCAGAGCTTTGTGAACTTTGCAATTTATTCATGAGCACAGGCAGGATCAAAGCTCCAGCTTTTGCACGAGGTCATAGTGTGCAGGATCCTCATTTAAATTCTAGATGTGACTTCTTTCTCTGAGTGTCATTTGCTGTCACCCTGAAAACAGTGGAGCCACTCCTTCAAGACCTTTGGTGGGCAGGGAAAGTGCCTATTCTACTAAGGCACATATGTTTCTCCACTTGCCTTGGAGACCTTAAAAGTATTTCAGGGAAGAAATTTTCTTTTAGGATATGGTTAGGATAGATAAAACTTCATGAGCTCCTGTCAGTCTACAGAGAGAGACCAACAGTAAAGATTGAAACAAATCAGTTGAAGTGATAGGTTTTATTACTTGAAATACATTATCTACAGCTAAGGCATAATATTTTTACTTTTTGTAGGCTAATGTGATTAAGGATTTGCTTGGATTTTGATGCTGTCCATTTAAAATACAAGAAATTCTTTTCCTCAGCTTAATGGGCTTAACTTGGTTTAAGAGGAAAAAATACTCTTTTTTTTTATAAAAAGACAAAAGCTTAACTGTTGATGACAGAGATAATCAACAAAAAATGGTAAATGTGCTCTTTGCTTTGGTGGGTATCAGTCATGTCTGGAACATCAGAATTCAAGCTGTCTCATCCATTAATGCTCTGTTGTGAAGTTGGCTGTTAAGTCACATAAGTCATTTTAAAAAATGACATCACAGCACAGACATCAAATGTCTGAAATTTTATTCATATTAGGACAAAGCAGGCAGCAAAACCTAATTTCTTTATTAATGTTTCATTTGTTATAGTTCCTTAAAAATAATGTTACTGAGCATGAAACCAGGCTACATATAGTATTTGCCTTTTCTGTCAATGTAGGCATGTATGACATGATAACCTGAGGCAAATCGTGTCAGGTTTTACTCCGTAATTCTAACCTGGGAAAAGACTACAGAAGTACCCACTGAGCAGCTCAAGTGGTGGAGCTTGATACAAGAGCTGCTGTTTGTCACTGAAACTGCAGCACTGAATGTTCTGTGCATGGAAATGCACACTGTACCTGCAACTAATAAGCCTTTAAGGTGGTGTTCCCAGATGGCAATGTCTCAGCTGTAAGACAATTCCTGAAACCAGGTGAGAGACAAAACACTGAAGAAAATTGTCTGTGTGAGTGCTGTGCACCTGTGCTGAGTTTCTCTCTCATTCCTGTGTTTGAACAAAGTGAAAACGTTTTTGTTTTGGTGTTTGAGGCCCTCTGCTGCATTGCAGAGGGTTTTGTCCCTCCTCACTGTTGGGACACTGGTAGTTCCCCCTTACCACTGGTGCTTCTCACCCTGTGGGTCTCCAGATGGGTTGTGTTCCTAACTCATTCACAACTTTCATAATATCCATAATAAGATTTTCAGAGTATTATTGTTTCAGAGAGGTTAGGAGGTCAAGTGGGAGGTTAAAACTGCTGCTGAAGGAAACACTGCTAATAGGACTGGGTGAAAACTTTAGAGCTTCCCTTTTGTCAAAGTGCTCTGACACTCTGGGATGTTCTAAGTTATTATTTTAGTTTTAATTCATGTATTATTTTTGGCATTTCCATTGCAACTGAAGTCTCTAAACGAGTTCTTTGGTAGCAGGTGGTTTGACAATTCAATTTGTCCTCTCAAAGGTGCTTGCATGAAGGTCACTTTATAAACTTAACTCTGGCTGATGAATTCTTGTGGGTGTATTGTTCCTTGGGGTTTTGCTGTGGGAGAAAATTAAGTATGTCCCTGCTAGTACTTGAAAAAAAAAACAGAGATTGTCACTAAGCAACTTAGGTAAAAATGTGCTGCCTCACTTCCATGTAAAAGTTTTAATGTCTTTATTTTATTGTCTTTAGCACAAAAAGTAACTAAATTTTAGATAACTTTTTTTCTTGAATTTGCATGTGTTGGTGTCAATGTGGTATCTCTGGAAAACTGACAATCAAAAGCACATGTGATTGTAAGAATGGGTGAGACTGGCTCATCTGATCTTAGAAACTGATTTGTAATTCCTTCCAGTGAAGCCAGGAGAAAGTATAGGCTTAGGTGCTAAGAAATACCTGTAGGGAGCTGGGGATCCTTCCAGAGTTGTACAGTAACTACCTTCCTTTGTTCCTGTCACAAAATGATGAAAAATTACAGCACTTGTGGAACAGCAGAGGAATTAAAAGATCTCTGTATCCACAGTCATTTCTCACTGTCATGCCAAATTAAACATGACAGGGCAGGATTACAAAGCAAAACTAAATGAATCTACAAATTGAAAACCTCAAACAAACAAACAAACAAGAACCTCAAAACCCTTGAGATCAAGGTGTTTGCTGTAGAGCATCTTAAGAGGGTGTAGCACTTGGTTGTAATTTGCATTAATTTACCCCTTGTAGGCAAAAAGTTTCCTCAAATTTAGTTTAAAAAATATAATAGTGGTAGAAATAACACAATTTATTTTAGAAAACTCTCAGAAGGTTATACCACTAGAAGAACCACTTTCTGAGGAGTGGTAAGCTACCTGATACATCCCTGGCACTGCATCTTTTTTGTTGTTATGCTTATTATTGCAGTTCTAGGCATTCCAATAATGACCCAGATGTCTTTTGTATAAAGTGCTCTACAACCTCAGAATAAAACCTGCACCCTTGACTTGAAGAGCTAAAGCCTACAAACAGAGTATTAGAAACAGGAGATTCTGGGAGAGAGAAGAAGGGAATGCTAGGAGGTACTGACAGAGCATTCTTGAGTAATGCTTTGGATTCACCAGCAAAATTAAAATTACTGATTTATTTTTTTCTTTTGGACATTTGGGAAATTCTGTGAAACGGTCAGAGAACAGGGAAGGCTGGCAGCAGGTGATACTTGCTTGGCTGATAAATAACAAGAGAAGGGTTCAGAAAGGCTTTGAAAATGAAGACAAGCAAGTTTAAGCAGTGTGGAAAACAGAACAGGAGGAAGGATATTGCCTTCTGGGAAGGCAGCCTGAAAACTGAATTGTCAGAAGCATTCAGGAAGGATTTGAGGTGGGCATGAGTCTTGACATCAGTGAGGAAACCAGCAAGGGTCAACTTTAAGTGGAAAAGCTGTATTTTATTGCAGGAAAAATGGGCTGTATGGCAAGAGTTGATGACTTGGGAAGAGGTTCAAGGTGAAGATGTGCATTATGTAAACACACAATTGTCTGAACATGACTGTGCCCATAGTAATCTGGAGGTCTAGCTATGAAAAGGTAAAAAAACCCTGAAAAACCTGCTTTTAAAGTTATTGATGCTGAGCTACCAAATGGCTATTCACAGATGGCAGTGAACTGGTTCAGATTTTAATTTGCCTAGAAGTCAGCTCTGCTTTAAAGGATGGACCAGTGCATTAGCATATGGAAACAAAGGCTGTTTGTTTCCTGGTGAGTATGTGTTGAAGGAAAAGAAAACAGTGTAAGAAAGACATGGGGTTCTTTAGGAATCCACCAAAAAAAAAAGTGTGAAGGTTAAAGAGAGATTAGTGGGAAAGGATGAAGGAAACTGCAGATAGGTCCAAGTCATAGGAGCCATAAGACAACATGTTGTTAGAAAAACAGGATACAGATGCCTGAATGGTTCTGATTTTTTACTGCCCTTCCTTTTTTTTTTTCTTTTTGTTTTCCCTTTTTTTTTTTCTTTGTGAAAGAGATGTAGAGCTCTTGGGCAGGGAAAAGAGCAAAACCCAGAGAAGCATTAGGAAGCAAATCAAGTAAAATTTTAATTTATCCAGGTCTTGTTAATTCTGTAGTCACTAGAATTAGGAGAACTATGGCAGTAAATACTGAGAGCATATATAAACCCCATGATTGACAGCTTTATTCAATTTAAAAAGTGGAGCTTAAGTAATAGGATTTTTGTTTGCTTGTTTTAAATAAAACCAAAGCAGAATACCAAAGTAGGCAACACCAGAATTAGGTATTCCACTGCAATATGAGTTCATGAATTTAAATTAAAAAGAAAAGGTCTGGCATTTAGTACCTGTCTATTTTCTATTAAAATGTTAACATTTTTGTGTCTTTAAGCATGTATTTCTAGCACCATACTCTATTATTTAAAGTTTCTGAGCACCTTGGTTTTATTACTATCAAATATTGTTGCTCAGAGTTCAGGTCTTAATTAGTGCATGGACATGAAGAAGAGCAAGTAGGTCACATAATCAGTATGCTGGTGCCTTAATTCAGTAGATACAAATCTGAACACTGAAGTGAAATGGTGAATCTTTCTTACACACTTTATTACAATTAAAATCTAAGTTAAGGTGTTGCTACACTTGGTATACACTTGTTTGTTAGCTCTTCACTAAGGCAAGATTCAGAGTTAATTGATCCTCAACAGGGATAAAGGATCATCATAATGGTTTTAAAGTTGAATCATCAGGCTGAAAACCTGCCTCCAAAAATAGCATCAATCTCCTGAGGGTTGACCTGTGGCTTAGGGGTAACTTTGTACAATTCTCAGCTGTTGTTCTCATGTATTTCCTTCCTCAGCAGTTCTTTAGGGCAGCACAAGACACAGAAATGCTGTTGCTACAGGACAGCACAGCCTCTCTCCTCTGCCCCTTCCTACATGAAGAGTAAATGGGAAAACACTTGATTTTTATCTTGGTGATGTATATGTTTGTGTTGCTCAAGAATGAGCTTGGATTCTGTTGGGCATTTTCTTATCAGGGTTGGAAAGCTCTTTCTTTCAGATGTGTTTATGTAGCAAGAAATGCCAGAATAGGAATCAGGAACAATACAAACAGCCAAGTGAGGGCAATGGGAGCTCTGTCTGGATTTACTGGAATCCACCAGACTGCTCTTTAGCTGGAGTTACAGTCAAGTATGAATCTGCATTGAGACTTTGGACCTAGTATGTTAATGTATTACTCCTGACCATAAATGACTTTATGGATTCATTTGGAGAAAAATATGGTTCTAAGATGGAATAAAGCAGTGGTGAATCAGGCTTCTTATCCCTCAGTTGTTATGCCAAAGGCAAAGTAGCAAATAAATACTGGTGGTGGTGAACATTAAGTTTGCTCATTATAAATGCAGAGTCATGTACCAGTCTCCAGCGTGATTTCATCTGGGAACATTGCCATAAGGATTACAAATGCCTTTCAGCCTGAAAATTGGTATGTATTGCTCTAAACTTACAGTGGGGAGTTGGCAATTTATCCTTCAGATAATCATCTTGTGTTAAGTTGAACATCTTAGTGTAACTTTTTGCTACATGATAAACCAGCTCCTATGAATAATTTACTGCAACTGGCAACCCACTTCAGCTCTGAAGTCTTTTTATAAAGTCTGGTGGCTTTTCAGAGTTTAATAACAAACTTGAAGCCAAAAATTCCATCGCACTCAAAGTCAGTGGAATTTCAGTGTTAATTGCAATGGGAATCACAATTTGACCTTTCAGGGCAAACTTCTCAAGGACAGAAGTTCTATGTGACATCATTGAAAAGGACAAAGCTGTGCATTTGTGTCCAAGTAAGCAGAGCTCATTTACCCTCCCCTGTACTCTACAGCAGCATGGTGGGGGGTTCTGCAGATTTTATTTTGTGTAGGTGTTCGAAATATTTTCACTGGGCAAAAAAATGTTGGTTGAATTACCTCAGGTTTATTTCTCCCATGGCAGATTGAGGTGTGTTGTGCGCTGTGCCACTGCAACACGGCACATGACATGTGAGTGTTGCACCCAAATTGTCCTTCCAGCCCTACAGGAAACCTGCCAAGGCAATCAAGTTGGTGATTTTCAGAAAGAGCAGCAGCACCTTTCAGTTTGCCAGGCCCTGACAGAGTGGCTGATCTGTACCAGTGAGGTCTGTCCCAGCCTTTTGGTGTGGCTCTGACCAGGCTGGGCCGGAGCTGAAGTACGGGAGGAAATTCTGTGGATTGTGCTTAGCATCATCCCCCTGTGTAAAACAGAAGCAACCAAAGCTTGTCACAGATCTTCAGCATCAGCAAAGAAGTATTCTACATGCACGTGCTAAGCTCCATGTACATTATCTCAGCTCTAACCCTTTAAAAACCGCTAACTCTTATTTTCCAGTTTTGAGCCTTCTTGCTCAGCTCTGCTTTGTGCCGTGCTCCTCCATGCCCCTGGCACCTGTGTGTGCTGTGCAGGGCTTTTCAGGGAGCACTGGCTGAGCAGAGGATGAACTCTTTAGCAGTGAGAGGCTGTGCAAGTGATATTTCAAGATTACAGCTGAAAGCAGAATTTGTCTCAGAGGAGATGGGTGGAATAGAAGGGCCAAAAGATCCTTTGTTCTGAATGTAACAACAGAGATTTAGGGGAGATTGTGACTCCAAGCATAAACTCTCCATTTTCTCTTCCCTCCTGATTTGCTACATGAGATTGCATCAGGAGAGAGGGGAGTCCTGGCATTCCGCAAAAATGAGCAAGGGAATGGCTTGGTGCAATGACAAATGAAGGGGGAAGCTCCTTCTCCTTATTTCTGGAGCTGGTCTGAGTAGCAGTACTGATTACAGCTTTTGTTTTCACTGCAATATTGTAAGCTTTCTTCATAGTCAAGCAAACTTTTAGAAAATGTTAAGCTTAGAATACTAAATAGAAAAAAATAACACTGAGCAAACTAGTTCACCTGAAATGCAGGTATGGAGAACATTTCAAACACCTCATTTTCTCTAATAGTTCCTAGTCATTATAGTGATTTCCTGAGAATCCTATGCAGCTCTGTGGTGGTTTTGTATGGGAGGTATTTAAGGAAGTGATGGAAAAGTTTTTGTGTAATTGATAGTTTGTGGGATTATTGGGAAGTTGTATATGCTTTTGTGAAAGATACATGTTAAAGATTAAAATGTTGGGAAAGGTTTTTTTGGGGGGTGCTTTGTTTTTGTTTTGGGGTTCTAGTGAGGTTTGGTTTTTTTTGGTTAGTAAAGAGGTGAGTAATAAAATTTCTTGTTTTTTGGGAGAGAAGAAGATTTTTCTTTTTAGGGATGAAGATAATTTTAAGAATAAATAATAAAATTTTTTACCTTTAAACAGCTCATTTTTAAAACAATATAAGTTAGCATAGCTTATAAATAGGTTGTAGGGAGGCTTATAAAAATAGGAGGGATGTTATAATTACAAGGTTTTTTTGGGCGGTTGTTATTTGTAAAAAAATTGAGAGCTACAAAAAACTCTTCTGGTTTTTTTTTTATTTGTAGAGAAGTCTTTATAACATTAACAAGAGAGACTTCTCTCCCTAAGTGAACTAAAGAAAAACTATTTTAGAAGTTATAAACTAACTAGAAATTTTTTTTTATAGTTGTAGTAGAATAAAAAAATGTTGTGGGGGGAGGAGAAGTGTTGAAAAAGTTTGATTTTATACTACCTTTTTTCTTTTAGTTACTGTTAATAAAATTTTCTTTATACCCTTTTCAAGTTTTAAACCCACTTTACCTTTCTCCTAATCCTATCTCCCTATCTTACAAGAAGGGAGTGCACTAGTAATTAACCAACACTAAAACCACCACACTCAATAGTACATTAACCCAAAAATTTTCAAATTAAAAAAATTCTAAAATTAGCAAACCTAAACCACTAGAAGCTCTCAACTACCACTCATTCATGTTCTCATTCTTTAGATATCTTTTAGAGATCTTTTTTCAGAACAAATAAATGTTTTTCTTAAGAACAAAAGATAAATTGTTTAACAAAATAAGTATGCCTTGACTAAACCTCACACTTTCACCTCATATGAGGATTTGGGCAATAATTTCATTAGTTTTAATTATATTATACCAATCTCAGTTTACTTGTCTTAATGTGAATAGGCAGAGAGATTATTGGGTAGGGCAAACAGAAATGAAGTGATGGCTTTAGATAAGACACTTCTAGTAAAATAAATTCAAGAAAGGTACAGAATAATTGGTCCTTTAGTTGGAAGGTGCCAGTTTAGAGATATAAGGGTATTTGCAAGCCAAGTTTCTCAGCAGATATTAAAACCACTGGAAACAATTTACAATAAATCCCCACATTTTAGAGTCTGGGGGAAGACTAGTTATGAAGAGTTTAATTATGAGGCTGGTCTTTGAGAACACAAAAGAGACTGGAACAGAAGCCTTGTGGCAGACACCTCTGTCATGCCTTGAAGGCAGCCAATGTGCTTCTCTTCAGACCCAGGTAGGAAACCTCTGTTACTTCAATCATTTGCTTGCTGCAAACCTGTGGATTGATAACACAGGGTTTTGTTCTGAAGGATTTCCTTCCCATCACTTTAGCCCGCTGTGAGGCTTCCAGGGAAAGTTTCCTGAGGTGGCAGTGCCAAAGGCTCAGGCACACATTGACTCTGAGGCTTTGTGGGTCACAAATCCTGCCCAGGTTTTTACAGAGTTTCTCACTGACAGTAATGCTGAATCCTTGCAGCTTCACTCTTTGAGCAGGTAAGTGCCTTTTGTCAAACCAAACTGATTTCCTGAACAGAAGTGCTCCCTGCCAGGTGCCTCGGAGACATAGTTGTACATCAGTGCTGCTGTAGTGAAAAAACAAGATGGTAAAATGCTGTGGGCTAGAACAGACTAATGAAATGTAAGGAGGCTTATTTTATTAGAGACAAAGGGAGTTGTTACCTGGTGCTTTGGTACCAATACTCAAGCAGGATTCTTCCTGTGGAAATTCAGTAGCTCCTCCGGGAGTATGTGTTTGATGGTGATGTGAAAATGTGTGCTTGTTTTGCTAAGGAACTTGGAATGAATGCTGTAAATCAGCACACAGCAAGTGTCTCGAGTCTGTGGGACTAAATAAATTTTTGTCTGAGGTCTAGTTCCTTGAACAAGCACTGCTGTGACATTTGCTGTTGTAGCTGAAATGAAAAGTCCAAGTTCTGAGTAAAATTTCCAAAGTTACTCCAACAACTTAGCAGTTCACATTTAGTGTTCAGTGATTTAGACTTCCAGGGCAGTACTGGAGTGGTTGTTCAACATATCACTGCCCTGAATTACTGCAGAATCTCTGTCCTGTTGTGTTGGTGGTGATGTTTGCAGTATTGTAGAACAAGCGTGCTGGAGAAATGCGTTTCACCTGTATCTTTTCAAGTGTTCTAAATAAGAGTGCCTCAACTGTCCATTTTGTGCTGAAGTGCACTGCAAAACAGCTCGTGTGCTTGTTGATGCTTGTTAAAAGCATCCTCCTCAAGAAGGAGGATGCATTTAACAGCTTGTTTAAATCACAAGTGCAAGCTGTGTGTTTATACAGCTACAGGATGTTAAAGCAGGAGCATGCTTTTAATCTGTAAGGCCAGACTTTACCCAAAGGTCAAGTTAAAATATGTTCAATAAAAAGGCATAGTGTGCATAGCTAACATGTACATTTTGAAGTGGTAATTCAGGTCATGTAACTCAGATAATCTCCTACAGCCTGCTCAAGACAAATAATTTGTGTACCATCCTTAAACAAAAAAACCTCCAAACTATAACTCACAAAATAACCCCAAACCAAAACAAAACAAAAAAACAACCACACCACACTCCCCCAAAAAAACCCAAAACAAACAAAAAAATCCCCCCAAAAAACCCCTAAAAAAGTATTTTGGAAAATGCAAGTAATCAAATAGAAACATGAAGGTCTTGTATGAAAGCAATTGAAGTATTTATTGTAATATATGAAATTGTTTAAAGGGAGGCTTTATCATGGTTTCCTGTTTAGTAGCTTTAGGTTTCAGACTAGAACAGTAATCAGTAATAGTTAATTCTCTTTTACCAAATGGATCTCCTCCCTTCATCCCAACAGAGTTATTATTGTGTTCTCTCACTTCTCTCAGGGACTGTTTAAATTCTCAGGGTGGGGCAGAGGAACCAGGGACTGTTGGTGGGTTTTAAGAAAAGTTTTCTGGCCAAGTGCAACACAAACCAATACCTTCCTGTTGGCTACCATGCTGTTCAAATTGAATTCTTAAAAGTTGTGTGCTTTTGATTTGATTCCTCCAGTAGAAAACCACAGCAGTCAAGCTGCAAGGTTGTGCAATGTTTTCAATTCTGAGGTGCAATAAGAAATGGATGTATTGTATAAGAGACTAAAATGTTTGTAATGATGCATAGAGCAGTTAAATATTGTCCACATTACTGGATAAGCAAAGCAACAACTTGAAAGAGCCTTGCTGGATAGGCTGCCACCCTACCACGTTCTGTTTTAGTTTGAGCTTATTTTACATGCCACTTACCGAGCTGAAAGCTGCCTTTCCCAACACTAGGTGAGAATTCAGGATTTCTCACCCCTTTTTCTAACTGGCCCACAATGAAAAATGAAGTTACATTAGCAGGTAGGCTCTCTTAATTAGCAGCCTGCTAATTAAATCTGTTAAGCATAATTGTTTGATTGTTCTGCTTCTGTAGAGTTTTGCCAAGAAGCAGAATTGAGTAGCTCCTCCAGCCAGAGCCATCATTCTGCTTCTGCCCAGAAGGAGCTGGTGGAGCTGCAGTGTGAACTGGGTTTGCTCTGTCCATCCACAAGGTGAAACCTGCAGCTTTTGGGCCACACTGCAAAAGGCTGAGGTTTCTGAGCTGATAAAATCAGCTCAGCTGTGAGAGTTTGCAGGCACACTGCTTTCTCTGTGCAGGCCTTAAGCCACAGAATGCACTTCTCAGAGTTACAGCCAGGCCTGCTCATTTGTTTCCAGAAAAATGCAAACCCCCTTTATTTTCTTGTATCATGTTTTCTGTAGTGGCAACATGTTGAAATGAAATATCCCTTCCTATTAGTTAAAAATTTAAATAACTGACAATTTCTCTTTATGTTTTCTAGTGGTAATTTCAGGTAAGAGTTAAAGGAGCTGCAACAAAAAGTTCATCTGTAGGGTGTCCTTTTAAGATCATCTTGATCTTATAGCCTTGCTCTGTCCCTACCTCAGTCTCTCCAGACAAAATCATCTAAATAGATCATATACATGTCTAAAATAGTTGCTCTTGGCCTGTCTAGAAAGTGCATTCTAAATGTTTATTGGTTTTCTAAGGCATCAGTTTTGTTTGCTGGAATGTTAATAACCTGAGTTGTGGATGCAGTGTGATCTTGTTAGAATGCCCATGGTTCTTACAGTTTACTTCAATCCTTACTTGAGTCATAACCATCCATTCTGGAAGTGTGCTCTGCCAGGTCCCTTTATTACCCTGCTCTCCTCCTGTGGGGCATGACTGAACTATTCAACTTTCCTGTGTTCAACCTCTTAAAACTTTCACTCACCTTGCTTCAGCCAGCTCAGGCTTGTTATCATTTCTGTGAGATGAAAACCATGAAACTTCATTAAGGGGGCAAAACCTTGGATTCGTCTAAACCACTAATGGTAACTTAATTAACTTTAATGCAGCTCTGTCAGGTTACATCTGCCCTGGCAGTGTTACAGGAGGGTAAACAGGGGACACAGTCTTACCCAAAACACCACCATTTGTTGTGATTGTATTCAACACCTGTATTGACTGCTTCCAGCATTCCATTTATTTGTTTGTTTGTTTGTTTGTTTATTACATGCAGCTCCAACATATTTTGTCAGACCTGGCTTGTTCTTTCTGCTTTCTCTCCTATTTTACCAGAGTTTTCACAAATGAGAACACTCACACATAAAACAATTTACAACATCAATAATGAACAAATACCAGGAAATTCTGGGCACCAAAAAGATTCCCAAATACACTCAGCATAATTGCCAGTTTACCTTTTGTTACAGAGAAATAGAATAGCTACAGTAAATGACAGGGGCATTAATTTGGTGCTTCTGTCCACTCTTGCCTGTTGTGACTCTGCCACCACTGAGTTATCAAAGATTTAACACCTACAGCATGATGTTCCCATTTCATCTTTCTCATGGTCCTTCCAAGAAAAATTTCTGATTTTAGCAAAATGAATTCTATTTGTGATTAGCAAACAGGCAATCCTGGCATAGTCCTGTGTTGCTTTCCTTGGCTTATTTGTAACCTGTCAATCTGAAAGAGGACATATCCCCTCCATTCTGCCTCTTCTTTTTCTTTCTTCTAGATAAACCTCCCACATATCTTTGTAGTCTAACAGAGTAGAAAGAATTTGTATAATGTAATAAACTCATGGTTTTGATCCCAGCTGTAATCCTTGAGGCCTTTGAGGGCCCCTCTTTGCTAGAAATACAGAGCAGACAGTGTCTGTCCCTTTTCCAGTCTCTTGTATCTTTGTGTTGACATATAAATGCCCTGAAACGTGGCCATTCTGTTCTCTCTCCTGCCTGTATCTGTCACCAGTTTCTAATAACTTTTCTTTTGTATATAGTAGCTGCTTCAAGTTTGAGTTTTAGCATTTGTTTGTAGAAAACCTTAATTTATCTTTCTATCTGTCCTATAAAAGATTGAGATGCTCTGAACTCCTGTGCTGCTGTTGTCTTTTTTTTACCTCTCCAGTGAGGTGTTAGATCTCATAGCCATATTCAAGCCAATCCCAGGGTGTGTATCTTCCTCTTTGCAAACCCTCAGTATGACCATAGAAAACAGAAGTGAAAAGTCACATCATGAGACAATAATCAGTTGTATTTGCATATTTCCTCCTAAATAGTTAACCAGTATTTAAACAATTAATTGTTTAATTCAGACCAACTTTTAGAATGTTGTGTTGCTTCCCGCATGAAAGGAAATAATTTAAAAGCCACTGAGGGCTCAGCCTACTGCTATTCAGCATATATATCTTTGCCATTAGCTTTTGGGTAAAAGTGCTGCTTCTGTGTCGAGGCCACAAATCCTGTTTGTGCTTCCTGTTGCAGAATGTTTATTACACAAGCAGTCAGCAGCTCCACGTGGGTGTTCTGAGCCCCACGATCGACGATGATGACAACAGATGCCTGGTGGATGTGAACAGCAGGCCCAGGCTCATTGAATGCAATTATGCCAAAGCCAAGAGAATGAAGCTTTACTGGCAATTTACTCAGGTAATTCTTACCCAGCAGCCATTTCAGAAAGTTTTAAAGCTCTGTTTCTATGTTGAAGTGTGAGTAATCTGTTTACTAACAGAACAGAACCAGATTTATCCTTGCTTTCTTTGCACAGATTCAGAAGCTGGTGTTTAGTTTTGATCCCAATGTCAGCTACCTCAGTAGGGTACAAAACTTTTATTATATTTTCTGAATTCACTGTGAATAAGTTGTTTCTAATGCAGAGTACTGTCGTGGGGGGGGGAAATAAAAGGTTATTTCAGTGGAGTCAAATGCAAAGTAACCTATTTAGGACAAGGAACAGAAATCTGTTTTTTTGGGTTTTTTTTTAGAAGTAGTAGCTCAGAAATGGGGGTAGTGGATCATTGGTGATAACAGCCTCTAATGAGCTAGTTCTGCAGTTTCTTTTTTAAAAAGGCTCATGCTTCTACACATGAGTGTGAGAGAGGCAGAAAGAGGCTCAAGGAAGGGCTGAGAGTTGCTTTCATAGTGATGAGAATGCTGAAAGGACACTAAGGCCAGGCCTGGTGTTTGCATTCATAACTGATTTAGAAACATAAGGGAGAGTAAAGAATCAGCAGAAGTTCTGGGGGTAGAAAAGGTCTCTGCCACACAACACTGAGGGAGATCACTCTGGTTTAGCTAAGAGGAAATGGCAGGGTGACTCAAGGCATCTCAGTGTTTCCACAGAGGGGTAGGTTACCTTGAAGACAAAATGGGTTCCAATGGTTGGAAGCTAAAGACAGTCAAGTTCTGTTTTTCCTAAGGTAAGTTTAACACAATGGAACTTTGCCATGTCGGGTGCTGGCACGCTGGTGAATCAATTAAATTAAATTACATTACTTTCTAAAACACATGCATGATGTAGCTTCTGGGGCAGATGTCACAGCTAGTGTGAGTTTGCCTGGTATCACAGTTGCTCCTTTCAGTCAACAAATCTGCTTGGGTACTCCAGCCCACAGGCTGGGGCTCACCATTAAAAGCAATTTTTTTTCCCCTGCATTTAATTTTTCTGTAACTTTCATATGGGTTTGAAAATATCTTTTCTGTCAACTCAATAATTTCTTTAACAGCCATTATACATCCATATACTTTAGGACCTTTTTAATACAATTAGTATCAATCTTGGTGCAGACAGCATCTGGACATTAATCAGTAAAGTATAGTATTGGCTTATTTTGTATTTATACTTGAAAGTCATCTAGGTGTGTAAGAGGTAACTCTCAAGCAAGAGATCTTAAATCCCTAAATTGGCCCCTCAAGGGCAAAGTTTTAATTAGATCTTCTCACAAATTTTAACACTAGTCTTTTCATGAGGGGAGCCTCACTGTATCCATCTCTGCACTTGATTTTTTATACCATTTCTAAAAAATATAATTAATATTGAAGAGTATTTCAGTAACATTTTAGCATGGTCCACCTATCCAGTGATTGCACTGTATACCCCAAAGTTTTGGTGACAATTAATGACTTCTGCTCCGGGATACTGCTGCTATTTCATAAAACTGATTATGTTAGATCTGATTTTGGAGGTGGGAGGGCAGCAGTAGAAAGCCTTGATAATTTAGCTATTAAAGTCTTTAAAAGTGGGATTTAGCAATATTAGATTTACTGCAATTCCATGTTCCAGCTACAATCTCTCCATGAAGGTGCAGCGCTGGTAAACTCAACTCTATGGCCTCTCTCTTCCTCCTGCAAAGGAACTTCTCCCTGAGAGCAGTGAAAGCTAATCAGTTGTTTCTTCATGATAAATTAAGAGACAAATGAAATAATTAAAAGTTTTCTGTTCAAAAAGGATTTTGCTAATACCCAATACAATTAAAATGTCATTATTGCTCAGCGGGGTACATTCTGTAAGTTAGAAGGAAGTTAATAAATGTAATCAAGGCTTGCCAAGATCAACTGATGAACTCCATTTGAAGTGCACCCATTTAGTCTGGTGAAAAGATGTATTTGTGTGACTGTCTTGGAAGTTGTCTCTAAAAAGACTCATTTTTTGATTACTTTTTTAAAGCTCTGGTATTTCTTTTCTGTATGTGGAGGGATCAGGACTACTGTGAGTATCAGGACTGTAAGCAACGATGCTTATATTGTCTTGAAATTTGTGAACTATTAATTAAAATGTAGATGCCAGTGGTAGCCTTTTGTAGCACTTTCTTTCAGCTGCAGCTCTGCTTTGACTTCTCGGGGTTCTTGAGAGAATGTCTAATGGTATCAGTAACTAAAAATACAGCAGTACAGGTGGAGAATTGCCTCAGAAAGGGAACAGGAAACAGACTGACCACCCAAAGTAGGATGAAGCAATTGAACTAGATTTCACTGACCAGCACAAAAATCTGTATTTTCCCTGCTTTACAGACATTTATGTTAAATTAGTTTGAATGAGGAAACACTATAATCTGAGAGGCCCCCACAATAATCTGTGGTGAGACATGGACAGCAGTCTGGTTGATAGAACACTGTACAACTTTAAAAAAAGTCCTTCAGCTAACACTTTCCTCCTCCTTTGTACTGTGTAATGATGAGTGAATTCCACATGACAAAAGTAGAAGATGGGATTATCAGTTAAGGGACTCCTTGCTTCTGTAGATCTATTAAAAAACTATTTAATTAATTAAGTCACATCTTTTAAATCAGAAGTGTGTGTATGCACATATATATGTGCTTGTGCATATATATCAAACTTGATTTCTTTTTTTATTTTATCTTTTACTTTGGTTTTAAAATTTTAAATTCCCTGGCTATCTTCAGTTGCAGTCAGCTGGAGTCAGACAGCCAGATGTCCACTGCTACCTTGTGGACAAGATTGTGGTTTGATGGGCAGGCACTTGGAGTGAATCACTACCCCTGGTATCTTTGTCCTGTACAGAAACTTGCATTGAGCATTCAAAGCTTGTAGAATGTGTTTCTATAATCAGGATCTATCTGAGCACATTTCCATGCTCCACAGTTTTGTACAGCTGCCAAACGCAGTGAGACCAAATAAAATGTAGGCTTTGGTGGCATTCTTGCTTCCAAAGCTCCTTCGAGTGTTTATAACAGTAATTATGTCAAATTATGTAAATTAGCCCAGAAAAGACTCCCATCAACTGGTGGTGTTCAAGAATTTTATTGTGCAGCCTGTTTGTCAAGTCTTGTCTCAGGGAAATGTTTGCTTTGGAAATACTTTTATGCTGGAATGTCTTTTAGGTGTTTGACAGCTCACCTAGTTCAATCTATCTCACCACTTTTTCATTTAATCAGAACAAAGTTAGAGCTTGTAGCAAAAAAAAAACCAGTAAGTGATCAGAAATTAGACAGGGCAGAGAACATAGGGGCAAGAATTACATGGTAGTAAAAAGGTCAGAACTTCAGTAAAATATGATTTAGTAAAATATATGACACATGGTCTGAAGGAAGCTGCTTTGGCATCATGAAGCACGAGGAAAGCAAATTCTCAGGCTGTGACTGGTTTTGGGGAGGAGCAGGGGCAGACACTGCTGGCAGCAGCAGCAGCTCCTGTGGAACCGAGCGCTGGCACAGAGCTCAGCAGAGTTTGTCACTGTACCCCTGCTCAGTGAAGCTGCTGGGGCTGCTGCAGGGTCTGGTGGGTGGCAGAGAAGGGGCTAAGAGCTGTGGGAAATAAAGGTCAGAGCACCTGGGCAGGAGGCCTCAGGACATCTGTTGGTAGAAACTGCTTGTTTTGTGGCCATCCTATCAGTTCTCTGATATGATTAGGTTTGTTGATGTTCTGGAGAAGCAGTACATTCTCAGCTGCAGTCAGGTTTATTGGAGGGCAAATCACAAATTTGCACGATTTTAAGAAGTCTCTCAGTCTCCAATCTGATTTCTCAGGTTTATTGCTGATGCAGAGTCAGTTGCCTGCCCTACAAGTGAAATTTGTCTCTATGTACCTCACCTGGGCGGCAGCAGATGAGTTAGAAAGTTCACTTACCTCATTAGGGCTCCTCCAGAGGCATAGCAAAGGCAAAAGGAGGAAGTTTTTCTGCAATTACTCCTTATCTTGAACTATGCTTCCTGTTTCTATTTAGTTGGACAGGGATGTGACTATTCCATTCTAACCAGACGAGCCACACTCTCACTTTTTGCTGTTGTGAGAAATGCAACAGGGGAGAGTAAAAAGAGGCAGAAGAAAGGACACCAGACTGAGCTAAAAACTTGGGATTATTAATTTACAGCTGTTTCATACTTAGTTAATTTAAGTAATTTAGCTTCCAGTGTAGTTGCCATAGAGAGGTAGGAAGAATCTGCATCTCTAGGGATGGACACTCACCACATCCTTCATGGGAGGGAGAAGATGTGCAGGGCCTTCTCTCAGCACTGTCCTGTTCCCATATCTTCTGAAAACATTGCTTGTGCATGGTGTTGAGAATTGTGATTCTAGCCACTGCTGCAGGTTTCCATAGGATGTCTTCCCATTCATAAATGTTTGGAGGGAGTGGTTTATGCTACGGCCAGAAACTGTAATGAAATTTGTTGCTGACAGCTATAGTTACAATATGTGTTTCCTAAAGATCATAGTATGAATTGCTTGGGAAGGAAAAGGGAAGATAGATAAGCATACTAATTATTGAGTTGCTACAGGTATTCCTCAGATAAATATGATCATTTAGATCTTATTTAAATAAGTATTAGGTAATAGATAATGAGATCTTCTGTTTAGCTGTATAAAGAAAGAATAGACATTAAAATTACTGAATTTACATCTTGTTCCTCCTGCAGACTTTTGCCTTTCAATTACTCTTACCCACCTTTATCTAATGAAAATAAAGGTTGTGCAGTACTACATTATCCACTGCCACAGCCCAGAGAAGTAGGGGAATGCAGCTGCACAGCAAGATTAAACTGGTGGGCTGGGAAGCAAGCAGAGAATCTCTGTACCAATTTCAGATGCCTCCTTGCTGAGCACACAGAGGGCAGAAGCAGAGCCCAACACCATTATACAGGAGCCTAATTCAGGTGTCCACTCCTGTTTTCATCCCACCCATTATCCAAGGACATCAGTGTACAAGAGGGATTCATCTCAGCAGAGCTGTGAGTGTCTAAGGGAACAGTGGCCCCCATCCACTTCATCAGATCCTTCCATTATGAGAACCACAGGCTGGCAAAGCAGCACCATTGGTTTATCACGAGTTTGGATTTATGTGGTGTTTGCACCACAAAGGGTGCAAACACTCTCAGTATGTCTGTGCAGTTTAGGACATGCTGTGCTGCTGCAGAGCTGTGTAATTAGGCAGTGCTGCTTGCCTGGCAGCTCAGAACAGAAAGGGATCGTGATCCGATTAAAAGAGATACAGACTTTGATCTGTATATATACAGGAGAAATATAAAGAAAAACAGAACCTAATTACTCCATTAAATGAGCCAATAGACTAGGTTAAGCCCTGTATTTCAGTGAGGCAATCTGATTTTTAAGCAGCCAGTCCTGCCAAGTGTGGAGTTTTGAACCTCAGACATAAAAGAGCACTTCCACAAACCCCATGGCTCGGAGTTGGTGTAGGGGAGGAGTACATCAGCAGCATTTCTATATTGAGGTATTCTTTGTCCATTTTTTGATTAAATATTACCCCAGCTTGCCTGTACTTAGTATTTGAACTAACTGGATAACTGCACAAGCTATTATGGCTGGAGGATAAGGAAGCTGAACCATTGTTCTGCTTAGACATGAGAAAATGATAGCTAATGTTTCAATTTGCATTTTTCTCTAGTAAATTTGTCCCTAAGACATGTAACTTAATATTCTTGTCATATTTTAATATGACAATATTAATTTTTAAAAAGTTGTATTAAAATATTTCTTTTTTGTTCACCATGAACAAACATGATCTTTCTATAAGCCTATAAACATTTTAGTACCATTTATGCAGAATGGAATTGAAAAGTACAAAAATCTGAATGCATCCAGGCTTTCTCCATTTTGAATACTTGACTGCAATTTAAATATGACAATGTATATGCAAAAAACATGCACAAAAATA
The DNA here is from genome assembly GCA_013396995.1 of Dicaeum eximium. Taxonomy (NCBI): domain Eukaryota; kingdom Metazoa; phylum Chordata; class Aves; order Passeriformes; family Dicaeidae; genus Dicaeum; species Dicaeum eximium. Next base: position 204,670 of record VWZP01008577.1, read on the forward strand.
TGGAATAGAAATATTACTATACAATATGGTGTTTTAACAACTGGTGTTAGATTTGCTTGGCAATTATTGCTAACTGATGCTAAATTTACTTGTTAATTATTTCTGTAGCTAGTACAAAATTTCATTCTATGAGTTTAGTTTTCTGTTTGGAGTAATTTTCTACTAGCAAGTTTTAATCTTTGCAAATTGGTGTAGAACTTGCCAGCTAGAAAGTTGGTGTGAAATACAGCAGTAAAATGAGCTTTTAGTGGGTGCATTTCAAGTCTTTTCTACCATATCACATTATGCAGTATTTACTCTCCTGAGAACTACATTTAAGCTCCAAAGACACTTGTGCTGAATTAATTTAGAAGAAAGTTAACACATACCCATGTTTTCCCTTCAAAAAAGATACCCTATTTGCATATTTTAGCATCTAATTTTAAATGCCACATTTATTTACAAAGAAATTATTTGTTCAAGTTGCACACGATTCTTCCTAATTTCAGCTGTCCAACAATCCAACAATTGCAGGTGACAGCTGCTGCCAAGGCTCTGCAAGGCATTGCCATGTCAGGCATGCAGAACAATGGCCAAATCCAGAACTGTCTCCTACAACTTGAGTGATAACCAGCACTTGCCAAGTGAGGGGCCTGGTTTTCAGGAGATCTGAGCTCTGCTCTTGGTTCCTCCTTTGCATCACTGCCCCAGTCTCTGCTTGGGGTCTGCGTTCCCCAGCTGTGGGAGGGATGGAAGGATTTTTGTTATTACTATTTCTAAATTCCTTGCTGAAAACAAAACTATCAAGTCAGTAACAGTTGCATCTTCAATCCCAATGGAGACAAAAGCAGTATATTTGTAAGCAAGATCTGGCTACCAAGTAATCATCTACAGTCTGAGATAAGAAGATAAGAAAAATGTTCTCTTGAAAATCAGATAAATCAGGATGAAAAAATTGACAAGAAAAAAGTGTTTTTTATTCAGTGAAATGATCAGGCCATCAAGCCTGGTGTCCTGAATGCAAGAGTGGTGACACTCAGTATATCAGAGAAAAAAACTAGATTATTTTCATTACTTTTGGAGTAAACTGAGCAGCAAGGACATTACTTTCCCAATATCAGTTATAATCAGATTTATGTGGTCAGTGGGAAAAAAGCCATTTTCAGTGACTAGACACTATGATCAGAGTCCCAAGGAGCCCAGCCTAAATTCCCATGTTAGAATATGCAGATCAATTGAAATACTGGTGCAAATCCATTTCCTAATTTTCTTCGCTTTGTACTCAATTTATTTCTTAGGCTCTAGAGACTGGTTTAATCATAAGCATATAATGATAACGTAAGTAGTTCAGTTTCTGGGTTAAAATGCATTAAGCCTCCTTCTTTTGGAGCATTCAGTTTAGAAAACTGAGATTAATTAAATACAACACACACATAAAAGAAATAAAATTGTCATTCAGTATTTTTGTTTTCCAAGGGAGTTATTTCTCACAAATAATCTCATCTAAACCCCATAAACCTTTGGAAATCTATTAACATGTCTGGGAAAAAGATAAAAATCTTACATTTCCTAGTTGTGCTGAAAGGAGTTTCTCATTTATCTGGCTGAAGAAAAGTAACTGGGTATAACCTCTGCTAAGGCTGGTAAACAGCAGTGTGAAGTTGTATTCTTCACATCAGTTGTCCATCTGTGCTACATTAGAACAATATTTTCATCCCTAGGGAGAAAGAGATAAAGAATAGGGCAGTGAGGTGCTCCTAGGCATGAGCTACAGCTGCAAGATGGGAATGTGTATTTGGGCTCCTCACTATCAGCAAGACATGGAGATGCTGGAATGTGTCCAGAGAAGGGCAGCAGAGCTGATGATGGGTCTGGAGCACAAGGCTGAGGGAGATGGGGCTGCTCAGTCGGGAGAAAAGGAGGCTCCTGGGGCCTCACTGCCCTGTGTAAAAGGAGGTTGTAGCCTCTTTTTTTTTTTTGGTCTCTTTTCCCAGTGACAGGATGAGAGGAAATGGCCTCAAGTTGTGCCAAAGGAGGTTTAGATTGGGTATCAGGAAAAATTTCTTTGCTGGAAGGGTTGTCAAGCAGGGGAATAGGCTGCCCAGGGAAGTGGTGGAGTCCCCATTCCTGGAGATATTTAAGAGACATGTAGAAGTGACACTTAAGGACATGGTTTGGTGTGGTTATGAAACTGATAGTGTTGACTTAATGGTTGAACTCAAAGATCTAAAAGGTCTTTTGCCACCAAAACACTTCTGTAATTCTGTGTACTACAGTGATATTATTCAAAACCAAACAGGAAGGCAAAACCTCGGAACACACAATTTGCTGCATCACAGATCACAAAATTAATTAACTGAATTAATTACCTCATCCAGAAGACTGCCCCAGGCAATGGTCAGTGCTTGCTGCTTCACAGAAATGAGCTCTGTTGTGAGCCTGCAGTTTATTTTAAGTCCAGGAGGATTCCTTTCCCTGATTTGCTCTCTGCAAGAAGATTAAGATTTGATTCGTCTGAATGATCATCTCAGCCTGCCTAAAAAGAGTTATCAGCAATCTTAAAAATAACTCAGCCCATCAAAAACATCTAGTCAGTCACTGAACATTGGTATCTGAGACAATGAATTCAACAGGTTTCCTATACTCTGATAAATCACTAATAGTTGTAGCAAATTTTTAATCTAACACTCCTTTTTTCCTTAGAAACTTTGTTTACAAGTACCTCACTGCTATTCACAGGTATGCATACTTCTGAATACTAAAGGAGGTCCCACTAATTTACATTTCCCTACTAAGCAAAGTCCTGTTTTTATTTCATGTTATTTTATTTTGTAATTCCCCACCATGTGAATATTCTATCATGCTTCAAAACGTCTCCGTTGCCTTTCTCTGTCTTACACTGTAAACATCTTGAAGCAAGTCTAGATCACAGCAGATTAATCAAGCCTGAGTCGCTTGCAGAAATAATTTATGTGTAATCTCAGAATGAAAAAAGGAACTTCTCTGAGCTTTTCACAAAATGTAGTATTAAAACAAATAAAGCAAATGTCTCCATCACTCCTGACTTTTTCTTGGTTGTATCAAGATATTGTTTCACTACACAGGCAGATGTTGCATGGCACAATCAATGAAAAGAAAGATTGTAAAAAATTCTGAAATACCAATCTGCAAATCATCCCTCACCAACGTACATCTCTGCAGTTTACTCCTTTGAGTTCCCAAAAAGGTAATTATTTCTGAGTGACCTGTCCTCTTACTGGCTACTCAGGGCAGCTGTGGTCAGAAAAGCCAAGCACATCATCCTCAACTGCAGATCATCAAGCCAGTTTTTCCTTTTCCACAAAGGACTTGCTGGGTAATCCTGGCTCTCAGAAGATCAACATAACACATCATCATCTGGATTTGCTGCCAAATAAAAACCAAACAAAGCGTTCAGCTGTAAATTCTGCACTTAGCCATAATTATCAGGGCTGTGTATGGATAAAGGATTCCCTTTTTAATCTGCTTTCCACTCTACCACAGCCACCCCCTACCCCTGAGACAGTGTTCAGTACTTAATTCCAAAAATCACATCATATACCTAAAATACTTGATTCTGCAGATGTTTTTCTAGCATGTCACGAATATTTCCTGGCCACTGCTGATAGATTAATAATTCATGTTTACTTTCTAAAAAATACCTTAGTCTGGCTAATGCATTCTGCTCCAAAACTTTCATTTTCTCAGTCTTATCCCAATTTTCTGTAGTAGAACACATTTCCAACAATCATATCCTGAAGAGCTTAGTGGTATTTCAGTGAAGGCTTGAATATAATTATTTTCAAGTTCTTGTTTTCTTAATCTTGCTATTAACAGGACTGCAACCTGCTATAAACCTGTGATAAATTTTTTTAATATATGTGGAGAAATGTTAGTGATAGGTATAGGTCCATATGTTCCATTTCTGATTTTTGTGCTGTATCTTATGTAATTTGTTTTCTATTCCAATTACATTCTCTGTATGAAACTACATTTCCTTGTACGAGGTTTAATTGCTTTTATTTAAATACTTTAATTAACAGTATTGTATATTTCTACATCCTGGAGAGAGTAAGCAAATCAGACCATCCAGTCTAGAGTAAACAAAACAGAAAATGATTGCACAGACCTCTAGTTACTAAAACCTGCTCTGGACGTACAGATGAGGCTGCTCCATTTGATTTGTCACAGCTGCAGTATTAAAAATTTGGTGCAGCACTATGAAACTTTAGCATTTATGATCATGTAAAACTTGACACTCAGATGTCTTGGGAGAGGAATGAGACAAAATTGTGCTGTAGACATTAAAGTGGTGTCACTGCTGAATGATGTGTCTAATCCCACTGTCAGAGGATGTTTCACAGTATTTACACAGAGTACCAGCGAGGGGATGCTTGGGTGGCTACCTGACAACAGAACTTGAGTACAGGAGGTGGAAAAAAATTTACTTTTTCCTTAAGAAATGGTTTGGCTGATCCCTATTATAACACCACTTAAGTTTACATTGTACGTCGTAATTAGTTTTGTTTAGTATTGGAAAAATAAATTCACATTTTAATTGAGTCTTGTAAAAATTCTCATTTGTTTATCTAGCCTGTAAATAAAGACCCAAATAGCTGAACAAGTACCAGTATATTTTTAATATATAAACCTGCTGTATATGATACTTCATATACATAAAAGCAGTTAAATGCACCTTATTTTTACAGTACTCATATAAAATATATTAGGAAGCATATCTTTGAGTAAGAGCAGCTATCAATGTACTTCAGTGAGATATTTCAATTAAAATAGTTCAAATTAATTTACGAAATATTTGAACAGCAAAAGATATGTTATAGAGCCTCCTTTACTTACAGCACACCTGTCAGACAGAGTTGGAAAATTTGTCATACTTCTTTGGATTCAAGAAGGAGTTAATCAGTTACCTCTGTATTATCTATATCCTTTATACAGCTAAAAAGCAGGAAATCTAAAATTAAAACATCATCCAATGTTTCCAAGAAACGGGCAATACTGAAAATGCATCAGTTACTGGAGGGGATGAATTATTCCCTTCTTCCTATGAACATTTTCTTATTGCTTCAATATCCATACAGAAGTGAATCACACAGAGGAAAAAAATGCCTTGTATAATATGAGTAATTTTCTTTAAGATTAAATTTGGTGTACTAACAGTCCCTGAAAATTTACCCCAGTATTCTGGGAAAATGCAGGAGGAGATCAAATGTTCTGTTTGGAATGGAGATTGCCTCATACACCTCACCATAATTCTTTGATTCATATGTATCAAAGCAACAGCAAAGATTAGAGTTTCTGCCTCAAAGGCAGAGTGAACATGTAAATATTGGAGGTCACTGATTGAGGTCCAAATAGAAAATTAATAGACTAGAGAATACAACAATCTATACAGTGTATGTGATAGGAGGCTGGATATATTTATTAACCTTTTAAGACCTTTTTCTGAAATATGCATGTTCAGGCAAGCATGTTTGTTTCTCTTTCAGGTACAATAACATGAGCTTTAATATGATGAGCAAAAAGCAGGTTTAAACTCTGTAAGGAAAAGTGTTCACTTTAGAGTAACTCCTTAAAATAGCCATCAGTCTGATTTTTCAGTAATGCTGACAACTTCCAGCACTCATTTAACATCCCTCTTCTCTACAAGTGATCAGGTGTTATAAAGTGATCAGGTTTGCTAAGTGTGCATCCACCACCCCCACTAAACCAAAACATAGAACAGTTCAGCAAAAACTGTCTAATTACTTTGCACAACTTGGTTTGCAGGCACATCAAATGGTGTTCCTAAGTGCCATATTGCTGGATAAATTCTGCTTTAGTGAAAGACTGGGAAGGAAACCCCTTATATACAGTAGAAATACAGGAAGTGCAATAACTCTGAAGGCCATCAGAAGCATTGCTTTCCACTCTGTGTACCAGGATGTTGACTTGAGACAGTGCTAACATTACAAGGACACTTATGAAGCTCTCAATCAGTTTTCTGTGTCTCTGAGTACCAGCAGGAGCTGAGAACATTTGTGCTTCCCAAAGGAATTGCTTCAATTTGCTTTGCCAAAACCATGCAGTTTTCAGTCAGACTTGTTAGTGCTGTTTTTTACAGAATAGTTGACCTGGATGCTTATTTATCCTTTTGAGACTTCTACTGCCATTGAGCTGCCTCTCATCATCAGTGATCTTAATCCTAATTCTGTTCAATCGCGCAGAATTCCTCTTGAAACTTGTTTCAGCCTACAGAATTATATTTAATGTTTCATGATTAAAGACATTACTCTAGACTATCAATTTTTGCCTTTACGTTGCAAAGTAGAGATCTTGCCTAGAATGGGGAAAGGAACCCAGATGGGCAACTTGCCTTTCACTGAGCCTGAAGTGTAAACACAATCAACCATTTTGCCAAGCATGCAGTAAGCCCAATTATGGGAGTTTTATACAAGTTTGGATAACTACTTACTATTAAAAAAAGGCAAAAAATAATTAATTTAAAGGACACCTTTGCCTGCATTTTGCTTTATGTTTCCAAATGCTAATGATGATGACAGGCTGGAGAAACCATTCAGGAATGGTGTAACTTGGAGGCCAAGCCAGTTAGAGGAGCAAATGTTAGCTTTTGATGCCTCAGTCCTGCCTGCTCAATTCTTTCACTGGAGTTAGTTTGTGGGCTTTAATCCTTACACAGCTCACTAGTTCAGCCCTTGCAGCTGTTTTAGGTGCACTGTCAGCAGCCCAGAGCTGACAGGACAATACCACTGTCCTAGGCTTGGATTGGGCGTATGAAGGGGTAAAAACAAACACAGTTAATTAGAAAAATAATAGGAAATTTTAAGTAAGTACCACACAAACATTTCTCCCTGTACTTCCAAGCAATTCTTTCATTTCTATGCCTGCTGAAAGCATCTAAAGCTGTGTATCCTCTGTATCCTCTCTGAGGGCTGAAGCAGGGCTCTGCAGAGCCCTCTCATCTCTTAAAAACAGAACAGCTTAGCTCCTAACAGGGCTTGAGCCTTCACATTTCTCTTCTGTGGTTAAAAAAAACCACATCTTATTAGAAGCATCTGTGCTCTGTGTAACACTCAATTCACACATATTAGCCACTGCTTAACTTTGGTGTCTCTTTTATATTCCATACAGCAGCTCCAATGTACTCAGCAGGGTGGTTTTCAGTAGCCAATGCAGAGCACTTTCCACGCAGCAAAAAGAGCTTCTTTGGCTTTTTATCTCACAATTCACTTGTTTCTGTTAAATGAAAGCCAGATTTCACAGGAAGGCACATCAGAAAGAGTGAAGGAGTGTGAAGGGGCTCTTTATATACTTTTTTGGTTGCTCGCTTGTTTTGTTTTTTCCTTAGGAATGGTTTACACTTTGTTTGTGTAGCTGCCTGTATTAAAGTGTTCCTCATGAATACATTTACTGTAACACCTAGGTCTGCTCTACAAAATTTAGAAGAAAGGAAAAAAACAGTTGTCTCCACTGTGAACATCCTCCTTCCTCTACCCCCAAATCGACAAGGCATTTGGGCCCATTCAAGTGAAAGAAACCCTTGACCACTGAAACAAATGGGAATTAAGCAGAAAAATTCCAACTCTGCATGGCAGTCTTTAACGCTGTGCCTTCCTCTACCTGACAGAGCTCCAAGTGCTGTACCTCCCAAAAAAAAAATGGAGAGAGGGAATTTTTGTTCCTCTCCTAATGCCAGTAAGTTAGAAATGAGAGGAGAAACCTGAGTACCATGCAGAGAGTCATGTCCCAAGTTCAGAAATCAGGCAAGTAAATGACCCAACCAAGTTGGTTTTCTAACAGGACAAACTGGGACGACTTTCCTCAGCTTCGAGTGCAGGATCTGAGCTGAGAATGTCTCAAGCATCGAAGGTCAGATGAGAGACAACCAACAAATGAAAGACACAAAAGTAGTTTACATAACTAACAGCACCTCCAACATCAGCTGAAAACACAAGGAAGTTAATCTTGATTTTGGGTTTAGGCAGAAACACTTGTAAGGTGTAATTCCCAATTCCCAGTTTAAGCCAAGAGAGCTGACCCTGGATGCCATGCAAGAATTATTTGTGTGATAGCAGCAATTTAAAGTTTGATGCAACTCAAAAGTGAAGGCAGGGCTTTAATAAGGCAGCATTAAGATAGGAATTGAACAGAATCAATACCCAGGATCAGCAATAAAAGATTATGAAAGACATTTCAGTATTTAAGGAATAAGCAGTTTTTGCATTTTATCCTTTATACACCATACCCTGGCTGTCTTTTGCCTTATTTTGGTATTCAGAAGTGCAGCAGAGCCACAAAATCAGGGAACTGAAGCAGACAGGAAAGCTTTGGCTTATGGTTAAAATGCACGGGTAGAAATGCAGCTCAATTCCAGAAATCCCATTTGCTGAAATGGAAACCAGGCAGTTGAGACTATTGCAAACTGCATCAGAGATTAAACCAGCCTGTGACAAAGGAACCTTCATTCCAAATCCAGCACTCATCTTGTCTCTAACTGGAAAGTTTTTCACAGTAGACAGACACTGGAATGTTCTATAACTTATATTACCCCACAGTGTTTAACACAAACACTTCTTTTTCTTTTTTCCCCCCAATCTTTACAGGGAGGTCCTGTCCAGAACCGAAAATCCAAGCGCTGCCTGGAATTGCAGGAAAACAATGAAAACGAATTTGGATTTCAGCTGGTCCTTCAGAAGTGCACTGGACAGCGCTGGTCCATCACAAATGTCCTGAGAAGCTTGTCATTATAGCAGACTAAATTTTGTACCCATTTCTTTTGCTACTGTGTAGCAAGTACTGCATTGTCGCCTGCTGTACTGTATTCCTCCCGCTCCCCATCCACCCAGTTCCTTCTCTCCCCTTTTTTGTCTCTGATTTGATTTTGTGAGTGTGTGGAAATAGGGTTTGTGGGCTGGAAATAAGAAGTTTTTATTTCACAATGACGTTTTCACTACATTTATAGAGATGCTGAATGACAGGTGACGGGTAGGCTATCCTAAAATACTTTACAACTGTAAGTATTAAGCAAATGGAGAATATTTATAGCTCAAACTTTTCTTGAATAAAAAAGTCCAAACACTATTACTGTGTAGCTGTCTCCATGGAAATCCATTTGGAAGTTAAGTGCTGGTTTCATTGCTTTCATTAACCCAAGCCTGATCTCAGCATGTTGCTGCACAGCAGAATCAGAATTCTCCAGACTTGTGATAAAAAAGTTCTACCTGCGCACCAATAGCTACAGTGAGGGAGGATTTTTTGCATTTTCCCTCTCCAGAGATCTGTCTAGGCCACTGTAGCTACTGGTGTGCATATACAGGGGAAAGGTGTGGGGTATGAAGATGTACAATATGTCCCCAAGTATTTTTCCTCTCCAGTACCACTTAATAAAACCTCAGAGAGAACCCCAGGGTTCAAGTGAGGCAGGAAAGAGAATTTGTTGAAAAGAAGGGGGAAAAAGCTCTAAGAGAAAAGCAGCAGCTACTGGAAAAAAACTAAAATATAAACCCTGACATTTTGCAGTGGGTTGGCCTCCATTTCAGTGACTGAACCTTCCTTCTAATTCTTCATTGTTCTTACAACTCCTTTTTTAAAATACACTTGTTCCCTGGGTAGTGCAGGCTTGGGTAAAAATGGCTCCATCCAAGAGAAAAAGGTATGAATTCACTCTGCCTTTCTCCCTGCCTTGAAGGAGGTGTGAATGCAGTTCCATATCACTTCCTCTCTGCTAAGACTGGTGAGGAGAAAAAGTTGATGAGGTAAACCAGAACACTGGGATTACTAGAGTCTATTTCCAGCTGCTTTTATTTGTATGTAAATTCCTTCTCTTTTATTACCCTATTTGTTCTTTTTATTCTGTTTGCTACCTTAAGCAACAGTCCTACACTGGTTTTGGAGCTGGTTATGTGCCAGACTCTTTTACAGACTGGCTTCACACTGAGGATCAGCTCACAGCTGATCTCAGCCTCCTGGGGCTGTTCAATAAGCCTTGGGACACATTAATTTTAGGTGTTCTAATTTCTGCTGTATGTATTTATCATATACATAGATGTGTAGTTACCATATTTCTGCTTCTCAGAGTGGAAAATCCTGAGCCAACAACAGGAGAAAAGTCATAGAGGTGGAGATGGGCTGAACACCTGACCTTTGCTAACTTTGGAGGCCTCTCAGCCCTTTTTGAGTAAAAAACTGCACATTAAAATTAGAATGCAGAGTCGTTTTGAGCCATTCCAGCCATAATTCAGCCATTCCAGATTAATAGGAAAGAAACTACATGTTCAGACAGAAAAAGCACAGAGCACATGCGGAGTGGCAGGACACAAACTGAGCTTCCTTCCAACAAAGATACCGAGGCTTCGGGGCATGGAGATGCAGCCATAAGGAAAACACAAATGCTGTGGATCAAATCAGTCTCCTCTTGATTTCAAATCAGGATCAAATCAGTCTCCTCTTCATTTCTCCAGGCTTGCTGCTGTGGGCCTTCACTTTTTGGTCTGGGGATGTTTTTATTTATGAGCACTAGAGGGAGATGCCTGGCAAAGACTTGGAAGAAAGGTGCTGAGCTCTGAATTGCTGTATTTCATATAATGAGTATCTCCATAAAGACTGGAGTTACTCCTGATCACATTGCAGCAGTGTGCTGATGCCCATTGCCAAGTTAAAAAACAAAAACAAAAAAAAAAGAAAAAAAAATCCACACCCCACTTAAGTGAACCACATGGAGGTGCCAAACCACAGAGTCATAGAAAGGTTTGGGTTTGAAAAGGCCTTAAAGATCTCTTAAAACCACTCCCCCCTGCCACAGGCAGGGACACCTTCCACTCAACCAGGTTGCTCAAGCCCCATCCAACCTGGCCTTGAACACTCCCAGGGATGGGGCATCCACATCTCTGGACAGCTTGTGTCTCACCACCCTCACAGTAAGAAAATTCCTACATAATATATATGCAACCTAATATATCCAACCTAAATGTTCCCTCTTTCAGTCTGAACTCATTGCTCCTTGTCCTAGCACCCGTGTTCTGTGCTATGCAGCCGAGCCTCCCTGCTCCACCCCAGCTCCAAGGCTGCTGCTTCCCTGGATTCCCACGGGCTCTGCACTCAGGAACACTTTTCTTCATCAACCTTACAGGGAATCCCTCAGTGGTGACTGTGGGTTTAAATTTGAGCACACTGCAATTCTGGTAACTACAGCAGAATTACCAGAATAAACATTTTTGGTGGGAAACCCTATAAATCTGGACTCGAAACATCACTTTATACTGCAGCAATTTGGCTATAGGTAAAATGCATGCTTTAGAATATACTTTTCACTTTGTTTTTTATCATGGAGTAAACATTTTTTATGTGATAAAATAATAAAAGGGAAAGGGGTTTAAATCTGTGGGTAAGCCTGCAAAAAGGGTACAGTAAAAATTATGAGTGTACATAAGCATTCCCATTATTGTGCTCTGAGACCTCAGGTCTCTGAACAGACTTTCTCTGACAAGCCTCTCAGAAAAACACAACAGCACAAGCAGAACTGAAGGACGTGGTCACATTTCACTGGACACTCTTAGCCATGAACTGCCTCATCACTCCTTTCTTTTTCAGCTGCACAAAAAATAACAGATAAAGCAGCACTGACTCACACTCTAAAACACAAATAATCAAAAGTACCAAGTGGAAAATAAAACTCATCTTCCCTTTCTGGTAAACTATAGAAACTTGTTCAACCATCAGTTGCCTCAAAAGGTAAAAAATATTCCCCTACAATAGTTGTTTGTATTTGGGGAGTTTGATTGTTTCAAAGAGGAAAAGCTAGCAAAGAATACCATTCCAAAAGTCATAAAACTCCTCAACTGAGTCTGGTCAGGGATGAAGATGACCAGAAAGATTTAGTCAGCTGCCTCTTCCTCCCACTGCTGGACAACTATTCCCATATATTTTGATCACTGTTTCTTGACAAACAACAACAGTACATCTACCACATCTACCAGCTGATAAGGATATACTGACAATTAAAGGAAACATAACATTTCAAAACCCTAAGCCTTCTTCCTACTTGTTTAATATTTATGGACAGCAAATATCTGTCCATAAATATTTATTTATATAAGTACTTGCTTAAATATTTATGGACAGCAAATATCTTCTCAGGTAGCATTCCCTTGTACCAGGGTATCACCTACATTGGTTTCCCACTCTGTGTTCTCTCACCACATGGGGTAAGATACCAGCACCAAGGAGGAAAGAAGCTGTGCTGCTGCTGTGAGACAACATGCAGAAAAGAGGATTTCCACATCCTTAGGGAGAAGGTGTTATGGTTTGGCTTGTATCAGAGATCCCTGGGCAATACTTCTGGAGATGGGCTGTGCAGTCTTCAGAAAAGATACAGGTTCTAATTTATTCATTTATATGTTTATATACTTATTTTTACAAAACTACAAGTATTCAGGGGCACGGATTACCAACACCATACCCATTCTGGAACTGGAACCATTCCCAACTGGAACTCTGACAGGAGAATTCATGGTTATCCTTGCCTGCCTATTCTTTCCAGGCTTGTCAACATCTGCTGGCAGTGACTGTGCAGAGTGTGGTTTAGGTTTCTCCTCTTTTGCTGTGAAGAGGCAAGTTTTTTGGTTTCACCTTTCTGAAAGACCAAGGTTTCATCCTCCAACATCATGCCTCCTGTGTCTTTTATAAGCAGAAGTTAATCAGTCAAAACTAATCACTGAGCCTTTTTATGTATGTTAATCAAGAGGTAGTTGCAAAAATGATAATTAAGCAAGTAGCTGTCATATGTCATTTTATACTGGGTACCACTGCACACTTAGCTGGAGATATAAAGGGAAACAGATTTTATAAGGTCATACTTACATTGATTGTACCACTATTTTGCTTACAGACCTAAATTGTGTGTATTTGTTTGTATATCTCTACATCATCAAATACATGTAAATTTATGTATAAAACATAACCATGCATGTACACAGGCTGCTTACTGGCCAATCAAAACAGAAGAAAAATCACATTAAAGTGCATTTTATCCAACTACAGTCTTTAAGACACACAGATAAGACACCAAAATGCCAGGTTTGGTTCACAATTATGTAATTGTGACTGCTACACAAAACCCCTTCAGCACTACACCTATTTTTACCGCTGACAAAAAAAGCAGAACACAATTCTATTTCAACATCATTGTTCAAGTGAATGTTAAAAGTTTTCCACAATAACTTCTCCAACCAACATACAAAATAGCTGTGCTAGCACAGAGGAGGCAGTTAGCAAGGCTTTTATCTAACAGTGCATTCTTAACTGATTTTCTAAATTTTCCCCCTGCTACACACCTTGCTTTAAAAACACTTAAAAGTGCAAGAGTTTAGTCTCAGGTCTGTCATTCATGGCTATATTCCTTAGCAGCAAAGCAGTGTATTGTTGTTTACTGACTAACATTAGCTTTGCATCATCAGATAAGAGTGACTATTTTACCTGAATTCAGTCTTGTTCTGAATAGTCTGAGGGGATTTTTGTGAAAAACCATCTGAAAACCTTTTTTAGCACTACAGAAACTTTTCATGATAATACGTTGTTTCCAGTGAAGTAGCCTCATTTGGGGTGCATATATGATAGCACAGAATTTTTCAATTAAAGAATATCATCTTAGGGTATAAAAACAACAAATACATATTAGTTGCAAAAGGCCAAAGGTGCATGAAATTTTCATTCAGCTTTTAAAAGGAAGGAAACTGAGTATTCTAAATAAACTAGAAGTCAGTTTAGAAGATGGTGACTTCTCAGACTTAAAAGTATTAAGAGTTAAGTTCAACCTTTAAACTCTGCTGACGCTCTTGATCAGAAGAATGTGTGGGTAGTAGGGTTTTTTTTGTTTGTTTGTTTTTGGGGGGTTTTTTTGTTTTTGTTTTTTTTTTTATAAACAATACTAGGCAAAAATTTTAAAATACAGACTCCTTCTTATTCCTAGAGAACCAAAGCTGTCAGCAGACACAAAGAATGTTGTGAGCCTCAGCTTGTCATTTGGACTGATATTCCCTTACCTTCTCCCATTGCTAAAATCACTTTATTTCAGTGGTTTTTTCCCCATCTGTGACACTTCTAGTGTTGCCATATAAAGAGAAGCTGTAACACAAGCCACAGGATTTAGCTGACAGGGGCTTCTTCCAACCAGCTCCCTGCCAGATGACAAGTGCACTCATTCCAATTCAAAATAAACCACCAAAGGCTGCATTCTTATTTTCAGCATCTGTTAATAAGTTAATTATTAACATGTTAATTTTCTGTGCATCATATTTTTGTGATTTACTATTATTTTATAGTTTTCTATAACTCTCCTAGACATTGTTCAGCTATATAACAAGAAGGATCATTTGAGTTAAATGCTCTGCAAATGCTCACAAATAGAGAGGAGATTCTAAAAATATGTTCCAAACCTGTTGACATATCACCTTGAATAAGGATTGAAAATGCTTATTCAAAAGGATCCTGTGCACAAAAAGGATCTTGCCAGCATAATTGGATGCTGAGACCTTTCTAAACAGTAGAAAAAGTACAACACAAGCACTGCAAAGACAATAATTAAAAGTTACCTTGTGGAGAGCACTTTCCAAAACAGGTCTTGTGCTTTAGGCATTTTTGCTGACCATATCTCATCAGATCTGGCAGCCATTCAGACAGAGCTTCTTTTATTAAGAGATGAAGAAAGATCATCACACTTGAGAAGTGAATTTTAGTGATCCTAGTGATTTTTAGGGTTCCTCACATGCTTTGCTATTGAGCAGTTTTTACCTGGGTACACATTACACAAGGGAAAAAAAAGTGCCACCAAACCACAAAACCTGTATCAAAGATAACTTTAAATTTCTGGCAGGTATCACTTTTCTAATCTGCCTTACTTTCCTATTCTTAGAAAACAGTCCAAATTTCAATTGGGTAACTTGGAAGCCACATTTGCTGACTATGTGTGAGATACCTAATTCTTCTGCCTGCAGCTGAATGCAAGATGTGCCACCTCCATTTTTCTAATCTGTGTATATTGTGCCTATGCACTTAAACGTTAGATTTCTGTGTGTTTAGCAATCAACAATGTTTTTTAAAAAGCCTCTCTTACACCAAATTTTTTTAGCAAGTAACCAGAGTGTCTGTTCAGACTTGAACCAGTTGATATTTAAACCATTTTATTGTTCCATAGCATGACTTTCTCTACTTGGTCTCACTATCAATTTCTGGGGAACCACTTGCAGTGACACACTTTCCAGGAGGAACATGGTTATAAAAACCTGCCCCTTGATTATTAATTCCATTGTGGCCTATTCATCCATGCTGTCCTTTTACCCCAACATAATGCCTTGCACTGTTAATGGCACAGCAGAATCAACAGATTATTAGAGATTGCTACATGAGTCAGAGGTACAGGAAAATTGAGTTTTCCAGCAGATTTTGCTGTGCCCAGTGCTTTACCCAGAAAGGGCACCTGTATTACTCTTGCTTTTTAGAAACAGAGCAGAAATTCCTCTGGCATGAATGATACTGCCAACAGTTTCCTGTGAAACAACAATGGTTTTATACAACACTTTTCTGACCCCTCCTGGTGCTCCACTGTTAGGGTAATAACCACCACAAAACCAGTGTAAAACAAAGATGACAACTATAAAAGGAAACAATGAACTGGTACAAACACACTGAGGAAAAAACGAGTTCAAGTCGAAGTTTGGCTTGAGGCCAAACAAACACACACAGGTTTGCAGGCAAAGCTGCAGACAAGCATCCAAATGCTTCCCTCTCCCCTAGAGAAGGGTGAGGTTAAGTTAAAACACATTTCTACAACCCTCATCCTACTCCTCAGCTATGGGACATGTCAGTCTCCCAGTCCTTCAGAAGAGCTTTGTGCCTCTCCCAAACAGTACAATAGAAATACCAATAAAGGTGCTGCAATAGTTGCCATAACAACTGCTTTTAACTGGAATAGGAGTAAGGAATACAATTTCTTTTTGTCCACAAACTAACAATGTGTTCATTATTGCTAAGCAGACCCTTGTAAGCAGCTGAATTCTTTTAAAGCTGTTACCCTGTATATGCTTCTCCAACTTCCTGCTCACATATGAAGCCCAAGATTTTTTTCCAACAAAATTACTGAAATAGGGATAACATCAGCTTGTCTGTAGAAAACATCACCTGTACTTGACAGGTAGTTTGAGTCCATGTTTGTCTTAAAGATAAGTCCTAGTGATCAGTAACAGCACAAGGCAACAGTGACCACAGAGCTCAAAATATTTTCCTGAATCTCATTATTCACCAGTCTATAAAAAGGGGAAAGTCCACTTTCATGTGACTGAAAAACTTCCAGCATATGGGAGTGTGTGGTGGAGAGAGGAACTGCACACAGATGTTTGCAAAGTCTTGGAAGAACATAACATGTTTGATAGCTGGTCACAGAGAAATCAAGCTAGCACAGCATTCTGGTTATTTATTATGTTGTTTAAAGTCCCAAATGCAATTTTCTGTAATTATCTTGCAGATATTTTTAGTGCTGCACTCTCTCTATTCACAGCATCTTAGGAAACGAGTAATTCCATGTCCCCTAGAAAGTGCAAGCACCATAGCCACTGGCTATGCACAGTGGGGATCCAGCTGGTTTTTCCAGCTGTTACTGGAAATAGCAAATATCACAGTTCTGCAAATATCCATTCTGACAGCTCAGTAATTTGGGGCCAGCCCTGCTCCCCCTCTCCCACAGATGCTCAGATAAGTTTGCACCAGTGCTGCCATTCCTCACACAACAGAGCACCAGTCTCATTTTTTAATGTTTTCTGAAAATTGGTAATTTTACACAGCCTATGTATTCAAGTGTAACTTCCTCTAGGAGAAATTCCCCAACAGTTCTCCCCAAGGAATTGTTTTATGGGATATATTATAACTTATCACAGTATATATTTACATAAAGCAGCTGCTGTGTCCAGGGAATCATTTGGAAAAGTGTGTGAAGAGCACTGCAGCCTGTGTGAGCCATCATTTCCTACAAACCCTGTTCCCAGCAGCCAATCTGATGGACACTGAGCTGATAAAAGGTTCCTCAGCTGGTCTGGATTTGGTCTGGCTGCTGTCCAAGGTGCATTCACAGACCAGATTCCCTGTGCTACTGCCTGCTACAGCAAGAGCACTGCATAAATGCACTTGGTGTGAGCTCTAGCCACTGAGCATCCAAAATTATCTGATTCTAAATACTGCTCTGTAGCCAGGCACTCAGACCAGCAAAGTCAACATAACTATTTCCAGCTCCTTCATCACATTTTTACAAATAAGTAATACAAAAATTGTTGTTCTGAGTTTTCCTAAAGACAAACTGGGCAAGAACCCAGGTTGGATGTGAGGATTCCATCTCTAATGGTATTACATAATTATGTCTCTAATGATGCTATAAAATTATAAGATGAAGCATTGTAGCTATTTGAACTTGGCAATCATTTACCTTTTCAGAACTGATACCTTGTAATTGCTGATCATTTTGTCACAGCAGCAATTTCACCAAAATACTAGACTTAATTTTATACTATTATAATGGAGTATTTACATTTACCATAAAAATAAAAATAAATTACCATTTACTAAACAAAAAAAGGGCACATGTCAACGTTTCAACCTTGGAATTAAGAGACTAATATAATTAGGCAAGAGAAAGGAAAAAAAAGGAAAAAAATAGCTTTTTAATCTTTCCAGAAGTAAGACTGTTCATAAAACACCAATATTATATGATATTATATGGTTTAAAGTATTTCTGGAGAAGTGCTAATTAGGTCTCACAGTTTAAAAACAAACAAATAAATGTACAATACATTATCAAACTCATTGTTTTGAATTCCTTCTCAGACATTTTCAGGTGCTCAAGCTCCTTGACTTTTTGGACACTCTTTTCTACTGGCCAACATTGCTTTTCAGGCTTTCAGTGAAACAAACTTCTGACACTTGCAGGTGCTGGTATGTGGAAATTGTTAGTCTACAAGGAGTTCCAGGGAAATTGTAATGAAAAAATCAGTAAAAGTTATGATAGTACACTAGGAAAAGAAAAATTTTGACTATTTCAAAGGACCTGAAGTGTTTAATTTCAGTGATTAGTGGATGAAATGCTGAATCCTGCCATGACCCTGGTTTTGCTTAGCACATGCTCATCTTCATAGAAATAAAAATATCTCTGTTGCACCCAGCTCCTTTTTTAGGCTTCAGCTTCACCCAAAAATTATGTAGGTATAGGAGTATGGGGTGTAATTGCTGAAGATGTGACTGGTTATGTTCTCTGAACCCTCACATAAGTTCAGTCACTACTCAAAACCAGCAGGATGAGAAGGTGTGCCTGTTTTCCCTTTTGTCAGCAATTAATACTGAAGTGGCAGTTACATTAAATAACCTTCTTTCCCCAGCAATAAAAGCCCATTTTTCCCTGCTTTCAGGGGAGTGACTTCCTAAACAACACCTTTTTGAAGTAGTGTGGCAAGGATTTTCCTCTCTTCAGTAATGTAATGCTGTTTAGGTGAGCATTTAATACATTCTTTGCCCCTCCCATTCCAGTTAGATGTTTGGCTTTTCTATCTGAAAATCTTGAAACAATAATACTAAAATTGCTGAATTTGCAGTTTCTTTACCATACAGTGGGTAGTTGTCACATAAAAATAAAACTGTGAAGATTTTCACAGAATAAATCAGTATCACTTCTAAGGCAAGTGTGGGTCATATCCTCAGCACACTTCCAGTTTCCTGTCAAGTAACTTAAGTGTAGCAAAGGATATAATAATTAATTAATAAAATTGATATTTTAAATAGAAAGCACCCTGCATCCTTATCAAGAAGAAGCTTTTTGAAGAAGTTTCTGCCTGTGCAAGAAGAAGCACAGGCAGAAACATCTTCAGAAACCATCATATGACCTGCAACTTGAATAAGCTCACTGAGAGGGCCCCTCTTGTCAGAGATTTCAAAGCTCTTTGCAGATTGAATGCCTTTGAGTTACATCATTAGTCTGGTCATTTGACAGAGGAGTTTAAGCAGCTTCCCCCAGGTCACCTGCAACAGCAAATCTCCACTGCCAGCAGCCAGTGAAACATTTTCAGAGGCTGAAATGGCTGCTGTGCCCAAATACCATTTATGCATCTGAGTATCTTCACCAGTAATACTCACCACCTACTTATACCAGTGCTTGAAAATCCTGCCTAAATAATTTATTAGTCTTTATAACACTCCCATGAAATAGGTAACTAATTTATTTCTGTTGTACAAGTTAAAATGAGGCATAAAGAAATAGTTTGTCCAGGAATCTATGAACTAGTCCAGTATAAGAAATGACTAGACCATGATTTCTGAAGTGTATTTTCATTTTAAATCACCATGAAGACCCTACCCTACTATTTTAACACTCCCTCCAGACATATAGGTGCTGAGTTTCATCTACAAGCAGTGAAACAGGATTTTAAGTAAAAAAAATCATCTAGGTAATCCATCTGACTACTAAAGTCCACACATACTATATTTTGCGGCTAGAAACATTAATAAAATAATACTTTGCTAGGATAAGAGGCAAAGAAGTTCATCCAAATTCATTGCAGTGGGGAAAAGTGAAGCAGTACAGAATGATTATATACTTCACTGTAAATGGGAATCAGAACCACACAGGAGAATAGCACTGAAATTTGGCAAGTTCCTCCTTGAGAACATAGAACTATGTATCCTAAACTGGTTTTATTTTTGGTTTTTTGGGGAGAGACAGGGGTGTGGCAGGCCTGGGAATAAGGCAGCAGAAAGAATAAAGAAACAAAGTTTCATGTTTGCATCTTTGGGGGGATTTTTTTTTTTTTAAATATTGCTGTTTTAATTTTTTGTCTCCTCGAGCTAACACAGCAGACAAAAGCTTTTTGAATTGTATAAGAAGCACATGAAAGCTGGATTTGCACTGCAGACAGCCCAAGTTCTGGGCAGCTCCCACTCATCCTGTGCCCTGCTGGAAAAGTGGGATTTACATGTGAAACACAGACCTGGAGAGTTCTGGTACTTTACAGAAGTGACAATGGTGTATTATTCATCTAATTTCATCTTCTCAGGGCATTCAGTCCAAGGAGAAACACTTCTAATAACTATTATTGCAATATCACTCACAGAACACTCACTCTTCTGCAAGTACATAAGGAGTCATCATCCTTGCTCTGAGGAATTCACAATTTGTAAGGCACATAAAAGCAGAGGGAAAGAATAGCACAGACACAAAGGATGAAGGGCACAGGCTGATCTCAGGAGTTCTCTGCATGCAGGCAGGCAAACACATGCACAGGCAAAAATCATCCCTGCACTTACACTTCTAAATAAGTTTTATTGTGGGAACCCAACCCCCTTCTTCACATTCTTCATTTTATCACCTGGGAAATGCATTGAAAACAGAAGAGAATGTCCAGCCAAGATGGTAACAAAAAAAGTGAACCTTTGGGAAGGCACTTCAGGTTCAAAAAGAAAGCAAATAATGATTGTAGCAGCCTACCAAGAAAACAGTAGTGGTCCTACTGAATGTGAGCAGGACCAGCAGAAATAAAGCTGACAGCACCAGCCTGACAGAGTTCAGAGGCACTTGTGCATTAACAAGGCTTTATCCTGAGAAAGCCAGGCTGGAATACAAAGACATCACCAGCATTAAACCAGGATGAACAATTCAGGTACTGGCATGATCAAAAGGAAATTATTTTTCTCAGAGCAGGCCTTTGGAAGAAAAGGTTATTTGTGTCTGCTGCAATGGGGTGACAGGCCAGAGGAGGAAGTGAAAGAGAGCTTAGATTAAAGTTCTCTGGTTTCTATGGACACAGGAGAAAGACAGGAGAATAAAAGCTGAAAAGCAGAGGGAGAAAATTCCTTAGTTCCAGACTGCTTCTGCTTTTGTTTATTACAGGTTTATGTGGGGTTAGGGTTTTTTTAAGATTAAAAACTGACAAGATGCCACTGGTTCTTAATATAAAAGATTCCTTTTCCCCTCTGGTTAAAGCCTGCCTTCCAGTTCCTTTATGTTTAAAAATTCCAAACTTGCCCCAAGACTACCCCAATTCTGGGCTTTTGGCCCCAGTTCCTGTATTTGTATTTGCACCAGGCTCAATAATCAGCTGAAAAATAGAAGAGCAATGTGAAGAATGCTGGCCAAGAATGCACAAAATTGATGGGAAAAAAATTTAAAGAGAATGGAAAGGAGCTGGAGATGAGTAAAGGGAAGTAAAGCATGGAACAACTACAGGAACACATGAGCTCCTTGTCCCAAAAAACAAGTGAGGCAGGAGCTCAAGGTGAGGGATTGGGCACAAATCTGTGAGAGCTGATGGTGTTCATCCTTGAGAAAAGAACAAGGTTCTGAGGGAGAGAATGGCTGTCCAGGCTAACAGAAACATTATAAACAAGATTTTTAAATGTTCAAAAGAAAATAAGTAACAGATAAATGTAGCTCAAAATCTACTTTATACCACTTTGTACAGTTCTAAGTGCTTGGAGAGAACTTCCTAAGAGATAACTTTGTGCTCCCCAAACAAAATGAAATATCTGACTAATTTTTTTTTGTCTATAGACAATTACTAACATGTAAAGATATGGTAGGACTGAAGGGAAAAAAAAACAAGCCACAAAAAATAAATCAAGAGCATAACCACAGTGCCATGGTCCACTCATCCCTCATTTTCTCATATGTACAGATCTCTAGTAAATCACTAAGAAAAAAATACAAGCATACAGAATTTGAAAACCTACTCATCTACAAGCTTAAATGTTGTGCTTTACTGTGTCTTGAAAGCAATTGCTTGTTATTATCCTGAATAATAATATAATAAATATATAATAAAAATATACAACTGCAGATTCTTAAATCATATGATATTAATAGGAGTCCAATGAGAATTAGTACAAAGACATTGATTTTTTACTGATGGATTTTTTTCCCCTGGGGTGATACAATAAACAGTGACTGGGGTACATAATCTAAACTCTGTTATAAAAGCTAGTTTAATGCAGTTTAATTCCCATAAGGATGATGTTGAATCATCAATCAGCACTAATAATTAAAAAATAAAAAGCTAAAATGGGTTTCAATTTTTTTTTCATGTTTTCTGTTGTTGCCTGCCCCAGGAAGCCAGAGAAGCAGAGTTTACAATACCACACATTCTCATTTGTTATGCTGTTCTGCACAGCCATGAAACAGCTACAGGATAAGAATTCCACATTCAAAATGTACTGTCAGTAAATGGCCTTTTTCTTTCCTTTTGGAAAGGTTTGCCAAGCCCTCTGGGATCAGAAGTGGTACCATTAGAAGATGGATGGGAGAGTGTATTATTATGTGAGTATATGATGAGAGAAATAAACAGAAAATTCAGTCATTTTCCAGCCTGGTCTACCATAGAGAACATTAATAGACTTCTGCCAAAATTATTGCATTGCTGATACCCCTCAATAACCCCTCCAAACTGCAGGGTGATACAGGTGCCATCTAATGTCAGGAACAGGAGCAAATACACGGCCACAGTTTCTACCAAAGGCTGTATGTGACCTTAAACATGGTACAAGGCTTATCTTACCCCCAGGTCCCACATCTTAAAAGAGAGATTTAAAAACTCTCTCTCATGGTTTTGAAAATTAATCCGTTACAATTCCCACAGGGTTGGTGGATGACTGATCACCACATTTTGGAACACCTTCAGGGATTAAACTGGCAACCTGCAGAGCAGACTGCAAGTTCACCAACTGAACTCAGGAATATTCTATTCTATTGCTACATTCTATTACTAGAATCTTTAATAGATCCATAATCCATGAACAATCTCCATGTATCAGTGCAAGCTGCAGTTCTTGTGCTCTATTCTGGCTAGTAGCTGCAGAGGAACATAAATAAGGCAAGGACAGAAAAACTGATAGTGAATGTGCACTGCCTGATTTTTTTGAATTCATTGTTATGGGATGATGAAAATCTACCTATGGAATGAATTCTGTCTTCTGCTGTGTTTACCATCTCCCAAGTAGTGTGATCTTCCAGTTACCACTGATATTGGCTTCTTCAAAATGTTCTTTTTATGTGTAGAAATACCCATTCCTCTCTATCTGAAAAATCTAAAGTCTTCAAAGAATCATTATCAGCACTTGTCAGTCTGACTCGGTCCATTCAAACCTGACCTGGCCTGCCTGGATTTACAAGGAACATCTTGCAAAGAAATTATTTACTCTTGCTTCCCTCCACTGTTGAGGGAAATGGGATTCTGGTTCATAATTATTGATCTTTGAACTGCAGCTTTTCACAGCTCCCTGGACTCAGAAGATAAGCCAAATGCTTTCTCCTGCCCCAGAAGAAATCAAGTTTTGCAACTCAGTGCAATCCTAACTAGGACAAGCATCAACACTAACCTGTAAAGCATTACAACCTCCAGGAAAACAGCATGTGTGACTTCAGGTGTGACATTTGGGAATTGCCTTGTTCTAGTCCAAGAGTGTCCATAAACAACTCCCTGGAGTTCCCTAGCAGGGACCCAGGGATGGTACCAGGACAGAAGCTCACTCAGCCAGCTCAGTGTGTTTGTTGGACAGTGCCCTCTTCCCAAGATTGTCCCTCTAACACAGCAGGACAAGAGGAATTCCAGCTCCAGAATTCCAGGAATTGTGCCCAACAGGAATTCCAGCTCCAGAAATCCAAGGTGGAAGAGCAACTTTCTCCTCCCAACTTTTGTATGGTGAATAATTTGGCATTAGACAGCTCTTGTTTTACTTAGGAAAGGTAATTGCAGATGAAGGGAGACAGAACAGGATCAAAAGATAGATAGTGAAACTGTAATTCTGAATTTATTATTTAGGCAAACCCACACTTGAAAATGGAATGCAAGTTTTACTTGAATATTATCTCCTATCTATCTACTAGTCAGAGAGGTTATGTTAGACACCCAACTCCCTGAATGGAAGGAGCCAAAGACAAAACTCTCTGAACTACTGTGTATTATCCAGGCAATGCATATGACTCTGGATACCATAAAGCTTGCCTCAATCTGACAAATTGCAGATTTTTTTCAAAATAAAATGCCAGATCTCGCATGCAAACAAACTTCTTAAAAGCAAACATTATTATTGTTATGTTAGAGGGAGTTTTATATTTGTAGTTAAACCTTCACCATGGTCCCTTGATTTAATGTTTCAAGTGAGGGGAAAAAAAATTAGATAGAATGAAGGTTCAAAAATGGAGCACTTAAACCCCAGAAATGTATTAGTCTTAAAATGCCCACTGGGTACATCAGTTGTGCCACAGTACAGAGAGATTTACACATTTTGAGGAAACAGTTGAGTCAAAAAATTTTGGTGCAAGTAGACTTTACTTACTTTACTTAATCCCAGGGAGAGAATACTCATGTAAATAAAGATTTTACAGTTGCCTCCCTTAAAAACCTTGATGCTCAAATGTGGATCAGGAACATAGAACACAAACTAAATGTTGAAAACTCTTTAGGAAAATCTGGTGCTGTAGGTACCAGCTGTCATATTTTGATGAGGCATGCATAAAGCATCCCAAGACTCATCCAAGTGTGCTGAGTTAGATTTCTCAGCACACTGAAGTTTTTTTTACCTGCACATTTTACCATGGCCCTTTTACTGCCAAGGAGTTAGCTATGCTTTTGAAAAAGCTAAAACACGTGCCAGAGGGGTTAAGAGGACAAATACTGTTTAACATCAGTTGTGGTTTGTATCACACTCATCTAAAGGAAAACACATCTTAAAATTTGTTCTCCTTTTTTGTACCAATGAAACCCACTGAAATATGTGGAAATGCTGTGCTTTAGACAAACAGCATGTTAATGAACTTTGTGTTTTGCTTCAGTTCACTGAAATGGCCTGCCAAGAATTCTAGAAAGTTATTTCCTCTGAGAATTTATTACATACAGGGAAATATGACACACTGCAGCCAAGACACATCTCTGGAATCTCAGATGTAATCAGGACAGAAGGGGAGCTGAATTCACCTGGCTGGTGTCTACAGGATTATTCATCTGCAGACAGGAGCTCAGGATGAACTTGGTCTTTGCTGGCCCCCTGCTAGCCTTGCTGACACTACCAGCTAGAGAGAAAAATCTTCAAAAGTGCAGGGTTTCATTACCTTTTTTCCCAAGGATTCATCTTATTTACTCCCTCTTGAGAAAGCCTCTTTCTTCACACAACATCTTTAAATGATGCCATGGACTGGAAGTGCTGTAGAACTCCATCTGTGATTTCTGAGTTCACAAGCAGCCATTTGAATATTCTAGAGCTGAGCAAACTGAGGTATGGGATGAATGGTAAGTGCCAGTTCTGGGCTTTCCACTGCAAGCAGCTCATAAAACACTTCTATTTGAAGTACAGAGCATCATTCTTCAAAGATACTTTCTCCATTTATAGCTGTGCACTCGGAGTATAATCTCCAGCAGCACTTTTATCTGCTTTTTAAACACAAGTACCAGTGACTGATTTTCTTTCTTTTTTTTTTTTTTTTGACTAAGTGAAGTTTCAGAAAGGAATGATTTGGGCATGATAAATGCTTGAGGAACTCATCAGCATTAACAGTTCTTTGAAAGCTATTACTTTGACAGAGAGAAATAATCAAATTTCCCTTTGAGATGCATTGATGGCAATACAGCTCTGTTGCATGAAAGAGTGAACTTCCCAATTCCATCTCAGAAAGAGCTTTCATGTTAAAATGTACTATTTGGGTAATTTTACTAACAAGAAAAATCATAAAAAGTGGAACAATGCAAACCTAATCAACACAAATGCCTACTTAATGAAAAGCAAAGCTCATTAAAAACCAATAGCAATTTGGTTTAGAGAAAACAAAATATTCTTAGTTGCCTTGTGTTAGGGAAATTGTTGGCCACATGACACACACTGATGCAGATGAGCTACTCATTGTCACCAATTTTTTAGGTAGAAACAGGCTTTTGTGCCTGAGAAATTAGGTGACAATCAGAATCAGCTGTGCATTCTCATGAGTGTCACCAAAGAAAGGACCAGATTTCATTTGTCCAATTGGAGGCTCCAAATTGGAAAACAACAACCTGGAAATTGGTCTTGAGGACCCAACTTTGAATGATTAGTTTACCAGTAGAAGAGACAAACACAATTCAGAATTAATATTGAAAGATTAAGTATTTTTCTAATAACTTCCTCTTCTTTCCATTGTAATAACCCATGGGAAAATGCACTAATATAACGTTCACATGTAAACGGGCTAAACAATTGCTGCAATGCTTTGATCTTAAAACTTCCAGATGTTTGTTTGAATGATTTATGCACATAAACATTTCCTGCTAAATACACTCTTGTCCTTCACAGTCTTCTTGAATGAAAATCAGAAAGGAGAAACTGTTTGGTTAATATGAAGCTTCCTGTCATCAGACAGGATTTCCTTCAGTGGAAGTAACAGCCATTATTAATAAAGAATTGAAAGGTACCCCCCAGAGTCTTTACTGTGGTGAGCTTGTTCTCACTATATATATATATATACACATATATATATATATACATACATACATATATATATATACATATATACATATATATATATATATACATGACATACATTCGATATGCGACTTTTTTTCTTTTTTTTTTTTCAATCTTTTTAATTGGCTTGTGTTCCATCCAGACAACAGGAATGTGACAGGGAAGGTTTTAAAGTAAATTCCAGCAATTTATTATTTACATGCCTAAGAGCTAATTCTCAAAACCAGAGTTCTTCAGTTTAGATTTACAGTACAGTGGTGAACCAAAGGATAAAACAAAAGCACACTCCCCCATCTTGGAGTCATTTGTCAAACACAATGTGCTGATAGGGGACCTGCAAAAGGAATTGTCAAAAATCCCTGGCTCTGAATATCTCATCCATGTGCTCTGAATATCTCAAATTTCCAGACCTGCAAGTTGTTTTTAAAAAAGAAAAGAGAGGAGGAATGCAAAACCACTATTTTTCTACCATGCAAAATTTTATCATTATTTAGATTCTGATTTGAAGAACAGAAGTGTTCTAAATAATAGAGTAGGAGATGGAAGTGTTAAAAAACCCCAAAAAACCCCATGAAGAATTAACAATATAATATAAGCTTTGGCCTGACCCAATTTTGCCAGCCTTGTCATAGCTGAACTGGAAAATCCTCTTAAAAGCTCAGCTTGAGCAGAATTTATGTTGATTTCACGTGTGTTTTACTTGAGGAGGCTGCATATTCCTCCTCTCCACAAGGCTGGAAATCCACTGCAATGACTTCCAACACAGTCATCAAGCTCGGGAGATTTCACTGTAAGTGAAATTCACACTTACATTTTAAAAAAAAAATTTAAATCCTCCTTGATAGTAGGATGTTTAAAGTGCTAGTCATTGCTTGATGGGAGGCAATAGGTACTAAGCAATTTCAAAACCAAGGCTTCTAATTTACCTTTCCCAAGTGAAGGGTAAATTGCCCTGATTTCTTGGCTCCCATCTCCTGTTTGCTTTTTGGTTTGGGTTTTTTTCTGAGTAAAGGATATAGAGACAAAACTAGGTCATGTGAGTTTTATTTCAAGCAAGATTAGTAAAGGAAGAGGCAATGTTTCCTTAACAAAAAGGTGCCATAGGCAAGAGTAGACAAACTTTAAGACATGCAAGTCCCTCACCAGGTGTGTTTGGGATATGTTTGAAAGAAGAAATTGTAAAAAAAGTGAAGAACATGAGAACAAAAGTGAAAGGAAGGAGAGGAGTAAGGCAAACATATTATAGTCCTTCCAGATAAAAATATCCTGTAAAAAATATCCATTAGTATCCAAAATCCACAATTAGTATCCAAATCCACTGATTTGCCCTATCACACATTAAGCTTGGTTCATCCAGGAGAATCGAAGAGAACTGAAAGAACAGAGAACTGAAGCTTGACATTCCAACTAGTGAAGAGCATCTCCCACATCAGAAATAAACCTCTGGTCTCTAGTGGAAGAAGAGAGAAAAGGGACACAGCAGAGAAGTCAGCTCTTTGCTGGAGCTGCTTCTTGCAGCTGACAGAGGATCAACCCAGTTCTTGCCCTTTTCCAGAAAAAGAAAGGCAGTGTGTACTGTAGAGGGTAATCCATGCCACTGCCCTACATTTGGCATTTCCCATCCTCCCTGAGGAAATGAGTGTCAAGTGTGAACGTATTTCCTTTGCCATTTAGTAGAGCTCTTCATCACAGGCTCTAGAGCTTCTCTTCCTTATCACCCAGGAATTCCATCATCATCACTATTGTTTGTGAAATTCCCATTTGTCTTGTCTTCATCTAATGACACCATTCTCTCTCAATTTGCCTATGAATCAGATACTAAAATCTGCCTTTTAGCCTTTGGAAAAAAAGGCTCACCTGTGAAGCTCTCTGAAGAGTCAGAATACAGAAACCCTGATTGTCACCCCTGACATTCTGTGCCCTTCCACAGAAGCAGGACTTTCATACATCAGCATCATTTTCCACTTGTTTTTTAACATGTCTGAAACTCTGCAGCTGGACTAATGACAAATCAATGGAATAACCACAGGAATATCTCACATCTATCTTCTGCTGTATTGTATCACCTTCTTAGCTCCTCAGGCAGCATAAATGTGGCACCAGTTGGCCACTATCATCTATGACTGGGCTCACTAATTTCAAATACAGTGTAAAGAATTATTGTAATACAGTGTAAAGAATTGTTCTGTACAGATATGCAGTAAAATCAAGTTATCAATTTTTTTTCTCTTTAGTTTCCAGATAAAGAATAGCAGGTGTAGTATAAATAAACTAATTTGATGGGATTCATGCAAAACAACACTATCTCATATAGGGCATAAATAGCTTTTTATACGGTTTTTTCCCCTATAAATTCAATAGGAATATATCAAAGAGGACAGCCTCAAATTTCATTTAGATTTTGCTAGAGGAATCTTAAGGAACAGTGTTTTACAGCAGAGTATAGGCACTGCTGCTCCATAAGTAGAACACAACTGCTCTCTTCATCTTTGAATTCTCTGGACTTTATTTCAGAGAATTCAGCCAATTTAGTGCTTATTCCCAATCAGGTAAAAAGTTGTGAATTCATCAGTATGCACAGGTCTTACTTAAACACATACTCCTGTGCAACTCACTGGAAGTTACATGATGTATTTAAGCCTTCATCCATGGGGTTCTAAGAACCACCAAGCCTTAAAACTTTAGTTAATAATCTTTTATGCAGATAAAAATCAAAGTTGGGACTTCACTCACAGCTTAAGAAGAATCAAATGATGATTTAACTGAGTGATTCCAGAATTTTTCAGAAATAGTCCTAATCCAATGCATGTCAAAATTGTAGGGTTTTTTATCATGTGTATCTGTTCTCATGACAGATGATTGTACATGTGTGGTAATTCAGGAGAAGCATCCCTTTTTTGTCTACACCTCAAGACAATATTTGGTTGTGGTGTGGCATGAGTGTTTCCAGAATATCTAAGTTAATACAAAAACCTCTTCCACTATGCACTGGAAAAATCTGTCCACCAAAAATCCTACTGTTTATAGCAGAACTAGGATATCATCCTGGCATCCACCATCCTGGCTTAGTGCAGGTTAACATAGTCTGCAGTCATCCTTTGAAAATAAATGCTAGAAAGGTACTGAGCTTTCCCAAAAAAAGCAGCAAGCAAAAGTAAGCCATCGTGAGATATGCTGTAGTTAGGGATCTGTGGTGCTGCAGTTCTGGGGTTTTTGTTGCTCTGGAGACCATATCAGAGGATAATACTGTGATGGATATTCAGGGGAGAAAACACAGAAAGATGAGACCCAGCAACAGAGACAGACAGATGACACTGCCACCCCCAGCCAAAAGCCTTCTAAATTAAAAAAAAATTTTAAATATGATTTTAAAAGCAATTCATTGGTAGAACTTCTCTGGCTTCTATATATTCAGATGAGATTTCCCCAAGTATTTGATATTTGTTATTTAATAATAAACAAACTCAGAAGAGATAAGACAACAAAATGAAAATTTGCTATTTCAAAGCTGAGACTAAAATAAAATCCTTCTTACCACAGGGAATTATGACATCTGAAAACATCAAGGGGCATTACAGAGTGGAAGGACCCCAGGGTTTCTGTTAGGCCTTCTCCATGCTTTAGCAATAACTACTTGCATTTAAAGGTAGCAGAGGGTAGTTTGGGAAAGAAATGTTGGATACATGGAAAGCTAGCAAAGCCAAAAGAACTCTTATCCAGAAAAATCTGAAGGAAATAAATCAACCTTAACTTTCATGCTGCTGTGTGAATATATATGTGTGTATATATAAATACATATATATTTTCAGTGTGTAATTCTAAAAGAACTAGAGGGGGGGAAGACACATTAAATGCATTTAATCCTAAATATTTGTTTATATAAAGCAACAAGATGTCAAGGATTTGCTTACTGAAGTTTCTTTCACTGGCATTCTTAATGTTTGTTTTTTAAAATTTTAAAATCCTGTGCTTTGTTTCTACTCATTCTTTAGTCTGATCTTCCTAAAATGACCAAGCTGATATTGTTATTATTGAGCCAATTATTTTCATCTGACACATGGAACAAAACAAATAGCCTATTCCCCTCCAATTTACTTTTTTAACAAATAGTGCCCCTGCCTCCTTTTTTTAACCACTGAAAGTTTATAATATATTTCCTATGCAACTCATTCCCTAAATTAATAGGATCTGAACAGGGCAGGCTAGAAATGTAGGGGTTTAACTACCTTTGCTATTAAAGAAAGATGTAAATACAACTTTACTGATCTGAAGTGAGAAAGGCTCAGAAGGGAGGCTGGCAGCAGTGGAAAAAGGAGGAAAACATGCACTTGGAAACAGTCACCCTCCCCACAACACTAAGTGAAGGTACCAGCTTTCTTCCCTTGTCTTCCTGAGGCACATTTTCACCATTTATTCAAAAAAATAAACTGAACTACATAAGATTATCGGGAACCAAAAAATGTCCCTGAACTATATAAGAAAAAAATGTCCCTGAACTATATAAGTACAGTTGCTACAAAAGAATATGAAAATTCTTTTTTATTAATAAATTCTAAGCCATGTGCATGAACTGTATATTTGTAAAAGGAAGGAAATAAGGGAAAGAGAAAAAACAAAAACAAAACCAACAACCCTGTGGGAAAAGCTTTCTTCATCCAAGGAGCATCACAGTTAAACAAACAAACACACTGGAAAAGCATCAAGGGAAATTCATTATATTATACTCAAGAGACAATTTAATAGCAACAATGGAAACTGTTCAGGGACTGTGACTTCTAAACTACAGGTCCTGAGAATCTCCTGCCTCCTTGAGCAGCTGCAAAACACCAGTTCCTAGTCTGGCTGTGGAGCCTTTGGCACCTTGGTGCTGGTGCTTCCTGCAGCAGAACCTCACTGCTGATGGCTGAGACAGCAGCACAGACAGCTCCAAGCCTACCTGGGGTAAGGCACAACTCAATATGTTGAGTAGAGCTGAGTAAACACTTTGCTTCCCTTTAGCATTTCTCTTTCTTCAGGCTAGGAGTTTAATTTTCTTTTTGACACTTATGAAAGACAGGAGAGAGAGGCGCTTTCAAGGAAGTGGAGATAGCAGTTTGAAATTCCCAGTGCAAAAAAAAAAGACTTCTTTTACCCTGTGTACCATTCTGACTACCAGGCCCTCAGCAAAACACCCTCAAATAATAACAATAATAATAATAATAACCCTGTCCTGCAGCATTTCATTTGAGGATCTATTTCTGTGCTCCTGCAGTGCCTTCCACTTGAAGATTTCCCTTTCCTCTATGACCTAATAACCAATATACTTGACAGGGATCAGCTCGACAAATACCCAAAAAAACACAAACCAAGAAAAACAACCCGCTCAAAAAACAAAACAAAAAAACAAAACAAAAAAAAGGGAGGATTATGAAAATACATTTCTCAAGTATCTGGTTCAGAGGATCAGAGGATCCATAATCAGTTTGAGAAGCCAGTGTTGCTCTTTGCACCTTGTCACAGATGGGAGACCAATACATGGAACAATCCCAGGTCCCTCAACACAGTGGATGCAAACCACACAGGGCACAAACTTTAGGAGTTCAGGTATTCAAAGGGGTCACTTTCCCCATCTGTTTCAGATGGCAACAAATATTTTTTTCCCCTGTTCAGTGCTGCAGATTGCTTGGACAGCAAATTAGAACATGCAAAACCCTTCTGTGAGTCCTGAATCAATTCCATACCTGTCTAGGTGGGGATGCTTGGCCCAGCAGTCACTCTCTTCCTGGTCTGAATTAACACCAGTTCTAGAAAGTACTTGGAGTTTTCAGATGTTTGGTTGATAACTGCATTTGGATTGTGCATCAGCCTACGTAGGATGAAGAATGCCAAGTTGCTGAAACATGTTTCAGAAAACCTGTATCTTCCAGGAATACTTTTGCTACTGACACATACAATTCATTTTTTATGACGTATTTCCAGTCTAATTCATTCCCTGAATATGTATGAATATTTTAAAATATAGAACTTAGGTTTGATATGCCCTCTTTTTTTCTTAGCACTTTATGAGAGTCCACTGTCCTCAGACCCTGATCTCATACTAGTGGCTATGTAATCTCTAAGCTTCATAATGGTATTTAAAGAATTCTGTTGATTAATAGCTTTCCTTGTCAATTAATAATCAAGATCCTCTATATGCTACAGGCCAGCCTGTGTTATTAATGTTTACATTTGTCAGTGTATAAACAGTCATACTTCCTCCTAAAAGCTTAAGAAGCAGAAATATTTTATACTGAAAGCAATAAAGATTCTAAAAAGTACACACACAGATAACAGCAGTACCAATGCACTCAAATATCTCCAGTGCTGAATGTAGAAGAAAAGAACTTGCTACAGAATACTAAAATATAAAGGAAAACCTTCATAATCTTTTTTGATCTTCAACTGAAAGCAATTCAGCTGTTCTTTCTGACGAGCTGCAAAATCCTATAGCTGAAATCAGTCATGCATCTTCTTTAGGAAATGAGAAAATAATAGTTTGAACTTTGGAATTCCATACAGAAATTAGAAATTCCATGCAGAAATTAGAAGAAAAGTCATCTTAATGAAACATACTTTTCAGGATGATTCTGTGCTCTAAATTAACGCTGACTTTTGAAGAGTTCTGGAGAAACCTGTGCCATTTCAGCAAGCACTAATGGATATTTACAGAGTGCCTCTGAGCAGGATTATCACCATTTCAAACAGCTCCAAAAGTCAGACAGATTAAGTACAAACTGAGGAAACCTTCTCTTCAGTACTTTTTTCTTGATGTAAATGAAGTTAAGGCTCTGAAACAGCTTCATTTTAAGAACTACAAAAATAAGAAAAATACTTGTAACTGTCTACACCACCACCAATACTGAAAACTACCCTGGATTTGAGAAAAACTCAAGGCAGTCTGCACCAGGCTGTCACAGACCACCTTTGAAAGGTTCCTTCATTCCCAAACTTTCCATGAAACTAAGGCATTTATGACCTACCCCAAACATGGAAATCAAAGTGACCAAAATTTCAAAAGAAAATCTGAAGTCATTAGCAATTACTGAAAAATTTAACCACAGCTTTAAATAAATAAGTGACCCTTTAGGGCACTCAATTACAGTTTGCTAAAATGTTAATAGATGTAGCTCTTTTCTTCACCCTTCTCTCTCACCTCCTGACCTCCCTGAAATGCACTAGCTGAACAAGTATTATTTTAAATCTCTTCTTTTCTCTGTTCAGTATCTTCATATTTTAGCACTCTTCCAGTACTCAGAAAGAGCAAACATTTTGTTCTCAGCCATTAAGTCTCTAATAACACTGCTTGTGTTTTATTTGGAAGAACAAAACACAAGTCAACAGTACCAAGAAAACAAAAACAGATCAAACAAAAACCCCAACAAACCCCAAAAACTTAACCCAAATCAAACTCCCCCAGTTCTGAATTTCCATGCTCAATGACAAATGGAAACTCTATGAACACATTCTGGTGAGAAGGATAGAATTTTAACACAGAATATGGCTTAAGAAAGAGGTAAGATAAAAGGGTATGGTGATTGATTCTGAGCTGCACAAAAAAAAAAGAAAAATATTAGTAGCTGTCCAAAAGACTTAAGACTGCTCTTGTACTAACAAGAACAAAAAAATACATAATCACTGAAGTAGTACAGAATTTTCTTCAATATCTGACTTCCTGTATTAGAAAAGGAGAAAACACTCAGAGCTTGAATGTATGGCAGAAGGTTGATAGGCAGGGACAAATGACAGCTAAACTATCTTTCAAAATTAAGTCCCAAAATAGAGAACTTTATTCTGCTGCAAGGTAGTGTAAAGTATTTAATTTGTTGTAAAACAGGGCCCTTGCCATGCCAGCTTATTATCTGAGATGTGCCAGTCATGGGAGCCCAGTCTTCCCAGGGGCTTGAGCTACAAGCTCAGATCTTCAAAACCTATTACATTCCTTATTTATGAACTGACACACTTTGATCAGCCAAGCCAGTTATTCTTTCCTCCTCTCTATTTTCATCTTTCACCAAACTCTTGATAAAATTTTGTTTCAGACAGGTTTATAGAGCAATGTTATGCTTGGGGCAAGTCACTAAAGATTATTTCCTATGTTAATTTCAGAAACAGATAAAAATAAAATATACCCCACCACTGAATTTTCCCAACAGTCCTTCTCTTCTTGCAGAAAGGCACACTCTATAAAGATTAAACTAAATAACACATCCTCACACCCACTGGGAGAAAATATTCTTCATCTTTCAATAGACTAAGAGTATGTAGGAAATGGCATAAGCAAATTCAATACATACTATAAGCAGACAAATTTAGCTGCATATTCAGGTAGTAAAAGAGTAGTAAAAGGCTTTTGTAAGCAGCTGGCAGACTTGCTATTTAATTTAGTGTTTCACAGGTGATGGGGATAACTAACAGCGTGACTGAGGCTTTGATCAGGTGGCAATCAATACTGCAATCAAAAACAGAATATATATAACACAGAAATAGTATGAAGTGTACAAGTGCAGTCATTGAAAAACCCTCTGCATCACACGTGGAAGAAACAGGGTGCTCTGTAAGGCT
The DNA here is from genome assembly GCA_013396995.1 of Dicaeum eximium. NCBI lineage: Eukaryota > Metazoa > Chordata > Aves > Passeriformes > Dicaeidae > Dicaeum > Dicaeum eximium. Next base: position 239,773 of record VWZP01008577.1, read on the forward strand.
CCAGTGATTTTCTAATTATTTTATAATACTGTGTGTTCCTTAGAGAAAATGAGAAACTGTGGAGTTAAGTATATTTCAGAGGCAAGGGGCTGAGATGAATTTCTCTTTTCCCAAAACCTTCCCCAGTTAGAGACAGCAACTGTGGATACCCTTGTCTCAGAATCCAAAAATGGACAGATTTTTGTGGTTTCCCATTTCTGAATAACAATAGCACAAAAAGTCCAGTTTTAACTTAACAAGAAACTGCTCAGTTATTCTACTCATATTCAGAGATAAGGAAGTACAGAAGAGACATGAACTATAGTTACTTCTGTCTGTTCTGCTGAGCTCTGTACAGCTCTTAGTGCCTGACAGAAATTATTAACAGAAAAGCCTTTCAATTTTGAAAAGAAATCTTGTGGATCTCAGCTGTGAATTTTAAGCTTCCAGCATTGTCAGTGTTTTTAGGAGGGAGGAAGGACAGAAGGTGGAAGAAAAGAAGTTTCAGGTTTGTCTCCTGAAATGGGAAGACCATTTCTTTCCCAGCTGTGTGTGTGAGGGGATAAGTAGGTTAGAGATGTTTTGTACTCTTTACCTCGGTGCAGCTTCAGGGAAAGTTGGCACTGGCCCTAGAAAAATCCAGGTATGTCCATTTCCACTTCTCACATACTGAACAAGCTTCTTATTGTCCCCCTTTTAAGCGTCATAAAATTAAACAACAAAAATCCACAACTCCATAAGAAAACAATATCTAAACCACCACAGCCACTGATTTGACTACCAGAGTGAATGTTATTACAATATTGTCAAAGCATGATCCTCTTCATTACTTAAGTTGGCAGTTTTATTGTAGTGACAGAATTTAAAATGTGTTTTCATGGATTAACTCCAGCTGGAAACCAAGCCCCACACAGCTGCTCACTCACTCCACCACACTGGGATGGGAGAGAGAATCAAAAGCGAGTAAACTCATGGGTTGAGGTAAAGATGGTTTAATAAGCAAAGAAAAAGCCGCACACTTGAGCAGAGCAAAACAAGGAATTCATTCCTGGCTTCCCGTGAGCAGCCATCTCTAGGAAAGCAGGGCTCCATCATGTAACAGTGACTTGGTAAATCAAACACCATCACTCTGAATGTCCCCTGCCCACCTTCCTTCTTCTTCCCCCAGCTTTATTCCCTGAGCATGACCCCACCTGCTATGGGACATCCCTTGGTCAGCTGTTCCTGCTGTGCCTCCTCCCAGCCTCCTGTGCACCCCTGAGGCACTCTCCTCTCTGGTGGGGTGGGAGGTACAAAAGGCCTTGATACTCCTCAGCAGCAACCAAAATACCCCTGTGCTACCAACTCTGTTTCCATTGAAAATCCAAAACACAGCCCAGTGCCAGCTAGCTACTGTGAAGAGAAGTAGTTCTATCCCAGCCAAAACCAGCAAGTGTCCATTTTCCTCCCATGGATGATAGGCCTGTCAAAATCTTGAATCAAGGCTCAGTTGTTACAGTCCTACAAGCCTTAGATGCTGGAGTTATTCCAGCTCTAAAAATTGGAATTCACTGTTGACGTGCTACAGCAGAGTAAGTAAATACACCATTCACTTCAGCACCCCATTTCCTCGTTAGAGATGCTCCACAGAAAGTGAGCTTTCCTTCTGTCACACCCAAAGAAATACACACTGCATTGGACTGGAAGGATACACACTGCACAGGAAGGTGGCCTTTAGGCTGACCAGATGTATTGACAGAGACCCATTACATAGATTAAGACAGGAATTTTGGCTTATAAAGTACAAGAAAAATTAAGAACGTTGTCAATGCCAAAGTTTCTATATTATTTGAAGTCAGACTGAAGAATGCACAGACTAATCTGAATATATCTGTTCCAAGTTTGCACCTAGCTTAAGTTTTTTGTTGTTTAACCTAACTTTTAATCTTGTCGGATATGAAATCTATTACTCCATTAAAATGAATAAATAAATTTTTAGAATATAAAACAAACTGTTCACTTGATTACAAATCTCAGTACTCAAACTCTAAGGTTTCTTAGAAAACTCAGTGCTTGAAATCCAGCCTTTTCCAAGACTTTCCAAGAAATCCAACCTTTCCAAGGTTTAAGTAGTCACCATCAGTATGGATATGGGATGTAGAGAAATACCTGGTTCAAAAAAACCCCAACATATATAGATAATGTTTTATAAAACCAATTTCTCATGTTCTATTAAGGCATGAAGAGAAAGGAAATCACTTTTGCATCATCAAGGTGTAAACCCTGTTTTACTGTGTTTGTTGAAATTGATCCTATTCATCAGGAAAACTAGCCCTTTGGCATATATTCAGGCCATATTTCTCCCCTGATAGTTTCCACCAAAGCTTTCTCTGTCATCTTAATTTCTCAAGTTTCTAGACAGTGCCACAGTTCTACAATATCATCACAGGATATTTAAACAGTGCTCTGTTGTATTAAAACTAGAGGTTACATTAGTATAGGGAATCAAAAGCATATCCAGAATATTTTCTTATGTCACACCATAACTTTTATTGCTATTATTTTAAAAATAAAATTACAAACAAAAAAACCCTTAATCACACACTGCCGTGCAAGCCAAGGCAAGTTTCAAAGCTGTAAAAATAAAACAGGCGCCAAGCTGTTTTCCCAGGGTGTAATTGAAAGCCAGCTTGGCAGGAGCTGTGTTCTACTGGAACATGACAACTCACACTACTTGTTTAATCTTTGCCATCACCAATACAACTCTGCATCACGCAGCTGGGGACTTGGGGAGGGACCTGTGCTGCTTCTGCCACTGGATGTGCCTTACACCCTCAACATTGCAGAAGGAAACCTGCCATTTCCTTCTAAAGTAGCTGGGAATACTGATATCTCCAAATAAAAGTGTGTTATTTTGGTTGGGAAGGGGGGTGGACTGGGGGATCTTTAATGCTTCGGGAATTGTTACTCACAGCTTACAGCAACAGTCCAACAAAACCCAGATGCAAATTCAGTAACCAATTAGGTTAATTAATAACTGCTGCAACACTGCATAACAGCATAAATATGTCAAGATCAAACACTGTCACTAGACATTACTGCATGTCTTTAAGGATCCTAAAAGGTTTGCTACTCAGAGAGGATTGGAACCAAAATTCACTAAAAGCAGTTGAAATCTGGACACTTTTCATTGAGCTGTCAATGCTTCCAGTGAAGAACAAAAAAAACAAGCCAGCTGACAGGTATGTCTAACAAAAAGTAAATGTACCCTGGCCAAGGTGAAAATAATGCTCATTTTAACAATTTATAGACAGGGCATTAATCATTTCTTTTAGCTTTCTGCATGCACTTCTAGAGGGGAACCCATCTGCTGTATTTTATAAGTAAACCTTAGAGTGAAATGAATAATGCTTTGCAGTCAATAAAGAAAAGAAGATATAAGCAAGGGAGTCAAGCAAAGGAGTTAAGTAGTTAAGTGCCTACATGCAAACCAAGGAACACCATTCATTGCTACCATTGTGGTAGCCCATTCCTAAAACATAGTTTTCCTTTACTAACTGCACAGCACAAGGAAACATCACTTAGACAACACTATAATCTGTCAGGAGTTTCACTCTAAAACATAAGCAAGCAATGGATCTCAGTTCCACTGACAGTTTAATTTTCCTCTCTTTCACTTTGGGGAAATTATAATTTCAACCTCTCACATCACATTGGGGGCAGCTTTTTGACCCTCCAAGCACACTTGCCATCATTTTGAAAATATAAAACAAAACAAAATTATTCTCAATCACGTGAAACAGAGCTATTCTGATCAGTGTAGGTTTGATGTGTCCCAAATGACTAACATCACCCCAAAATCCTAATAGTGATCTCCACTACATAAACTGAGATTTCACAAATTAGTTGGCTCCCAGGACATGCTGAGCACATGCCCAGATGTGTCTTGTCAGTGCCTTAGACCAGCCCTTGGTTCTGCAGTGGTGATGTACCATTAATTAAACCAACTTCTCATGTAAACTGAAGAGATAAGGGTTCTGAGAAATCAGTTTCACGTTTTGATCAATCACACTGATAGCTGGGCCTAACTTTGCAGTTCTGGGCAGGGGGACTCTGGGGCAAGAGACACCACTGTAGAAGAAAAGGGACTCTAATTCCAGTCATGTGCCAGCCCAAAGAAAGGATAACTCAATTCTCAATGCAGATAGCATTAGAGCTAGCCTAAAGTTTGCTCCCACAACTCAAAACCATATTTGAACTTACATGACATTTTAGGAGTGTTTTTGTTGGGTTTTTTTGTTGTTTTGTTTGGAGGTTTTTGTTATGTTTTGCTTGTTCGTCTTAATTCTATTTGTCAAGTACAAAAATGCTGAGATCCTCCAAACTCAGGGCACTTAAAAACGATAGGTTTTCTACACAACAACAGCATTTTCTTAGCCCCCTCAGGATTCTGAGTGTCCAGCTGACCCTGCTTCCCTTCCCTGAACTGCAGCTCTGCACCCCAGGGTATGCTGACGTAAATGCAAACCCTTTCTCCTCAACTCTCTCTGTCCAGTCAGCTACTTTCCTCTGGAGATAAAGGCCACCTCAACAAAAAGATGTTCTCACTGTACAGTGCAGAGGGCAAAGGTCACCACTGAGCAAATCACCAGCTGAGCTTACATTATTGTCTTGGTTTGAAAAGACAGGTGTCTGCCGAAGAAGGCAGGAAATGGAAAAGGTAAACCTCCTCCTTCTGAATTATTAAAATTTTGAAATTAAGAGGCTCTCAGGCAAAGATATGGGAAGAGGAATAACAGTTCTTTACTAGGAAAATTTTAAAAAAATACAAATACAGTGTGGATATTCTCAGTCTCTGGTAACAGAGGGAAACAGCTTCTCCCAGGCTCAGCCTGGGAAAGTTAAGAGAAAGCATTAAAACAATTATTATCTTATCCCCTGCACCTGGTGTTTGTGAAAGATGTTTACAAGAAGGAGTTGTTCCTGCTCGACCAACAGTGCTTGAGAGAACTTTCCTAAAGACCAATCAGGTCTTTGCTTCACAATGGTCTCCATCAGAAGTGTGGATTTCTATTAATAAATGCCTTTTATGCCTTATGCATCATGCAGTCAATATGTCATCTTCTTCTGTCCCCTATATCACTCATGTAACAATACAATACTACAAACAAATAGAAAAAAATCCACTGACAGAGTCAGAATAGGACCTGACACCCTGTGGGTCAGGGTGTTGGTGGCAGTCCCATTAAATGGTGGCTGCTCCTCCTGCAGTGACAGCTGTGGTTCTGCTGAAGCAGTGATCCTGTAGAAGGGTGGAGTTTTCCTCTGAAGGTCCGGTGGTGGTGTCGATGGGCCTGGTCTTCCTCTGGGAATCCAGTGGAGAAGGGCTGCTCTGGTGTTCCAAGTCTCAGATTATATCCAGGTAGGAATGCTTGGCTCCTCCCCCTGGGCAGAGGATCTCACAATGGGATTGATGTCATTTTATCAGTCATGCAGTGAGACTCAATGGCCCATTAACAGAAGATACCTCCCCAGAACAAGGATTGGTTGTGGAAGTGATAAAGAAAAACTGTCCAATTAACAGAAGATAACTGCCCCACCTCTAACAGATGGGAATAGAATACTCACACCCCTAAGCACATCTTGCAATACAGGACAATTATACACACACACACATATCTAGGGGAACTATGTTATTTCACAATGCTGACAACTTAATTTAACAGAACTGAACCTCAATAAAGACATATGCCACATCCCACAAAGGGTTTTACTCTCCTGCTAATTTTAATAAACCATTTTCAAATTAGAGAACACGCTTATGTTGAGCTACATATTTTCAGCTGTTGCCTTCATCCATTTGAATTCCTACAAATATTTGATTTTAAATGCATATTACTTCAAATGCAGCTTCTCATTATGAATATCAAATGGTCTTATAGAATGTTCCAAGGGCTATACATCAGCAGTTTATTTCCCTCTATTTAAGAGCAGTAAAGTCATTGTAGTGTTTTTTGTTGGTGTGCAGAACAGTAATCTGTTAAATGCTGCGCAGGACAGTCAGAGAAAAGTTTCTGATGAACTTGGAAAATACCAGTTTACACTCAGGGTACTAAAACAAACTCCTGTCAAACTGAGTATCAAATTAGTCAGCACATATTCATCCTTGCCACTAACTACTGTCTTCTCATTCTAACTTCTACAGCTTATTGGACCACATCAACTCCATGGTTCAATTTTTCTTTTAAAACAAAAAAGACCCTGAACTCTTCCCATAGTATGTTCAATTCATTTTTCTTAGCTCTGTTTGGTATTATAATGCATATTTAATTATGTTTTCCTGCTAGATTTCCAAAACATGAAATTAAGAAACAGGTAGGCCCCAGCTGTGCTTTTGGAATGCAAATAGGGACAATCTACCTCTGTATAGTTATCAATAATTAATACCCAGTTAGATTCCCCTATGACAGATGGATCAGAAAAATCTTCATGCCACATTCTGGAAAGCATGGGAAAAGCCTGTAACAAGCTATTTCATCCATGTGGTTTTGCCCCACATCTTTATACATTTAATTTCCTCGTTCTGACCAACCACCCTGCTATTTTGACAACAGGCGCTACTGTTAGTAAGTATAGAGAGACAATATGATACAATCTTGACATTCTTTTTAAATTAGCATGGTCTCTGGAGTTGGTACTTAATTTGCACTATTTTGCCTGTTTGCTCTCCCTAGCAATCCTTGCAGTGTGTTCCTTCCTGAAGCATGTTGAGCTCTGGAGATGTAAAGGCTTTTTCAAGCCAGAGGCAGTTGCTCTTAGTTGCACTTCTCACACACTCACTCTTGTGTTTAGAAAAAAAGTTAACAGAGAAACAAAAAACAACAGAGAAAACCACAAAACAACCCTTCATTTTTTTTCTTTAACCCACAGGCTGAGCACCTCTTTTCTCAGAGCTCATTCCAAATTAGCTTTTACCATCTTTAACTACAGTCAATAATTGAACCAAAACCATTCTATCTAATAATTAACCAAATTTCCAAAATACCACTATAGCACTATTAAAGCAGTAAGAATATTCAAATTCAAGAATTAAAAGTTTATGAATTCTCCAGCCATAAAAGTGTTGATTCAGGCCCTGTGTAAAGAAACTACAAAATACTCTTCCCCTTATCAGGATGGGTCTTATGTTGTTAAAAAGCTTCAGTCTGTTGCAGGTTCATATCTTTAAGTTTTTTCTTTCCTAGCTACAACCACATGTGTCAGCAAGTCAGTGGGACTACATGCAGAGTTTAGAAGTGCATGAAAATTTAACTCCTTCAGGTTAAACAGTAAACAGAAAATCTTCGGATAAAAGTCTTAATTTTTAGCAGAAGAGCAGGAGTTCTTTTTCTCAAAAATTTACTTCCTTCCCCTTTCTTCTAACTCTTCAAATGGGATCCAAAGCACCAGCCATTTCAACAGCAGTGTTTGATGACTTCACATCTCTTGCTGGCATCCCTGACAGATCATGACTGGAATGGATTTTATTGAAGTGCATGCAAAGAGAAGAGATGAAGTGAGAAGAATTTATGATGTATTTGCAAAGAATTTATGATGCCTTCTAGTTCACTTAACTAAGCTTAGAAATAACCAAGAAAACTGATATCTAGATTCTAAAATATGTGCATTTTAGAGGTGCTATATGGTACTCACAATTACTGTTTTCCTGTTCTCTTCTTATAAAATAACAATGATTCTTGTAATATATTTCCTCTTCTTTCTGTCTGTCAGGAGAGCTGCAGATTAAACAGACCAACTCTTTCTAGTTCAGGGCATTAGGACTCAGGGGTAAGTAGTTCACTACTGCTCAAAGGCACTCCAGGACATTTTCTCTGGTTTCCCACCCCCCACACAGACGTGCTGAAAAAATTGTTTCAGGAGAAGCTTCAGCTTCATGTTTCTGGAAGCTCTGACTAAAAGAAAACACCTGCATCTCCTGCAATTTAAATCTGCTAGGTAGCTTAGAGCACTGCTGGAACAGGCTACAATGAGAAAAAACTCAAGTTTAACACTACCTTGAGCAGTTTTTGTTTTAACTGACCTAAAAGAACCTGTCTCTGATGACAGCAGGAGCATCATTTGCTCCACTGAATAAACCACCAAATTCAGAACTGCAACAGACAGTAGAGCTGGCTATAGCCAACATAAAAATAAAATCCCTGCAGCAACACTAAAATTTAAGGACTGAGTCAGTCATATCTAGAGGTAATGGAGAAACTAATAAGTTGAAGCCTTGGACCCACTCACTTTCAGTGTAATTCAGGCTGCACCTTTAAGTAACTCAGAGACTCTACTGTAAGCACTACTTAGAAACTCCTGAAAAAGAAGATGGGGAGAGATGAAGCTACTTTTCCCCCCTCCCCATTCCTTTCTATGTCCTCACATATGACAAAACCCATCTCCTAGCTGTTTGGAGCAAAAATCCTGCTGTTGTTTTTTTCTAAGGGTCTTGTGATGATCTCTCAATTGGAAACTGAGCAAAGTCAGGTCCCAGTACCTACACTGTCAATCAAAAAGAAAAGAAAGATGATTTCCTTGGCATCTTTTTCTTTATGTTTAATTACTTCTTGCACTTTCTCACAAGGGGTTAAACTAGGCTGGCTTATACCAAAGGCCTCACAATCTTCAAGTCTGATAGAATTTGAAAAACAGGTCTTGCAAAGCTCAGAAAAGCAGAGCATTCTTTTAAAAAATGAAGCTTGAAAAAGACATTCTGCTCCTTAAATCCCAGTCCTCAATGAAAGATGGAAAGCTGCAGGGACTGAGTGCATGTTCTTGTTGAATTAAGGCAATCTCTACCTTTAGGAATAACATGAGAGTGTTATTTTCATTACATGCCTTGTGCAAAACTAACCTTTAGACAGGGGCATCTAAAAACACCCTAATAACTTTAAGAACATTTAAGAATGTTGATCTGTTTAGAGAAGCTTGTGATGTACAGAATTCTAAGCATATACTCTGAGCCATAATCTTAGAAGATTACAAGCCCATCCTTTTACCAGCAATAGGACTCATCAGCTGAAGAATTTATTTCCAGATTCCTGCAAGAGTAACAGTCACCAACTTCTCTTGTGCAACCTGAATATTCTATTCCCTATTTCATTCCATATTTGCATCCCTCACTCCAAAGGATGCTTTTAGGACTGAGAATATATTGCTTGTTTTCTGTCAATGGGAAGCATGGAGCACAGCATTCTCTAGATATTAACAAGACACTGACAACATGATTGTTATCAGTGTCTTGTACTACTTGATACCTATCAGATGAACACATGCAAAGTTGTGCTTTCTCTATGTTGAATCATTCATGTGAAGGGGAAAAAAAAAACCAAAAAAACCCACAAAACCAAAAAACCAACAACAAAAACGCCAAACAACAAAAAACCAATGCATTTACCTGCTGACTGGAAAACGCATCACAAAATACTTGTCCAGACTGATGCTGAAGGAAAAGTCAAATATAAGACATCTCCTGTTACTAAAAGCAGTGGCAAACATAAAACTAAAACCAACAAATCTAAAGCACATAAGCAACAAAATAGTTTGACTAAAAATGTAATTGCTTCCAGGAATATTTTAGCTTCACTATGTGTGCAAATTAACACAAGCATTACTGTGGACTATTGAAGAATCTATCAGACTGTCAACAGACTCTTCAATAGCTGAGAGTCAATTTGACAACCCAATTACCTGAGAAAAACCTACTTGATCATTTAAATCCTGAAAGTTCATATTTACAAAGCAGCAAAGAGAAACTCAGCCTCTTGCCACCATTTCTGCTCTAAAAGTTTCTAATATAAAATCATACTAAGAGGAAAATAAAATCTCCTCAGTACGCTTTAAAACAAGAATATGAGTACAAAATTAAACCAGTAAGTCTTATCTGTATAAGGCTTTGTGCAGTATCTGCACACATTAACTAAAAAAATTCAAGCTACATTCTGAACAGTTGCCTTTGTAAATGTCCTTTCAGAAATAATCTGAGATGCTGCTCTGCAGGATGAGTCTGACTCACTGAATTGAGAGATACCATTGAGTCATGGTAGCTGCATCATTGGGTAGTTATGTTTCTATCTAAAACAATTTTTAATCACTTGAAGATACTCAAAATAGTAAGGATTTCAAAGGAAAAGGAAAAACATTAATGCAGAAATGCTGGTCCTCCTTTTACACCGGTCCCCTTGCAATAAAAACCACAAGGACATACATAAGGGAAAAAAGGTTATATAGGTGTCAAACTTTGGAGGCAGGAAAAGTATAGAAATAGAGTGCTTCTGTCTTGGTTTGAAAGACAGCTTCCCAGATATTTCTACTAAACAACTGAAGTTTTTAAGCACAGATCAACCACTGTTCCTGCTATTTTTCACTACATTTCATTTATCTGGCAGCCTGTACAGAGCTATAATTCTTTTCATCATTACTGTAACAATGTCACTGCTGATACTCAGTTGAGTTTTTAAGGGGAATGCATGCCACTTTGTGGGTATAATTGATTTAGAGTCAATACTATCTCAAAATAGGGAAAAAGATGAAGAGAGCAACCAGCCTGTTCTTCCTGACTCCAGCTTTGTCAGTCTTACATCTGCCTTCATGGCCCATTAACAACTACTCTTATTCTTAGATATTTTACACACTTTTAATAGAGAATTACCTTAATAATCTGCTACAGGTCTGAACAGAATGAGAGAACAGTAAATGGTCATCCATTGATTTCAGCACTGAAAATATTCCACCTAAGATTTAAACTTCATTTATAACCTCTCTAAACAGTAGAAATATTCTAAACCAAATCTATGTTAGACAGAGATGAACAACAAAAATGCATAGAAATCTGATTCACTTCTTTCACCCTTTTTTTATAAAGGGGTCTATTCTTATGATAAGCTGAAGTAGAGATGTTATAGTTTTAACTGTTTCTAGAGCATTTATGGTATTCCCTATGGTAACCCAGCAGCTGTCTTTTTTCAGATACCTCTGCTCCCCACTTTTTTTCCTTCCTCTAAGGATCACAGTTTGTCCTCTACCCCAACAGCAACAATAAACCCCAAACAAACACGAAAATCCACAATCATACAAAGAAAAAAGGCTGGGCTTATTCTGAATCACTACTAAATTGATTAGTCTAGAGTATTTTCCCCCACCATCTTTTTTACCTTTGCTTTTCCCCCAGCTATATAAAAACAAAACACACAAAACAAACAAAACTAAATCAAATAAACCCCAATGCAACAAACACACACCTCCATCAACCACTTCTGTGCTCAAATCTCAACTGAAAATATTTATCCATGTGTCAGTTTAATTTGCATTGTCAACTTTTAGAAGCAAGGATAATAACTTATCTAGTTCTTGTAAGCTACATATTCTTATACTATTCATTCTTCTTATATTATTACTCGTAAAATTTTACAACTGTATGACTAAAAGGAGAGAAATATCTAAATTTCTCTGAAGTTCAAGACAATTTGGCACTGAATGTCCATTTCTCCATTGAAACAAGTAAGCCATTCTCCAAATTTAGATCCAGAACTTAATTCAGCTGAGAGCTACACTTTCTTCTTGGGTTACTCCTTCATTACCACTTACTGATACTAAACAAGTACATTTTATCTAGCTATTTCATGGCCTCAGACTTACATATACAAAGAGATTTGCAGAGCTGTACAAACATGGGGGGGGCTCAAATATGTGACTCAGAGGGCTCACAGGTTATGTTGAAATTACACTTTTTTTTGAGAAGCTTTTCCTCCAGGAGTACCACTCAGGTGAAACACAATACTTTTCCCATAGTCTCATCATAGCTTTGAAGGGATTCATTTGTTTTTTGTGATTTTTCTAGGAGGACTAATCTTATTTCTTCACCCACATTCATTCCTATTACTTCCCCATTACTGTGCTACTGTAAAAGTATTTCCATTTGCAGTTACATACCATTGCTAATGGCATTCTTTATGCTCTGCTATATAGAACTTCTGAAGAAATATCTGGAAGTTATTTTAAGTTGATATATCAATATTTCTTCTTTAGAGATTTTGCTTTCCCCTTTGAAAGATTTAAACCGCTTCACAGCAACACAAATTCAGACTTTGATGCCAAAAAGGGTTTAAGTAGCTGTTCTGCTAAGCAGGATGTAGAGTTTCTTCAAATTATTCTCGTATCCAATCCATAACTTTTAGGCAAACAAAAGCTTGTCTTCCAGAAAACTGCATTTTTGTAATCTTAAGAAAAAAGCACAATGCCAGTTTGCAGTGAGTTACTGACTTGCATGAGCCATTTTGTGCCTTCCTAATTCACTTGAAAACCCAGCAAAAAATCCCACATCTCTCAAGGGAAGCAGAGCTTGCATCTGAATTATTTTTCCAGGCACTTAAAGAGATAAATCAAGAATTTAAAAGAAACTGAGTTAGTATTTCCCAGCAGCCTGCTTGAACTCTGCTCTGCAGGCTTATATAACTTCGTGCTTTCAGACACAAGGATGATGAGATATCCCCCAAAACAAGTCCCTCATGAACATCCCAGAGAAAAATCACAGATAGCATTATCCAGGGAAAGAGAACTGAAGTAATATGATATATAATTATTGAAGTTTTCTCACAATTACATATATAACTGTAACTCATATTCAGTAAAATGAGTTTTGCAAATGCTTCTAAGTAGTGCATAAACAATAATATTTCCAGCAGTGGGAGACATCCCAGCACCAAGACAAATTCTTTGTTTTAGAAAATACATTCCAGGTTTAGTAGAAATGTTTTTAGTTCACAAGTAAAATTATTATGTTTTCAGCCCAAAAGTTAATCTAATTTTTTTTTAACTCGAAGTGAGATTCTGTATGGTGTCTGTCTCAGGCAGCCTTTGAAAGACTTTACTGAGATAACAGTGAATTTAAAAAAGGACATCAGTATCATCGTACATTGGAAGAGAGGGGATTTTTTAAAATTTAAACTAAAGGATTTGTGAATCTGGAAGAGTGCTCATGGGGTTTATGTTGATTTGTTTAATTATTTGCTCAGAGTTTGTTTAAAGTGTTACCATTTAATATCAATTAATATTTATATTTTTTAAAAAACCAAACACATTCGCTGTCAGAACACAATCTCTGACTGAGATAAAAGGCAAAACCACATGAAGTGCCTGAGTAGCTTTCCAAACTGAAGGACGTGAACCTTTCCTTGTTTTCCAGCTTTTAGAATGACAACAGTTAGATTTAAGAATTTTACATGCAAAAATCTGTAACTGAAACAAAATGCAATAGAAAAATTCAATACACTTATTAATAATTTTGCCCTCGAGGTTTGCAAATTCTAAAAAGATAGTGTAAGTCTGCTGAGTTTGGAATTTTACATCTGTATTTTGTATTCTACACACTAATTTGGCAGAGGTTCTAGGCCAAGTCCTGCATTACTTGGTCAGGCCAAACAGCTCTCCAGGAACTGGCAGACAAATAACTGTGTCTCACAGTTCAGCATTATAAGAAGCTATCCAAAAATGGATTTATGCCTTAAATAACACAAGGACATCTCTTACAGAATTTATGTACTACTCAGTGTGTAATACTGCCCTTGTCTCATCTAGGAAGCCTAGATGTCTAGAGAAATGTTTTTACATTCTTTAACTCTGATACAAAAAATTGAAGAGACCTCAACTCAGCATGCACAGCATTTTACTGTAACTTCATCTTCTAATAATTACAGCAAGTAACATTTTAGGGTCATGTGGAAAAGGGACTCAAGAATGAAATTAAAATACTCACACACTTCAATATTATTCATTTCATTACAGACCTGCATACTTTATATTGCCCAGAAAATACAGAAAAGTATAGATGGTCCAGCGTAAAGACAAGGGAAGCCTTTGAAAGGAGAGAAAGAAGAAAATAGAAGGGACATGTTGAAACCACCAATGAATAGTGAATCACACACCTCATAAAACCCTCATGGGGAGAGACTGCTGAGTTCACAGCTTCTGTCTCCAGAAAGCAATGACTGCTGATTAGATAAAAATTATTACTAAAAGCTGCACCTTCATCTGTGACCAGTCAATTAGAAGACAAGGAACAGCTTTATAAGCTGTGACAACAGGAGACCAAAGCATTATGTGTTTGCCCAGATCACACCTGTTTTCATTGGTACCTCTGCATCAGACCCTTTTGACCACACTAGAACAACAAAGGCTTTATTATAGCAGGCTAATAACAGCTGTAACTCCTCTCTTCCACATTTTGATTCAGCTGATTAAGGCATGTTCATGTCCATAAAAATACTCCACATCTTTTGGCACTGGAAAACCTGAAGCAGATACCCTAGGGCAAGCTAATAAATGGTTACTTTTACATGCAGCAGCAGTATTAAGTCACTATCTCCAAAATAAGTTCCTATCTTATTTATTTGACTAGAATAGTGGTTCTGATTTCCCAATTTATTATATCATAAAAGCAGCAATGCAGAAGCAGCAGTAGAGAATTGTGACATAGTTTTATACACATATTAAAAGTTTACATAGCTTAGAGCTCTATGTTGTACTGCAGCAGTATTTAATTTCTTCCAAATTAATTGTCCAAGCAGGAGGTCATAGATCCTAAACTAAGCTTTCATGAGTAGTACAAAACAACAGCATCACCTACTACATGCCCACTAATGACAAGCAGCTGTGCATCTGCAAAGATTAAAGAATCTCAACCCTCCTTGAGCCTTTTCCCTGGAAGCAGCCATAATCACAGACTTTGAAGGCAACTACAATGACTCCAGAGAGCTGAAAAAGAGAAAAAGAAGGCCTTTGGAAGTGGGGGACAGGGAAGAGATGACACAGCCACATAGGAAAAGATAAGGCTGTCTCTCACAATAGGATAGCAAATTGGATGTACATACAGAATCATAAGGTTGGAAGAGACCTTTAAGATCATCAAGTCCAACCCAGCCCTAACACCTCAATTAACCCTGGCACCCAGTGCCGCATCCAGGCTTTTTTTAAACACATCCAGGTATGGTGACACCACCACCTCCCCGGGCAGAACATTCCAATACTTGATCACTCTTTCTGTGAAAAACTTTTTCCTAATATCTAACCTAAATTTCCCTTGAAGCAGCTTGAGATTGTGTCCTCTGGTTCTGTCAGGGCTGCCTGGAGAAAGAGACTTATCATACTTAATCTTCAAGTACTTAAAGACTTGAATCCATCTTGTATGTCTGTGTCCTAGGGTGACATTATGATGCTTGTATCCCCAAATCGTCTGTTTTTGATATGTTTATGCTGGATATTATATTCTGTGCCTTCAAGACTGGGTCAGAGAGTGAAGGCGGGCAGAAGAATCAGCACGGAGTTTCTTACCAGAGACTGCTCTCCTCCCACACATTTNCTATTGCTCATTTTTATGCTGGGTAGTGCTTTGCCTGGTAAATAAACAGGCTTTTTCCACTTCTCTCCCAGGAAATTTTTCCCAAACCAGTTGGGGAGAGGGGCCGTGTGGGTTTGCTTTCTTGGGGTGGCCATTTGGAGGTTTTCTCCCAAATTTGCCCTAAACCAAGACAGTCTCTAGTCATCAAAAACTCAGAAAAAATTCTAAAGGGTTGGGGGCCAATATCTCCTATTTTCCTTTCTTAGGATGGGGCAATTAGAAGCACAAATAAGGGGAACATCACCCGATTAAGATTAGCAGCACACTCTGTACAGCTTCTTATTGGGGCAGTAATTCAGTAAATTACCTGATGTAAAGCAATAAGAATTCAGAAATTAAAAAAAAAAAATAGAGACCTGTGGTTTTGTTGGGGTTTTTTTTTGTGCACATAATAGACAAGCTTTACAAAGTTTTATGTAATAGCTACTTTATCCACTAGTGTTCAAAGGTTTCTAAGTTTCTAAAGTTTTCTAAGTTATCTCATCACTATTTTTAGATAATATCTTTTGTGACATCACTCAAGAAACAAACTCCAGTCATTGTGCACTCGGAAACTCTTGGGATTATAAAAGTAATACCTGAAGAGCACAGTTAAACATGGAAAACACAGAAAAACAGATATTAATTAAAGTCACTAACTTTATTACCTGTCTCCAATTCCCTTACACAGCAAGACCTTCTCAGGAGCTCTGCAGCATCACAACTTCCAGGGAAGCTGGAGTGGGGCAGAAATCTGCTGCAATTAACAGGCTGCAGGTGTGTGCCATCCCATCTGACTGCTCCCACCTGGGCACTTCCAACTGGCCCCCCTGCCCCATCATTTCCTTCTGGAGGTCTCAGCAGGTTCCAATCTGTGTTGTTAATCTGAATTGTTCCACCACAATAGCAGCGGTGCACAGAGCAGTTTTCCTGGTTTTGGTTTGGTTTTTTTTTTTTTTTTTAATGTTTGCTCTAACAAAGAGCTCACTGCTTTTAAGAATCTCACCATTTCTGAATTTAAGTGGGTAGGTCAGTACAAGAAATCCACTGGTGATTTGTGTTCACTTTTCCTAGACTATACAGAGGAGAAAAACTCGAAGTATGAAGGACAGACTCATTAGAATCTAAAGCTACAGGGAGATGTAAAGCAAGATGTAAAGACAGAGTTGTTTGGACTCTTAAAGTAATTAACTATTGCTTTTCCTGAAACCCTTTTAAAAATCATGTAACACTGAAAACTCCAGGGATTTTGGAAAATAATTTAATTTAGGTCTGCAGTCCAAAGATAATGGCAAAATTGTCTATAAACACAATTAAAGGGAGCCTCTTTTCTTTGATGATTTTCATGAGAAAATATTTTTTCAAGGTTATTTAGTATTTTCTGATACCTGCAGTTAAAAAAAGAACTGCAATGAACTGACTATAACACACATTCCCTATTCTTTGCCCTGTGGGGAGAGGGAAGGAGAGAAATAGGGGGTGAATCTGAATCCAGAAAAAGGGAGGGTGGGAGGGAATGTTGAGTCCAGCTGAAGAGGGGAGTGACAGAGTGGCTTTGGTGGGCACTCCCCTGCCTTACTTGCTCAAGCACCTGTACCAGTTACCAGTGTTAGTCATGTCAGGACTGCCACAGAACTAAATTGACTTCAGTGTGGTTAAATATGTGAAGTTTTTGGTTTTTTGAATGGAAACTGCTGCTCTGCTTTCGCCTCTGAAATTTTGCAAAACTCAAACCCAAAAAATGTAGCAGCACATTGCTGTTGTGTGATTAACTCCCAGGCTAACGAGGGAGGAACAGACAAAGCCCTATTCAGCTGACAAAAGGACCAAATTATGATCTTCTGGTGTGAACGGAGTGTGCAGGTCCACAAAAAAATCAGTGAGATGTAAGATTAAGGCAAGATTAATGTGTAACAGTATTTAGACAGACATTTGCTGTTTGTCACTGTAAGTCTGAGCAATGATCTTCCAGATGAAAACATTCTATATCTGTCATCTGTTTTTATCAGGAATTCATAGGATGAATATTTTAATCTTAGTTGAAGAGAAACTTGAAAAGTAAATAAAAACAAGGGGATACAAAGATTAACTCTTAAGTCTATTAATACAATAAATATGAGTAGATACATTCAGCACTAATTACATACTTCCTGAGTGAATATATATTTTCTCAGTGTTAATTTTGTTGACATGACAATAAATTATTGTGGAGGGCTAAAGCTTCTGTGTGACCCCCTCACTTTTGTTGGGCCTAACTTTGTGTGCATATATTTTTGAGCTCAAAGTGTGCATGAAAAACAAGTCAAGGAGGGAATGTGCTTTCTAGGGTGGATAAAAAGTCACCTGGAAAACCAATCTTAACAGAATACAAATGTTCACTGAGAGGGTACATAGTGGGTCAAACATCATTATTAAACTGTAAGGTTCCCTGAGAAAGAGAGATGGATAGTGCTGAAGAACAAACACTAAAACCCAGTTTATTGGGTTTTTTTCACTGTTCCATTTTTGTGATCTTCCACTATTGTGGGAAAATGTTCCTGTTGTTTGTATGAACACAAGTGTTCATTTCACCTGTGTGAAATATGTTTTGCAGGAAGAATCCAGAATCAGTCCCCCTGCTAGATTGCTGCTCATTGACCTTTCTTTTTTTTCGTAAATGCAGGGGGGAAAAAATTTAAACCATCTCATTCAACACTTCTTTGTGACTAACCTGTTCAGAAGGAATTAATAGCACACTGAACATGTTGATATAGCACAATTTATTCATTGTAGAAGCTGAAAAGATTCACCATTCACTGTAAGTTCTTTTGTTGAATGTAAGCTCCTGCATCAGTTTTTTTGTGTGCAATGCAGCAGTAAGTTTTCCATTTGTAGTTAATCTGTGTATATTACATACCAGAGGGCCAAAATCAACCCCATTATAAGCAAACAAAATTCTGTTGATGCCAGGGAAATTACCCAATGCTAGGCTTGTTACCTAATATTCTTTACCACATTGGTTGGCAGAAAAGCATACTTGCTTTTTAAGATTGTTGACTGCAGGTCCTTTTCATTTCTTTTTAGTTTGTCATGCTTTTAAAATGTCTCAGAATGATCATATGAGATGATTGACAACACAGACTTGTTATGCACTGCTGCTGGCTTTGGGGAAGTTGTTTAGATATTACATTTAGATCTTTTTATTCTTCCTTTCATCTAGTAATAAGATGTTTATAATGAACCATTTTCTTCCTCAGGCCATTTTCCATGAGATAAAGTTGTCCACAAGCAAGAAAGCCCCACACCATTGCCTCTGACTATAGAACTGTTAGTTTAGATAAGCTTTGCTCTGAGAGAAAATCATCAAGCCTGTACCGTTTAATTTTTTTTCCTTTCAAGACTGAGTAAAAAGGAATCATGGAAGCAGGAATAACTAGGGCTGGAGAATATGATGACAATTTTGGCAATGAATTCAGTATTGCTAGCATTTTGAGACTACAGTAAAGATTAAAAAATTCTTCATGTTTCATGGCACTTTGATGTTTTGTTGCCATGATGTCTTTTTCTTGTACGTTGTGACAAATTAAATCCTTGGCAATATTTATATGGGTTTTCAAGTTGACTGCCATTCAGAGCTTGAATGCTCAGTGTAAATGAACTATGAGTACAGAAAACACATTCAATCTAGAATTTATCTAGATAAAATTTATCTAGACTAACAGCACTATTTTTCTCAGGTGTGGGACACCTTTAATTTGTATTGCCTTTTTTTTTCACCTCACTCTTACTTACAAAGAGCACAGTCAATATTAACAAGTAAGAAAACACATTTACTGGGACTTAGCTTAAGATATCAGACATCCTGGGCAAAGATTCTAACAATTTACATGTTGGTCCCTTTTGAAAACTCCTTTTGAAATAAAACCGAGCAAAAACCACAGCAGCTTGTGAAGAGCCTGATGCTGGATTCTGTTCTGAGATTGGTACTACAGCAGAATTTCAGGGGACTGAAGCAAAAAAAATTTTAGCTCAGCTGCTGGATTACATTCAGGCATACATGAGATCTGCTGCTGGTTTGGTTCCTTGGGAATCAGACACAGGACTGGAAGCACAACCTAATTGGACATGTTGCAAACACCAGTGTATTTGTCCCTTGAATTTCATGATTAAGGTAAATTGTTAAAATATTCCATTATATTCCATGATATGGACAATAGACAGCTGACACTGTATCAGCACTTTAACTTCTTTTACCTTCCAATAAGTTTGGGAAGTGTATGGCTCTATAGTGCCATTAAAAACCTATAAAATTGCAGGGAACTTTAAGACTGGGCTATGTTATGAAAAGCAGTATTTGTATAAGCAATTTGTGGCCCAGTACTAAAAATGGTGGTATTTCGAACCTGAATGTTAATGGTTTCTGCCTGTGTAGTTAATTTTACTCTGAAATTAATTGGACTCCTCAGTATTGTATTATTTGTAGAGTAATAGCCACAGGCTTTTTTTTTTTTTTTTCTTTTTTCCTTTTTTACTTAATAAGGTTTTTTAAGTATTTTATCCAGGTTCAAAGAAAAATCAGGATGCTTTCTCCAGTAACCAAGCTGCCTAGTTTTACACATTCACAATCCTACTTTTCTTTGGAAATTGTAATGCTGGTTATTGGGTCTCTTTTGCTTTGCAAGAAGTACTGCTATGGATACTACATCCAAATTACCATTTTTCTTGTTTATGTAAAGCCTAACAATGATGATCATACTGCTCTGACTGCATCTTTAAAAGGAAATTATTGTACTTCTACATAAAACATAGGAAATGGTAGATAATGTATGCATCGTTTGTTATCACCTTAACCTATGAACCCAAATTCGTGTGGGATTTTGTTCACTACAAAAATAACATCTCTTTACAAGGGATTTAACTCAGATTTAACCTTCTATCTCTATAGCACGCAATTTTAAGTGTGAGTGGTAAAGAGATAGTAAGCAAGCTGACTTATTTACTCACAAGGATATCCCACTAACATGCACAAAGGTTTTTCTAAAGCAATTGGTGTCATGGATATATTTCCAAGGCTGTGGGTTTAGGATTTTAAGTTAGAAGCTAAAAGAAGAACAAGGCTCAGGAAACAAAGTGGACTTAGGAGTTTAATGACTCTTTACAACTGAACACAAGAGGAGATTGTAGCCTGGTGGGGTTGGTCTCCCAGGAAACAAGCGATAGGATGAGAGGAAATGGCCTTAGGTTACACCAAGGGAAGTCTGGATTGGATATCAGGAACAAAACTATTCACTGAAAGGGTTGTCAAGCACTGGAACAGACTGCCCAGGAAGTGTTTGAGTCACCACTCCTGGAGGCATTTAAAAGCCGTGCAGAGGTGGCACTTAGGGACATGGTTTAATGGTGGACTTGGCAGGGCTGAGCTAACAGATGGACTCAATGACCTTCGAGATCTTTTCAGTATAAATTATTCCATGGTTCTGTGCTTCTATAGCCTTACACACAGACCATCCCTATAAAGTTAACCCAGTACCAGTCTGGCAAAGTGAAGTTGATGCTAACTGGTTGATTCATTTGATTTCCACTGACAGAAGCTTTGTTAGTGGTTGTATAACAACATGCAGTGATTGCAGCAATAAAATATCTGTAGCTGTTACACACAAACAGCTTTATTCACAATGTGCTTATCTCCACTGGCAGGGTGGTGTAAATAAGAATCCCCAGCTACTGCTCTAGTACAGATTCAGCTTCTCTGTGACTGTAATATTGATGTTCCCCCTTGAACTTCCTTCATGATTTGTTTATTTTAGGTATGATAAGTGATGTCAGGTATTAGGCCTTGCTTAAAGATAGCAGCAATGACCATCAGCTTCAAAGATGAGAATTTACTTGAGCTTCCAGACCTTGAAATAACCTGCTTAGCCACTTATCTCTGTGTGGTGCTATGCATTACTTTAAAATAAATACTAAATTGTATAATATCTCAGAATTTATATGCTAAACTAAATGAAACACATTATCTATCATGATGCTTTGTGTTTTTAATTGTAGTTTGTTTGATCTTTGCCCTTAAGAACTAGAAGACAGTTTGCTACATCAACAGTCAATCCCTGGAATGACAATAGGATACCAGAGTGAGAGAGCAGAAATTCTAAACATCTGGTGAAATTTCTTATCTCAAAAACTAAAGGAAACAAAACCTTCCTATCAGACATCTGGAGAAGAGACAATATCAGATCTCACAGTGGTTTGCAGATAGCTGCACAGCAGTTCCAGAATGCATATTCCTATGGAAATAAATCTTCCCTTTTCACTGATTTTCAGAGGGAGCACAGAATTTTGCTTCCACCAGATTTAGTTTGAAGACGTTGAGGGACACAGCGAGATGGTATGACATTTGTCCACAGCACAATATTGAAAATGTCCTCTGTATGGGTTACTGGATTGAGGACACATAATGAAATTTCTTCTGAAGCCTTTTATGCAGCTCTGGAAGGTCTTTGATCACAGTCTATTCCCTAATTGCACTCTAGAGAATAAAACTGCTCTCTCTTTTGGGCTGTTGCCTTTTACACACAGCAAAAATCTAAACAGAGGTAGAGCTGTAAAGCAGCCTCTCAATCAGCATGTGGCCACGAGAGGATATGGCCATAAAGGCAGTGTGCCCTCAATTGTTATTTAAGGGACAACCCTGGAAGATGATGTATGTTACCTCCTTAGATTTTCTTCAGGTTGTGAACTCCTGAATCACTGCAAAGAGGTTGGAAAATTACATCAGAAAATCGTCTCAGGGAAAGGGAAGCACTGAAGAAAGATGGAGAAGAAGGTGAAAACTAAAAACTAAAACCTTTCCTCTACTTCATCATAAGCTTGAGACTACGAAGTATATGACTGTAATCCAAGAGAAATTGTGTTCATCCAGCTTCTGAATGCTTTGATGAACTAAAACTTCATCTGGGGACATCCAACAGCAGTCACAGTCCTTAACAGTTCTGAGTAAGAAAACTGAGTACCTGTAATAATGCGTAAAAGCGTATGAACCTCTGAAATGAAGATTTCCTTGCTCTAAGTGAGGTACAGCACAGTTCCATTTGATTTCTTGCCACAGGTCTGTGAGGCTTTACAGCTCAGGTCTAGAAACAGAGATGCCTTCACCTCTGAGATTCGCTGTAGTTTAATCAGACACTTCCCACAAACTCCTCTTTGGTGAAGTGAACTCTGATTCCTCAGCTGAGTGCCCAGATCCTAGGTTCAAATTGCACAGTCATTCTAGCAAAGCAGATGAGAAATATCTTGTGACTTAACAATTTTCCTTTATTTTAGCTTCAAAAGTATCCGAAAAAACCACAAATGCTTCCTTCTGAAGTTGTCTAAAAGATTGATTTTGACTTTGTAAAGTGGACAACCAGTAATAATCTACTGCAACTATGAGGAAATAAAAAATGAGGAAATAAAAAGAATTTAAATCTAAGTTTGTAATTTACACTATCTATTTATCCAATTCACAACAACTCAATGCATTTTTACTTCAGTTTCTCTCATGCATACACTTTTTTTTTCCTTTTACCATTTTCCTGCCTTGCTGTACTCTTTAATGAGTCTCTCTAAGAAATGGCTGCTATTACTCTCAGGTGATGGAAAAACAAAAACAGGCAGTGAGTCTATTTAGGTTTGTTTGTTTTTTGGTTTTTTTTTTTTGCTTTTTAGCACAGTCACTACTTCATCCAATAACCACTTTTCCAGGCAGTGAACATGGGTTTCATTTTATAATAATAAAAAAAAAAAAAGTCACAGCCAAATTATTCCATATTAGAAAACCTGGGAGGATTCTCTTTTTCCTCACTGCCTCTACACAAAACAGAAAGTGATATTACTTAACCTTGAGGTTTAATTATTGCCATATTTTTAGTGAAGTCTTGGCATTTACTTTTCACATTTTTATGTGAACAGAATTCCAAACTGAAGCACTGAAGTTGTATATAGACAAATAGTATGTTTGTCTCTGTATAACAGGCATAATTATTCTTATCCATGCCAAAATATATTCTAAAAGCTTAGATATAATATGCTCTCTATTTAGTAATGATTCACTGGAAGAGTTTTTTTCCCTAAAAGTATTCTGTTTAAAACCAGTGTCCAACACTGGCTTGTAACACTAAAAAACCCACAGTGCCTCATCACCAAAAAAACCCCTCAGCCTTTAATGTAGGTGGTGTTAACTGTGCTTCTTTTTAGATTTAAATGATCTGACATTCAAAACTGTGGGTTATTAAGTGATTCCTTAATATCAGTTTTAAGTATTAAAGTATTATAGTATACTTAAATACATAATATAATATAATATAATATAATATAATATAATATAATATAATATAATATAATACTTAAAGTATTAAGTATTAAGATTAGCAGCCCTTATATCTTTGAGAAATTCAGGCCAAAATTATGGATGTGTGTAAACTCTGCAACCTTCCTCTAATCTTGATACCAGTAACTAAACATAATTCAAGACAGCAGTAAACCCACATTCACGTTTGAATTGTTACACCCTGACTTTTCCCATCTAAGACCAATAGANGGACAACCAGTAATAATCTACTGCAACTATGAGGAAATAAAAAATGAGGAAATAAAAAGAATTTAAATCTAAGTTTGTAATTTACACTATCTATTTATCCAATTCACAACAACTCAATGCATTTTTACTTCAGTTTCTCTCATGCATACACTTTTTTTTTCCTTTTACCATTTTCCTGCCTTGCTGTACTCTTTAATGAGTCTCTCTAAGAAATGGCTGCTATTACTCTCAGGTGATGGAAAAACAAAAACAGGCAGTGAGTCTATTTAGGTTTGTTTGTTTTTTGGTTTTTTTTTTTTGCTTTTTAGCACAGTCACTACTTCATCCAATAACCACTTTTCCAGGCAGTGAACATGGGTTTCATTTTATAATAATAAAAAAAAAAAAAGTCACAGCCAAATTATTCCATATTAGAAATACTGGGAGGATTCTCTTTTTCCTCACTGCCTCTACACAAAGCAGAAAGTGATATTACTTAACCTTGAGGTTTAATTATTGCCATATTTTTAGTGAAGTCTTGGCATTTACTTTTCACATTTTTATGTGAACAGAATTCCAAACTGAAGCACTGAAGTTGTATATAGACAAATAGTATGTTTGTCTCTGTATAACAGGCATAATTATTCTTATCCATGCCAAAATATATTCTAAAAGCTTAGATATAATATGCTCTCTATTTAGTAATGATTCACTGGAAGAGTTTTTTTCCCTAAAAGTATTCTGTTTAAAACCAGTGTCCAACACTGGCTTGTAACACTAAAAAACCCACAGTGCCTCATCACCAAAAAAACCCCTCAGCCTTTAATGTAGGTGGTGTTAACTGTGCTTCTTTTTAGATTTAAATGATCTGACATTCAAAACTGTGGGTTATTAAGTGATTCCTTAATATCAGTTTTAAGTATTAAAGTATTATAGTATACTTAAATACATAATATAATATAATATAATATAATATAATATAATATAATATAATATAATATAATA
>VWZP01008583.1:261-13395 GCA_013396995.1 Dicaeum eximium
TAGAAAGTTTTTTTGTGGGTTGTAGTTGGGCTTACTTAGTTTTTTCTTAGTTTTTCTGGTGTTGGGAAATGTTGTGGCCTAGGCTAGGCTTGGTGGGCTCTAGGTGTGAGTTGTTGGTGCTCTTGTGGTTTTTCAGTTTCGAGTAGATTCCAATAGTTCTATGGAAAAAGAAAAACTATAGTCAAAGGAACTTGTCTGCTTCAGCTAGCTGAAAACTAACTAAAGAGTAAAGGAGAGTTCTGTCTTGCAGTCTATCTGGGCTGTAGACAGCACAGGGTAGGAGGTGGAACACGGAGGAGGGAGTGCAGTTTCAGAAACAACCTGTGTCCTTCTTTCACTCCCCCTCCTTTGCTCTCAGAACCAGTCTTAAAAGTGTAAAACTTATTATTTGGGCTAAACAGAGGAATGGGGATACAATTCAGCATCATAGTCACCCTAGGACATTCCACCCTTTATCCCCATAAAGTCTGGTGCTTATCTACCAGATAATGCCACCAGGTGGCATTTCTACCTTGATGGCTTGAGGCATCATGGGCTTATTGAGGTAGGAAGAACTTTTTTTTGTGTTGCTAATCTAAGTTTATTTTTGACACTTGTATTTTTGCAGTTTGATTAACTTGTTTATTGCTTTGGTATTTTTATTAGTTTTATTTCTGGGGAAATGGGTATTTCTATGGTGGATTTTTATAGTGATTTTTTTTTACACTTCAGCAGTCTAATTTTTTTTTAATGGTGATGATTAGCTTTTTAAAACTTTCTTAGTTTATCACTATAGTGCATTTGTTACTATCTACTGATTAGTGAAGAGGTAGTGTTTTGACTACTTTTCTTTTTTAGTCGTGTTTAGGGCTAATTGAACAGTTTTGAGTTTAGCAAGTTGGCTTGATTTTTTTTTTAAGTAGCTTTTGTAACTTGTGTTGAGTTTTATATGGCTGTTTTCTACCTTTGTTTTATTTCTACAATGTGACAAGAACTCAGTGAAAAGAGTGAAACATATTTTTTTTGCTGACAGTGGAATGGTGAAGCTTCTTTAGTACGTGTTACTTGTTGGGTTTATTTGGCAGTGAGAGAAAAGTTTTTATTTGTAATTTGTAATTGCTTCTAAAATCTTAGGGTGATTTAGTTTTTTAATCTAGGTATGTTGTGTGATGAGAGCAATCTGCTTGCTCTATGTGGTATTAGTGGTATGGTGGGTAGAGGGAATTTTTGTATTGAATATCTGCCTTAATGTTGGTAGCTGGGGTGTTGGGGAGAGTTGTGTTTTAGTGCTTCTTATTTTTGAGGTGGCTTGGATTTTTTTAGAAGCTGCTAATNGTTTTTTTAGAAGCTGTTTATTTTTTTTTTTTTTTTTTTTTTTTTTTTTTTTGTTGGAGTATAGTTGGCTTCTAATTTTTGTGGTTTTGGTTCTAAAATCTTAATGATTGGTTTTGAGTTTTGTTAGGTATATTAGTTAAAGGCTTTAGGACAGATGATGGTTTTTGGTTGTAGAGTAGAGTACGTTTTTTATATGTCATTATATGTTTATATAATGTTTTGATTGGGTTAAGGGTTATTGTATGAGTGATTTCTTGCTTAATTTGGGTGAAGGTTTGCTGTTGTTTAGGTCTCTATTGGAAAGTGGTTTTTTGTAGGTAATGAGGTAGAGAGGGCTTACAATTTGGTTGTACTTAGGAATATGTATTCTCCTAAAGCTTATGGCACTTAAGAAAGGTTGTGAGGTTTTTTTTGCTGGTTGGTGGAGATGCAATTTTGTTGATGACATTAGGGGGAATTTGATGTAGTTTATTTTGTTATTTTATTCTTAGGAATTAGATTTTTTCAGTATGTTTTTTGACTGTTTTTTTAATAGAGAAATTGGCTTTCATGAGAATTTGGATGATTTTTGGGTTTTTTAAAAATACTTCTGTTGTTGTGTTTTTGGATGCAATGCTGTTATTGATGTAGTGCAGATGTTTTAGAGATTGACTATTTTTTAGTGTAGTTTAGATTAGTTCATGGTAGATGGTGGGGTTGTACTTTTATTTTTGGGGTATTTGGTTTTAGGTTCATTAAATATGTTTTACCTAAAGGCAAATTATGGTTTGTATTAAGTTGTTAAAGGAATGGATAAAAAAAGTACTGATACTGTTAATTCTGGTATATTACTTTGTTGTCTTGGATTTTAGTTTGCATCGGAGTTTTAATATGTGTAATACAGTAGTACTTAATGGTGCAGTTACTTCACTTAAGATGGGGCATCCTTGTTAGCTCTGCTAACTTGTATGGTCTATAAAATGCATATGGGATCTACCTTCTGTGTGCATTGTGGAACCATTCATCTTGGCGAAGTGGTGTAACAATGAGGTTCCTTATTAAAACAATGAGGGAAAAAGCCGTTATACCATAGCCATATGTAGCTCTCAAATTTTTAAGATCAGGAAATGTCATCACACAATGGACATGGAGTTCCACCTGGCCTGGCATTATCCAAGTAACATCTGTGTTTTTTGAGGACCGTCATGCTCAAAGTAGAGCCTTGGATCAATGAGATGCTAGGTTGTCACAAGGGTCTGCTGAGTTCCATCAGACTGCGCTCTGTCAGTTATGCCAAGACAATTTTTTCCCATTCCTTTTCTAGACCTTTACTAAAAATTTTATGTACCCTCAGTATTCTTAGCATGCATCTTTGTAATTCCCTGGGGCTGATAAGTTAGCATCGTATTCTGATAGGCCAGGAGACCCAACATCCCAAAGCCTTCGTACAAGGAGTCCAGAAAAGCCTACGCTTTTTTGGGAAACCTTGGTTTCCTTTAGAACATATCCAGTAAAGTAGAATATTTGGCCCATTCTTGGGGGAATTCCACGGTTGGGGGAATATCACAACATTCATCCAGGCATTGCCTTGGGGCATTCTTGTTAGCTCTGCTAACTTGTACAGTCTAGAAATTGCATATGGGATCTCCCTTCTGTGTGCATTGTGGAGCCATTAATCTTGGATGAGTGGTGTAACAATAAGGTTCCTTATTAAAACAAGAAGTGAATAAACCCTTATCCCTTAGCCATATGAAGCTCTAAAAATTTTAAGAGCAGGAAAAGGCATCGAACAATGGACACTGAGTTTCACTTGGCCTTGCATTATCCAAGTGGCACCTGTGTTCCTTGAGGCCCATCATGCTCAAAGTAGAGCCTCGGATCCATGAGATTCCATTGCACCTTAATTCATAGAGAAGTTTCTGGAGTCTTTGCCTTTTTTAGCAGACAAAGAGTACCTGGAAATTCTATTGTAATTTGTTCACCCAGGAGGCAAACTGCTACATATCACCCTTTCTATACATATAAAAAAGAAAGAGGGAAAAGGAACAAGATGAAAGATCTCACCTCTGTTGACAGTCTGTAGTTATACTAATGATTTTTTAAATTTGAAAACTATTTTTCGGTTTCCACTTTGGTGGGGTATCTTTTCAGGCAAGTCTCAATTCTCAAGGCACTTTTAACATATGATAGATTAACAATTTTAACACAGTAGTAATAACTTACTGAACTTTTTTTGTGCAAAACTATTTTTTAAACAATTTTAACTAGTGCAAACTTAGAAAACACAGTCTCTGCTTTAAGAAATATTCCCATATCTATACTGCTAGTCTGCTTCAGTCATGGAGGCCTCTTTGGGAATCTGGTCAGCTGTCGCTCAGTCACCTGCATGTTGTTCTTCTGGCGTGTTCTGCTGCTCTTGGATCAGCTGTACCTGTGTTTGTAGAAATGTGTGCAAACCCCCTCCCCCAGGTCACAGGAGGATGAGGTCCTGAAATCTGTCCTGTTTCTGGGTCTTTTATGAAGACTGGTGGCCTTTCCTTTAGTTTTGCTTGGCTGGTATTGCTGAAATGTCTGAAGGTAAGTGGTACCTGCTTCATGAAAGAATTATTTAAGAAATCGAAAACATATACAGCTTTATTTAGCCTCTCTGTGGTAGACAGCACCACAGTCCCTCCTTTTTGCCTTTCAAGGATCATTTTCAGTGATCTGTGTACTTTTTCTACAATGGATAGGCCTGTGGAGGAATGTGAAATACCTGTGGTGTGTTTGATACTCCAGGTTTTGAAAAACTCTTGCACTTTATTAGAAATGTAGGCTGGTCCGTTGTCCGTTTTAACCTCTTGGAGAATACTTAGTGATGCAAATGCTTGTAAGAAATGTCTAATGGCATCTCTACCTTTTTCTCTTTGGTGTGCGGAGGCAAAAATTGCTCCTGAGAATGTGGCTATTGATACATGTATGTGTTTAAACTGTCCAAATGACTGATACTGAGTTGTGTCAGTTTGCCATATCTGCAGGCAATTTAAGCCTCGAGGGTTAACTCCTGTTGCTATTGCTCGTAGAGCTAATTTTTGGCAATCCAGACATGATTGTACAATTGCTTTGGCCTGATTTTGAGAGATATTAAACATTCTTACTAAAGCAGGTGCATTCTGATGATAAAAGGCATGCCTCATATGAGCTTGTTCAACATTTGGTAGTGTGTTCTGAACTGTCATGGCTAAACGATCAGCCATTGCATTCCCTTCAGCTAAGAAATCTGGAAGTGCTGAATGTCAATGAATATGCATTATGAAGTAGGGTTCCTGTTGAACAGAAAGAAGGAAGATTCATTTTTTGAGCAAACCATACAATTGGTCATTGGAAACTTCCTTTAGCAGAGACCCTTCAGCTCTCTCCACCACACCTGCAACATAAAATGAATCAGTTACTAGATTAAAAGGAAACATGGATTTAGAAAAGGCCTGTACAACTGCCGCTAATTCTACTATTTGTGAGTAACCACCTATTACTTCAATATCTGATTCCCATTTTTTGGTATCTGGGTTTTGATATGTAATCACAGATTTTTTAGACTTTTCTGAATTGTCTGTAAGAAATGTGATTGTATCTAGGGGTGTATGACTTCTTAATGGTTTGTGTATTAATTTTAGAGATTTAGTAGGTTATGTTTGGAAAAGTCCCATTGGCCCCTGGGTTCCATGAGGCCCTTCTGTGTTGACAACGTACTTTCTTTTGCATGAGATTCTTTTTCCTCCCAGTGGTTATCCTGGTGTTGAGAATTGGTTGCAGGAGCGAGGTCATGGATCTCTGGAACAATTATTTGATCAATCCTCTATTTAAAAATCCTGCTTAGGTTTTAGGCCTTAAAAATCTCTGCCTAGCCTTTTCAGCAAGCAGTGGTAGTACACTGCTCGGACAAGCAGCTAGGGTAGAATGCAGCATTATTGCAGCACAAGAACAGAATGCAGACAGAATGGGACAGCTTAGGGTACAGCACAGGATGGGAGGCAGGATGTGCTGAAAGCTGAAGGATGAGAAACTTGGCTGCAAAAACTGTAACCTCAAGTAGAAAAAACACATATACGGGACTTGCAACTCATATCCAATAAGAGCTTATTGTTTGCAAGAGAAATGCCTATTGTTTGCAAATCACTATAAAAGCCAGTAGGATTTTTCAATAAATTGGAACTTGCTTATCATTCATATTGATTGTGTGCTTGTTTTCTCTCACCGCTCTGCGATGACTTCTGGCACCCGAACCAGGGACCTCAAGGACTCCTACGGACCTCTAGGGACCCCAGAGACCCCTATGGACCTCCGGGACCTCCAGGGACCCCTATGGACCTCCGGGACCTCCAGGGACCCCAGGGACTCCTATGGACCTCTGGGACTTTCCAGGGACTCTCCTACTGGGAGCAGTGACTCAGGAGCAGCGCTGAAGTATGCAGCGCTCGGCAGGCAGAAAGCTGACTCGACGCTGGCGTAGGGAGAAGGCTCGTGCCTGAGGCAAAAAGGGGAACTCACTGTCCAGAGGAGAACTACTGGCTTGTAAGTTAGAAAGGCTGCACTTAAGGGAAAGTTTTAATAATGGAAAGCGAAGTAGCTCTCGATTTATTTACTAGTTTCCTAAAGAAACATGAGATGGCAGAGTTGGACCCTAAAAAAGATCCACCAGCTGTTTACCTATGGCCGGGCTCAGGGTTTATTTAAAGACTCAGGAGATCTTTTTAAGGTCAGAGAAGGGCAAGAACTGGGGAGTATCCTATGGAATAGGGTAATTGACGATGACAAGCCCGCTTGTAAATTAATGAAACCTTGGCGTGTGGTTATAAATTGTCTGCAAAAATACCATGCTGAGAAAAAAGTCGCTGTTGTTGCTACTGCTACCTTAGAAGAAGATGGGCATAAACCAGGAATGCTTTGCATAGGCGCAGACTACAATCCTATTCCTCCAGCAGGGAATAAGATTGAGATCAGGAATAAATCTGCTCCTCTTGCTTCTGCTGATAATCCCACTTCATCTGCTCCTCCTGCTTCTGCTGATAACCTTACTAACACTGCTCCATGTCCTGGATTGTTAAAATAAGATATTGTATTTGCCATCTGATAAAGATGGGGTTGTTATCTGGGCAGGTTTCCCTTATCTTTTCACAAACAATACCTCCCCTGGGAAGACATTTTCTGTTAATGGGCCATTGAGTGCCTCCACATGACTGATAAGATTACACTATTCCCATTGTGAGGTGCTCTGCCCAGGGGGAGGGGCCAAGCATTTCTACTGGAATAAAAAGAGACACTTTTAAAACAAAGACAGCCTGGATTCTCCACTGGATTTCCAGAGGAAAACCAGACCCATCTGCCTACACTCTTCTCTGCTGGACTGTTGTTTTGACAGAGCCGTGGCTTCCACTCTAAGAGAACTGCAGCCACCGCTCAACTGGACTGTTATCCACACCCTGCCCCAAGGTGGCAGGTCATATCTTGACTCTGTCAGGGTTTTTGTTTGTTTGTTTGTTTCTTTTGTTGTTTGCTGGTACTAGTACCTTTGTTTCCTTTAGTTTTTCCTAGTAAAGAACTGTTATTCCTATCCCCAAATTTTTTTGCCTGAGAGCATTTTAATTTCAAAAAATTGTGGTGATTCGGAGGGAGGGGGTTTGTGATTTCTTCCTTAGCAGACGCCTGTCTTTTTTAAACCAAGACACTTCACTAACCCCAGCTGTTCTCCTCATTCACCTTGTGTCAGGGGCGAACAGTCAGCAACATCAGATTCATCAAACAAAATAATGGAAAAGATATTGAAAGAGGCTGATGAATATTATAAGGAGGAAGTTTTGACAAAAGCTGCTTCTAAACTAACACGGGAAAAAGCTGCAGATAGCAATGGGCATAGATTGGCTTAGTATCCATAGGGAGGCAGTATGTAATAAGGATTTTGAGATCTCCTCCGCACTTAATGAGCTAAATTATCAGGCTTTTCCAGTTTCTTATGCGCCAAATGCAGAAGGAAATCTGGAGGCTACCTATGCTGCAGTAGACTGGAAATTACTTTCTCAATTGCAAGCAACAGTGATTGATTGTGGGTTACATGGGGAACCCACAAAATAAATGCTCTCCTATATATGGGGGTCTGGCATTCTGCTCCCTGAGGATATTAAAAGTATTATGAGAATGATCCTGACCCAGTCACAACTACTGCTTTGGCAGGCTCAGTGGAAACAGATAAGTGATCGCTTTGCTGCAGCCCCACGGCAACAAAAGGATCCCTTGAGTGGAGTTACAATCGAGCAGTTGATGGGTACTGGACAGTTTGCTACAATTGAAATGCAAGCAGCACTAGGGGCTGATATATTGAGGGTAGGAATGCAGTTGGCAAGGGATGCTATTAACAGAGTCAGAACAGCACCAGTCTCTCCATCTTATATGTCTATTAAACAAGGGAGAGAAGAGCCTTTTTGCTTCTTTTGTTGATAAGGTTACTGAAGCTATTAATCTGGCTGACATTCAAGATTGTATGAAGGAAGGATTATTAAGGCAGTGCATTTTAGAGAACTGTAATGCCACTACTAGAAATATTATTTCTACTATGAGCATAGATGCTACAATTGAAGAAATGCTAGAAAGGATGTCTAGAGTAGCTACAGGTTCACAGGCAATGTTAGTTGAGGCTTTAAGAGACATAGGGAAAGAAATGGTGCACGCCCAAACCCAAGCCTTTGCTGCACTAACTCCACTACAATCAATCAATAAATCTCAACAACAATCTCGCCTGAGATGCTTTTGATGTGGGAGGATGGGTCATTTTTGGTGTAATTGCAAGGAAGGAACTGTATGGTGCAACAGCTGTAGCGCTAACAGTCACTCCACTGCAGCCTGCCGACGATCAGGAAACGGGAGACGGAGCGTGAAGGGCCACGGCGCAACGACCCCAACTGTGGTTCCTGTGTGGCATATCCCAGACCATTACAACAAGCCAGTTCCCTCCAGCCATTGACAAGTGGAAGCATCGGCCTGGACCTGGCAACAGCAATAGACATTACCTTGATTGATACTAAACCGACAAAAATTCCTACCGGGACTATGGGACCAGTGATGCACCAGGGAAAACCTTGTGGTGCTCTCCTTTTGGGACGATCATCTGCTGGACTAAAAGGACTTTTTGTATTACCTGGTGTGATTGATGTTGATTTTACACTACAGCTGACAGAGGCTGCCTCAGCTGACACACAACAACAACGAGGACCATCTGGATCTGGATCTATGGGTGGCTTGGCACTCCTTTGTCTCCCTATGGGAGAACGACCCAAAGCCCCTGTTCTTTTGGAAAATGGATACAAAAAATTAAA
Organism: Dicaeum eximium; assembly: GCA_013396995.1. Classification (NCBI taxonomy): domain Eukaryota; kingdom Metazoa; phylum Chordata; class Aves; order Passeriformes; family Dicaeidae; genus Dicaeum; species Dicaeum eximium. The sequence goes on from VWZP01008583.1 coordinate 8,901, forward strand.
AGTGACTGCATTACTTGATACGGGAGCAGATATTACAATAATTGGAAAGGACTATTGGCCTGCTGACTGGCCTCTGCTCCCTACGGTTGCTGGAGTGGAGGGAGTCGGGGGATCTGCTTCAGTTTGTCGCAGTAAGGACAAGATTCGCTTATCTGTGGACGGTCGTACCTGTATGCAATTTGTTACCATAATGCCCTACCACCAAAAGTTGAGGCATTGATCGGCCGTGATACCCTTATGCAATTGGGAGCCCGCCTTGTGACAAAGGACTGTTTTTAGTGGCAGTCACAACTTAGGCTTTCCCGATCCCTCTGACTTGGACTTCTGACAATCCTGTATGGCTCAAGCAGTGTCCGCTGAAGAGAGAAAGCCTGCAACAAGCTCATGCACTGGTTGCTGAGCAACTAAATCAGGGACATATCAAACCTTCCACAAGCCCATGGAATACTCCAATATTTGTAATCAAGAAAAAATCTGGAAAGTTTAATTTGCTTCACGACCTGCGTGCAGTTAATGCTCAGATGGAAGCAATGGGAGCATTACCTAACCCAGCCATGTTACCAACGGGATGGAATTTACTTATCATTGATTTAAAGGACTGTTTCTTTACAGTCAGCATTCACCCTAAGGATACAAAACGATTTGCATTCACTTTGCCATCCTTAAATCGTGAAGCACCCGTGGATCGATAGGATGGGTTGTGCTCCCTCAAGTCATGTGCAATAGCCCCACCTTGTGTCAACTGTTTGTGGATGCTGCCTTACTGCCCATTCAAGCTGCTTGGCATGATACCCTGATATATCATTACATGGATGACATCCTGTTTGCACAAGAGGCTCCATTTACTGCCCAACAAGAGGATTTCATCTTTACTCAGCTGCGAAACCACAACTTGTGCATTGCCCCAGAAAAACTACAGCATTCTACTTCATGGAAATATTTGGGCTGGATTATTTCTGACATGCATATCCACCCACAAAAACCTGTTTTGCGAGTGGACTTAAAAAGTCTGCATGATATGCAGCAATTTATGGGCGACATTCAGTTGCTGTGTCCGATTGTTGGCATCACCAATGATGAGCTTGAGGAGTTGTGGCCACTACTGAAAGGCACTGATCCTGCTATGCCTATTCAGCTGACTGACAGGCAGCTCACAGTTGTTACGGACGTTGCTGCCTCTGTTGCCCAATGAGCTGTTGACCAAAGGGACCCGGATTTACCAATAGACATTACTATTTTGTCTCACCCTAAACACCTTACTGGAGTTCTTACTCAGCATTTAAAAGAAAAAGGGAGAGACAGAAACAGTGTGAAGGTTTTAGAATGGCTCTTTGGCCCCCTACAGCCTCTCAATTCTATTCAGCCACGCATAGATATCCTGGCACATTTAATTCGAAAAGGTTGGACACGTGTGATACAGATTACTGGAAATGAGCCACAGAGGATATTTGTACCAGTAAAACAAGATGATTTGGACTAGTTTTTGCAACATTCTCCTTAATTATAAGGCAGCCTATTGGAACCTGGTGCAGAAATCCAAGTGTCTCTGCTATCTTCACCTGTTTTAAGGTGGATGTCCTCCCAGACATGGCTGCCTCAGCCAAAATGCAGTGAAACACCACTGATGGATGCTATTACAGTATTCACAGATGCTGGCCGCAAATCACGAAGGGCAACCCTCACCTGGAATGAACAAGGACAATGGAACCATGTCATCTTAGATGGACAATCACAAGATACTTTGCAAACACTGGAACTTACAGCAATTGTGTGTGTGCATTTTGCTGATGGATGCATGATCCAATAAATGTGGTATCTGACTCCTTGTATGCAGTTGGAGTAACACAGCGTATTGAGGATGCTTTGTTACGGGAAGTACAAAATCAATCTGAATGTGCTTTTTGCACAATTACAGTCTGCCATTAGACAAAGATCTGCTCCATATGCTGTTTTCCACATTAGGAGTCACAAATGGATGGAAGGATTGGGGGAAGGCAATGCTCGTGCAGATCAATTGGTGTCTTTGTCAGTGCCTATGGACAATTTCATGAAAGCACGCAATGCCCATGCCTCATTTCATCAAAATGCAAAAGGACTACGATGTTGCTTTGATATCACCATGGAAGAAGCCCGAGGAATAGTTCGAGCGTGTCCAGATTGCAGTCATCATGGACCAGGCCTCGGCCTGGGGGTGAATCACCAAGGTCTAGGCCCCAATGAATTGTGGCAAATGGATGTGACACGTTGCTGAATTTGGGCGTTTGCGCTATGTCCATGTGGTTATTGACACTTACAGTCATTTTATTTGGGCCTCCCACAAGCAGGAGAAAAAGCAATTCATGTCATTAGACATCTGACATTATGTTTTGCTGTTTTAGGGGTACCCAGAACCATTAAAAGAGATAATGGGTCTGCATATGTGGGAAAAAGGGTTAATCGTTTCCTGCAACAATGGGGTGTTAAGCATATAACAGGAATACCCCATTCCCCAACAGCACCGGCAATAGTAGAAAGGGCCAATCAAACCCTAAAGCTGTATCTTGTCAAATTTAAAACAATCACTGATCCCCAAGAAAGGTTAGGAAAGGCACTGTTTACCTTAAATCATCTTTGCATATTTGGTACTCAGAAAATGCCACCTGCTTATGGTAATGGAACACTTGCAGAGCAGAATAGTGCTGAAAAATCTGTAACAGTCATGTATAGGTACCCTGCTACAGGGGTATGGTCGGGTCCTGCACCAGTGAGTTATATGGGTCGGGGTTACATGTGTGTCCACACCTATAGGTCCATTGTGGGTTCCCAGCAAGTGGACGCATCCCACCACAGCACGGCCACCGACACCTCTGCCACAGAACGAAGACAACGCAGATGGAGACATCGGCTTGAACATATTTGTGAGCGACTGAGCAATGTTTTAAACACTGATATTCACTGGACTAATCCTGACGTAAACCTTATAATTTTGTTGATACATTCTCTTAGGGATAAAAGACAGAACAAAAACAACCTGTGGGTGTTCGGGTAGATGTACTGTTTTTGTAATTTGGTGTGGGGGCTGTCGGCGCAGGGTCCAGAGAAGAGGAGATTTTAATTTCCTGAGTGGGTGCATTGATTGTTGGTTACCTATACGGTGAGTTAATCCCACCATAGCCCTTCAATAGTGGTTACAGCAACCTGACGGTACCTGAACAAAGCTGAGCTCACTATTTGAAAACTTAGAGGAAAGAAAATTGGCTTGGTTAGCCTTTCGGTTAAATAATTTGCTTCAATTAGCAACATTGTTAATACTAAAGTAGAGCTTGTGCAATATAAACACGTGTGCTAAACATAATCAGGACGGGGGACGACATTTATAGACATGGCAATCCTTTCGATCTTAATTTTGTCACTTTTACTGAACATTGATACATGGGTCCCTGCACAGCCAAAAACAAACATTTGGGTCACTTTAGCTAATCTGACAAAACAAGATGCCATTTGTTTGTCTCTATCTTCACCCGGAAATCCATTCTCTACCTGCCTGGTGTGAATATCTGTGAATTATTGGCCTTGTCCCAAATCAGTCCTGACCTGTAAGCTGACAAAGTCCACTGTTAATGTGGACAATTGGGATACCTGGGTTTCATGTCTTCCTACTGCTTCTCTTGATCCACAAGAATTAGAAATTCTGGAGTCAGTTAAGGCAGATGCATGTGTTCTCTTTAATTGGATTAGTGTTCAACAAAAACAAAAGGTTGACAATAATGCAGTGGTGGTAAATTCTACCCTTCTGGTATACAAGAACATTTCCTATTGGTGCAATTACACTTCAACAAAAATCTCAGTCTTGTCTAATACCCCAAAGCACCTGCCTGAAGGATATTTCCTCATTTGTGGTGATAGAGCTTGGTCTGGCATCCCTTCAAAACTAAAAGGTGGTCCCTGGTTCGGGTGCCAGAAGTCATTGCAGAGCGGTGAGAGAAAACAAGCACACAATCAATATGAATGATAAGCAAATTCTGATTTATTGAAAAATCCTACTGGCTTTTATAGTGATTTGCAAACAATAGGCGTTTCTCTTGCAAACAATAAGCTCTTATTGGATATGAGTTGCAAGTCCCGTATATGTGTTTTTTTCTACTTGAGGTTACAGTTTTTGCAGCCAAGTTTCTCATCCTTCAGCTTTCAGCACATCCTGCCTCCCATCCTGTGCTGTACCCTAAGCTGTCCCATTCTGTCTGCATTCTGTTCTTGTGCTGCAATATTGCTGCATTCTACCCTAGCTGCTTGTCCGAGCAGTGTACTACCACTGCTTGCTGAAAAGGCTANACCCTAGCTGCTTGTCCGAGCAGTGTACTACCACTGCTTGCTGAAAAGGCTAGGCAGAGATTTTTAAGGCCTAAAACCTAAGCAGGATTTTTAAACAGAGGACTGATCAAATAATTGTTCCAGGAATCCATAACCTTGCTCCTGCAACCATTTTTAAATTTCTCTTTCTTTCTTGCTTTCTTTC
>VWZP01008589.1:0-75457 GCA_013396995.1 Dicaeum eximium
CTCTGGATGCCCGGTGAGAAGCGGCTCCCCAGGTACTCGCGATTCTGCCATGGCCCTTGTTCCATGTTTGGCACAGCCTCCTGTCTGCGTGCACGCTCACCACTCACCAGGGCTGTACTGGGGCAGCGTTACATGCTGCTTTTGTTGATAGCTGCCCCCATTGTGACACTGGTGCTGTCATGTCAAAGGTGCCACAGTGCATTCCAGCCAGGAATAAAAAATGGGTGGACTTAGTGATCTTAAAGGTCTTTTACAAGCTAAAAAATTCTATGTTTCCATTCCATAACTATCCCCCTTGCTACTGGACACAGAACAAGCACTCCTAGCTACCCAAACCTTCTTTGAGCCAAAACCTCTGTAGTGCAACCCCCTCAGTTCTGAACAAAGATGTTTTTGCAAGTGTGTATGCAAGGTAATACCTTTGGTGTATATGCAGGGAGAGGTATATAAAGGTTTATGCATGTACAAGGCAGTATCATGTGGTCTATTCTGAGGGAAAACATCAGAAAATGTGAGGCGCCAAAAGGGGTCTCCTTTGGTACTTCATACCTTGTCTGATAGTTTTAACCAGCCTTTGATCTTTTGCAGAAACTGAATGTCTAAGTCTGAATCTCACAGTGAATGTTCACATAATGTACTCTGGTTAAAGCAAGCTGCACATCACTTTGGCTCCCTCATTTGTATGAGCATGCATTCTCTAAGTCCCCACTTCTTATAGAAATTGTGGTATTGAAAGCAATACTAGGATGATATTCCCTTTTCAAATTTGAATGTCATCTTTGTTCTGTCAATTCAGAGAATCTGTTTTATCTATCACATTTGGTGCAGTTATTGTAACAGTCCCCACCCTGTTTGCCACAGCTATTTCTGTGGCGCAGTAGAAATCAATCACGTTTTTTCTATGCATCAGGGATTTCCCATCAATATTTATGTACAACAATTAAATGAGCAGAGCTTCCACTCATCTGAATAAGCCTGGTGGCTTTATCCCTTTGGAACCTCTGGAAGTAGCAAACTGTGACATTATGACCTGATTTAGTGTTTGAAGGTTTCCACCCCCCCTTTTCTAGAGCATCTCTCCCCTCAGTTTAGCTCTGAGGCTAGGGCTGTTCCTTCTGAGCCTTCTACTTCCCCCTCCAGTTCTTGAATTAAATACTCTGTTTAAACAACCTTCCCAACCAAGCAAGCAGTTAAGACATCATACTTGCTTTATACAGACTGAAGAAAATGGCAAAACTTTATGTCTTGCTCAGGTGATTCATCTATTTGTCCTGTCCAAGGGAACGTGAAATACAGCACCATCAATTATCTGCTGTGTATCAACTGTTAGGTTGTTAGGACAATATCTAAAATACATTATTTGTAGTTTTTAGCCTAACAAATTTCTATCAATTAATCCCTATGCCAACATTTCACAATATCTGAATTTATTCCAGCTCAGCAGCTAATTCAAGTCTGTTGGTATTATTCTAGATGGAGCATTTGATGGAGAAATCTGATGTCATTTGTTGTGAACAAGAGGCTTGTTTTCATTATGACTCAATACCTGTATTCAATACTTGGATTACACATACCCACTGCCTAAATTCAATACCTGTGTTACCCATATTCCGTAAGTAATGATTAGTTAGTCAGTAACCAGGCCTCAAATGGTTAGCCATGGCAATTAGTCTATAAATTATCAACACAAAAAAAAAGTCTCTCCCATGTATTTTAATGCTTTCTCATGTTTGTTTGTTTTTTTAATTGCTTTTTCTGCTTACAATTTTCCTAGCTACGGTGGGCATGGAGATGGATTATGAATCTCTTTCATCCTATTTACAGCAGCAACAGCATCTCAGATTCTGGCCTGGCTTGCTGCCAGATACAAGCAATACATTTCCTCCAGTTGCAAGCTATAAAATTATTCCGTCTTTGTCATTCCCTGGATCTTTCTGAAGGACATCAATGATTCTCTGCCAGCATTGCTGTGATGAATTATATGCTTTCGCTGTTTAGCACAAGGGTGAGCTACACAAAGCCACAGAGGATGAATTTTAAAAAGATCCACATGAGTTTTTATTGTTTATTGAAACCAATTTCATAATAGCAATGCAAGTACAGCAAAAATATTAAGTGCAATTAGGGAGACAATCAAAATTAGTAAATTCACAGACTGGTTGTTGGGGTTTTTTGCATGCTTCATGCCTGTTTTCTTGGATATTAGGATCAAAAAATGAAAAGCTCCATTCAGCTTGGGAGATTCCATGTCAGGTTTATGCTGCACAGCGACTTCTGTGCTTCTGAAATACCAATATGCATCTTCTGTCCTTTTACAGGAGTTTATGCTGACGTGTTTCTGATTGTGTTCTAGCCTGTTCACTAAATTACATTTCCAGTAATTTAATTAAACATATTCAGAGTCCTTGTGCACAATACATATAATTTTTGAGAAGCTCTCAAGTCTTTCATAATCTCGTTTAGGTTTTTTCTTTATCCTCCTAAAATTTATAGTCATGGCAGAGGGGATGGCAATATTTTAATTGTAAGTGCATTAAAACTGTTTTTTCCTCACATATTTCCTTATTTTTATTGTGAAGTGACAGGTTGTGCCCAAAAATACTGCCTTGATAAACAAAAACTGGCAAACTAAACCAAAACTTTTGTCCTGTTTTCTCCATTTTTATTATTTTCATTTAATGGTCGCTGAGCATTCATTTTGAACATTCGGAATTGTGGAGACAGAGTTCTTCCAAGGGTAAATATGTCTCCCTCTCAAGAATGGCCCATTTATGCTTTCCCATATAGGCAGGTTATAATCTCCATCTGAAATGTACTATTTTATCCTGCTCCACCCAAATTCTTGTGTCACTTTCATTCACTGTGCTATCATAATATACTCCAGCAAGTGAAGCAAGCAAGACCTCCTGTTTCCTTTTCCCTTCCTCTCTCCAGAGAGAAAATTGCTTAACTACATTTGTTAATAAAGATTAGCATTAGGGAAAAAAAATAGCAACAACTTGGAGTAACAAAAGCCAAGGCTCAGAAAACCTCTTACTTCTTTGTGGAATAAACCACAACAGCCTTATTGGGCCTGCCTTTGAATTCAAGCCTTTTTGCGAGCTTTAGGCAATACTTTCATCTTTTTGTCAGTACAATCCATGCCTGTTCCCCTGCTTTTGCTCTCATCCCTGACCCAAAGGCCTGTGCTCAAACTGGCAATGCCAGAACATGCCCAAGGCTCCCCAAAGGCTTCCTTGGTCCCACTGCCCAGAGGGGTTCTGAGGGGACACAAGGGTCCCAGCACTGTGGTGGGCTGCTCTGGTACCCTTGTGCTCCCAGGCAGCTCTCTGAACAGAATCACAGAAATAATCAGGTTGGGAAAGACCTCTGGGATCATCAAGTCCAACCTATGGCCGAACACCACCACATCAATTACACCACAGCACCACATCCAGTCCTTCCTTAAACACTCCAGGGATGGTGACTCTACCACCTCCCTGGGCAGCCCATACCAATGTCTAATCACCCCTTCTGTGAAGAAATGCCTCCTAATGTCCAACCTAAACCTCCCCTGGTGCAGCTTGAAGTCCTCTTGTCCTGTCATTAGCTGCCTGAAAGAAAAGGCTCACCTCCACCTGGCTACAACCTCCTGTCAGGGAGTTGTAGGGAGCCAAAAAGCTTCCCCTGAGATGCCTCTTCTCCAGGCTAAACACTTTCAGCTCCCTCAGCTGAGCTCCAGACCCTTCTCCAGCTTCCTTGCCCTTCTCTGGACTCACTCCAGCACCTCAAAGTCCTTCTTGTAGTGAGGGGCCCAGGACTGGACACAGCACTCGAGGTGTGGCCTCTCCAGTGCTGAGGACGGGGAGCAATCACTGCCCTGGTCCTGCTGGCCACACTATCGCTGGCACAGGCCAGGTGTCATTGGCCTTCTTGGCCACCTGGGCACACGCTGCTCATGTTTACACGGCTGTCAACCACCACCCGCGATGCTTTTCCAAGGGCTATTTTCCTTCGATGCCACATACGCGTCCAACAGAACCAAGACGGTGCGGCACGGCAGGGCAGCGCAGGGCAGGGCGGGGTAGGGTTTCGGAGCGCTCCGGTCTCGGGGCACAGCCCGGTGGAGGCCGCCGTGTCTCGGGCGGGAGCTCGGCCGAGCTCAGCCGGCCCCGGGCCGCAGCGCCCCCTGCAGGCACCGCTGGGGCACCGCGGCGCGAAGAGGCAGCGCCGCGGGGTTGAGCCCCTCCGCATCCCCGTTTAGCAGCGCCTCAGCCAATCAGCAGCCGGAGCTCAGCCTCTCGCCAATGGAAAGAGCGGCTGTCGCCGAGCTGGCAGGCAGGCAGCCAATAGCTGACGAGGAGAGCCCGCCCCCGCCCCGCCCCCCGTTGCCGGGCAGCCGCTGTCAATGGCCGCCGCGCGGCCCCTTTAAGCGTAACGCGGCAACCGCCGGCGCGTCCTGCGGGCGGGCCGAGGGGCCGGGCAGGTACCGCCGGGACGGGCCGCGGGTGGCGGGGACATCGCGGACATCGTGGGGCGAAGGGAGCGGCACGGAGCGGGGACAGGACCGCCGCGGGGCCGTGTTTTCCCGGGGGCTGTGGGGGCTGGGTACGGGCCGGGGCCTAGGCCTGGGGTTGGCCTCCGAAGGGTCTCGGGCCGCTGGTGTTCAGTTCCTTTCCTCCGAAGCCATTTAATGTATGCAGGTTTCGGTGATTGCGTTTAAAATGTGCCATCGCGAAATGCTGCTTGAAAATAACTTTGGATATGTTCTCTAAGAACGTCTCCGCTGAGGGAAGGAAAGCTGCCTGGTTGCGCTGCGGGAACCGGAGGGTTGCTCCGGGGGTGCCTGAGCTGAACCAGGTGAGTCCGCACGCACCGGGGTAAGGGTGGCAATATGAGCCACGTCACGGCCTTCTGTGATGCATTCTGATTTAGAAACATAATCCCTTCTCCCGGTTGTAGGACTGGCCTGCATGTGCTCTGTTTGAAGTGCCATTTCCTCATTCCTGACCTGGGACTAACAGCAGCTTCTTCATTTTGAGGTCTGACACAAGTAATGTTGTGGTTTACTGGGTCAGAGTCAGGTAAATGTAACATTGGCTTTTAAAATCATACAGCGTTTTAATTCACCAAGATGCAGGACAAGGCAACAGTCTTAAGCTGTGCCAGGGGAGCTTTATGTTGGGCATTAGGAGCAATTTCTTCACAGAAAGGTGATTAAACATAGGAATGGGCTGCTCGGGGTGGTGGAGTCATCATCCTTGGAGGTGTTTAAGGAAAGACTGGACATGGCACTTTGTTCCCTGATTTACTTGACGTGCTGATGTCAAGTCATAGGTTGGACTTGATGATATTAGAGGCCTTTTCCAACCTAATTGATTCTGTGATTTTGTAAAAAGGCGAGTAAACCTAGAAAGACTGTGTACAGTTAAGTCAGCAGGTACAGTACCTAATGACCTTATACTTAGTCCTCACTAAGGCTGGTCACTCAGTATGTTTTGATGTCATAAAAGTAAATTATTTTGCTCAGCTCTCTTCTGGAAAACCTACAGTATTTGGATATTGAAAAGATGGATGCAGGGAGAGGAAGGAGATGAATTTATTTTAAAATTTTCTTTGCTCTTAAATTCAGCACTTCAGTAGCTTGAACTGATGCTTTTATAGTTGTCTGAAGCTGACTTTTTTGCACTGTCCCTGTCTCAGAATAGGTGGAAGAACAGAATGGGCCGTTAGAGGTCAGTGTTCGTACGGAGGAAGTGCCATTCAGTGACCAGCAAAAGCACTGAGCTTCCCCTGGTCTGGAAGGGGTGTTAATACTGAAAAAGACATTAGAAGTTTTATGATTCTTACACTACAGAACTAAGCTCTGGGTGCTCTGCATGAGAAGAATTGCTAAATAATTTTCCTTCCTGTCTCCTGATAATACCTGTAATCCCAACGGTTCAATTTCTGTTTGTGTGATTCACCTAGGAGTAATAGGGAATCTCCTGTCACCACTGTTGTTTTGTGTTCTCTGTTTTGTCTGTCATGTCCTTTGCAGTGACGTGGTGTTTGATTGTTTTTTGTAATGATGAACATGTTTTTGATACAAAATATGTAAATAATAGCAATGGATAAAGTAGCAGAAGTGGAGGAGTATGAAATCCTGGGAAAAAAACTCTTTCTGAAGTTCATGCAAGTCCCAGATTTCCTTCAGCCACTCTGTATTGATGTGATCTCAATTCATTAGGCTTCTGAAAGCATGCCTTGAGCTTTTGAGGGGAGAGGATTGGGATTTTGGTGGTGGTGGTGGAGTTTAGTAGACCTACAGCTAATCCACAATGTTTCATCCCTCACAATTTATTAAACATACAGGGACAAATAGATATCTTTGTGGATCTTATTCACATGAGTTAAACTTACTTTATAATCAACTCAAATGAGTTTGTAACAATTGGAAAGTCAGGGAACCAAAATATTTCCTAACTAAACAGTCCTTAGGCTCACTGAAGTAAAACTCAAATATCCTAGTTATTCTTTTGTTCTCAAGATAAACTGTGCATTCTTTTGTTAATCAAATTGTATTATAAACTGTTAGAAAAATTAATTTGGCAAGGCTTGACAGATTAAGGTTTTTTTGTTTTGTATGGAAAATATGATAATATTGCCAGTTTATAAAACTGAAAACCATTTGAAGATCCAAGAGATGTTTTTGGGAATTCCTCAAGGGAGCTTCCTTTGTTTTACTCTTTCAATTTGTTTTCATTCCATTGCTTTTCAAGTACTTCCAGAATGCACTGAAAATTCCTATTCATTTATGTCGCTGCATGTCAAAATGATACTTATCAAAATATTCTCAGGAGTGGGGAATATCCAGTACAGGAGTGGTGGATAATTCTAATCCTCCAGTTCTTACAATTTGCTTGTTTTAAATACACTGAGTTATGAAAAGCATTCTTCAAAAAGATTATTGCCTCTTCAGTGAGCTCTTGTGAGACTATAAAATAACTGATCAGCTTTAAGTCAGTACATGAAAGTGAGTGCTTCTGTTTTATATATATAATTAGACACAAACTGTAGGCATCCATGCTTTCCCTAAATGTAAGGATATGAGGTCTGTGTCTCCAGAGTACTATTTTTATATTTCATATTATTTTAGTATACTTTAAATATATTAGTTTCTAATTTTTTGCATTCCCTGAAATTCTGTCCTGTGGAGACAGACCTGATGCAGTCTTGCTTGTGCATCCTCTAGAGAGCAGATTGTCCCCAAAACGCTGCCTGTTCGGGCTTGTTTTGCTCTTCAAGGAGCAAAATCACATCCATTCTGCACAGGTGTTTGTAGGGCCAGGAGTTAGGAAAGGAAGTGTTTGGGAGTAGGGAAGCACCCTGATATGTTCTAATATTTTTACATGATCTTAGGTACAGTTATTATTAGGTACATCCTTTCAAAATAATTTTAATAATTTCACTATCTTGTAAGGAAAAAGAACAGTCGTTCCTGATTATTTGAATGTTCACAATAATGATACCTTCCAGCATGTGTTTAGCAATCTCTAGGACAGGTGATTTCAGACATCTCCTATTTAACTTTCTAGGCTTTGCAGTGAAATTTTAGTTTTTCTCGGATTCTTTCGACATAAGTTTTCATCTAATTTTTTTGATCACTTTGAAAATATTTAGGTGTTTAAAAAACATTATTTAGGAAAGTTACTTCCTCAGTAACGAAAAATACTCTTTTCCAGGTAATTCAGTATTAATTTCCAACCATCTTCCCAGTTTAGAAACCTGATGGGATATTTATTCCTCTAATTCCTTCTGTATAGATTATGAGGCCAAATGGATTCCAGCCACTGGAGACAGAGTTGTGCTAACAGTGAGCTGAGCCAGAAAGCTTGAATTTGTAATGAAAACTGTCTTGGCAGCTGACATTTCTGTTCTGCTTGGTTCTGCAAAAATGCATGTATAGGCAGTGAAGGCTGAGAAGCAGGCCAAGTTTATTTTATTGGGAAATAATATAGTGAAAAATTTACAACTCATTTACAGGTATGTTGAATGTCCTGCAGCATAGAGCAGTTTTGACTGAAAGCAGCTCAATTTTTTAGTGTGTAATTTGCTTTGCCATTTAGAAATCAGCTAGGAGGTTATGTCATTCAACAGGTGGAACTGATGGGCTCTGATGCAGGTCCTATTTATTCACTCACTAGAGGCTTGATATCTCAGAGTTGGATTGAAAAGAAAGAGATGGTGAAATTAAGCTTGAAAGGTGCCAAGAGTGGTGAGAGAGGCAAAAGACAAGGGAAGCTGAGCATAGTCAGTTTGCTCTCCTAAACTGTCGAGAAAATTCTTTTGACCTTCTTTGAAGGTGAAGGAAATTTTGAATATATTTTCTGAATTACATTCTCAGGAAGTGTCTCTAAATACAAAATGGGATGATTTCACCTTGAGATATGGGATTTTTCAGTTTGCATCAGGCTACAGGAGTAGCCCTTCTTATTTCATACCTGCTGCAGGTGTAATGTTTATCATGTACAGGTGCTGTGGTCTCTCTTATCAGATGTAAAAAGGTATAAATATAGATAAATAAATACACATGACACAAACTTGTGTGCTCTGGCCAATCTTTGAAGGCATGAAGCACCAGATGTTGTAGGGTATGGGAGTACTTTTCAGGGTGAAGATTGGGATAGATAGGTACAGTCTTATTAGGAATTAGGGACTGGATGTTTTCCAGCAAATGATTTTCAGGCCCATTATTTAATATTGTTGGAATGTCCAAAATTGAGAAATGAAAGATTTAGTTAAATTCTACAAATATCTCAATTCTAGTCACACAAATTAGTTGTTAATTTATTTGGTTAAAAAAGTTTTAAAACATGTCTAAATTAGTTTCCTGAATATCAACAAACTTTCACTTGTGTCCTGTTTTGTTTTCCAAATTCTTCTTTTCCCTTCTCTATCTTGGGAGTAGTTTATTATTCTACATTTAGCTGTGTTAATATTCTGATTTCTCTTTTGGGATTGAAATACCTCAGACTATCGAATGTAATACTAGCAGCATTCCTAGAGTGACACCTGTCACATTTAATATAAGTGAGTAATATAAATATAATTTATAATAAAAACAATAGGTAGCACAGTGTGTGTCATAAGGTTATAGGAATCATGAATAATTTTACAGCTTTTTTACCTTTCTTTCTTAAACAACTTTCTTAGCAAAATCATTCTCACTGTTTTTTTCTCTCTCTCTAAACTGTTACAGAAAAATGCATTCTGAATGATAACTACTGCTTGCTGAACTGAACTGCAGAGATCTTGTGCTTGGAGAGGAAGATGATAAACTGGAGGAAATAATCCAACTGCTGCCATTGTGACAACTAAAAGATCCTTTGTGCCAAAATGAACAGTCTTTGAGAAAAAACTGGAAAGCCGTTAAATCTGAAAAAATGGGAGAAAGAGTAAGGAGCCCAGGTTCTGAACAGGAAAGGAAATCAGATGAGGATAAAAATAGTGACTCCTATTATTCAGATGAAGGTAATGCATCTCGTTCATCCAGCCAGTCGCCAGCATTAAGCTCTCCATCTACAAACCAAGAAAAAAGACATCACAAAACACAGACTTCAAACAGCTTGTTGCACTACCAAGGTAGGTAGGTAGCAGAAATTGCTGCTTTGTAACTGCTCCAAAGAGTTAGTTATCTTTGAAAACTTAAAAAAGAGAAACTAGCATTATAAGCATCTACAAATACAGTTCGTGTGAATTATGCTACAGATGGCAGGTAGACAGTAGCTGCTCCATTGAAAACTGAAATTAACCTACTCCTGCATAAGGAGGAGTTTTGGTGGTTTTCAGAAGTCTTCATAATTTTCTTAACAAGTGAATATGGTTTTTATACTGTCCTTCTGTTGAACCATGCTGATGCTTTCTTTTTGTCATTGACAAAAAACTCAAGGCCAAAAACCTAAGGCATGCTTGCTAAGCAGTCTGTAAAAAGGAGACAATTGTTAAAATTTCTCTGACCAAATAACCTACAGATACCTGTCTTGTGAAATTCTAGTTGACTAAGCTTTACAGGGTAATACTGTGACATTAAATAAACAAAAGACCACCAATGTGGCAAAAAAAAAGAAAACCTTTTTTATGAAAAAGTAGGTTCAGATGGAGATTCAAAAGAAAGCTTTTCCTGCTACTTCTCTGAGGGTAAAATGTTTCCAATTTGAGATGACACAGCTCCACTTTGAGCTTCCTCACAGACATAGGCTGGTTTTTTTATAGAGTTTGTAGGGAGGTGAACATCCCTACAAAGAAGAGTAGCATGGTTATGCAAGCCCTGGGCTGAAGCAGGGCTTTGAAGGCTTTCTGCCACACTTTGACAGCTTGTTCTAAATAATTGTATACATTTTTTGGTGAAGTCATAGCATGTCCTACCTTTCTTGGGCAGATGTTTTTGTTCATTGATAAATGCTTGATACTGTGTGAATCATTTGGTCTGTGTTACCATCTAGGCTGTGCCAGAAGGTCTGACCTTCAGTGTTTAATTTCCTCAGGGAATGTATCTCTTCAGATCCTTTAGAGTGTGGGTATCCTGGTGCAGCTGGTGTTTTACTGAGCTTCTCTGTGTTCAGAAGTAGCATCTCCTCCATGGTAGTCATGGGTTATCTGTCTGGGAAGCAAAAACTGCAGTTCCACCATGCTATTTAATTTGGAGGAAGCAAATGTATGACCAGTTCTTTGTTTACATAGCCAGCATTGAATATAATTATTACATGAAGGTACTCTGAATGTCATATTACATTGTCTTGAAATACACTATTCCCCAATGTAACTATATGATCAAAAATACAGTACTGGTAGTGGAATTTTATGTGTGCCCTAAATAAGGAGAAATTCTTACACGGGTTGCAAGTGTAGGGTTAATGGGAACTCCCTTAGTTGGTGATAGGAGTGGCATCATTCCTGCAGTGCATGTATTAGATAATCTTTTCACACTTGAATGTGACATAAGTGTTCTTTGTAAAGGAAAAAAACACACCTTCTTTTGTTTGCCCAAGCTGTGGAAAAAATGAGCACTGAGCAGAAAACCAATGAGTATTTTTGCAAAATGTCTACAGGAAATTATAAAAAGGTATTTTTAAGCTGTTATTTTTGCTGACAAGTATTCTCAGTAGAATAGAAACATGGTGAGTGGCAAAGGGGAGGAGGAATTTGCTGTCACACACACTGTCCGTGTGCACATAACTGGACTATTGCTGTATCCCAGCTTTCAAGCCAGAATTACAAACTGCTGTTCAGTGTACTTGTTCGTTGTCTGCAGATAACTTCTTTCAAACACTGGTATACCTTAAGGAATTGTGCACTTTCTATTAATTCAGTTGTTTTAAGAGATATTTTTAGTGGATTATATAATTAATTCTTTGAGTTTGGCATGAGAGGCACATTAGATAGAAACAAAATGTTCAGCTTTTATGTGTGGGAATGACAGTAATAATAATAGCAATAAATAGGAATGCAAGCGGTGCATACAAGTAATCAAATGAGAATACTGTGTGGAAAATAACTTGCGATATAAGAATAAATTACTCAGGGAGAACTGAATTTTCATGGGATTTATAATTTTGCTTCAGAGGCTTTTTGCATTGAACCTTTGAAATCTGCTGTTTTGTCTGTAAGCATGGCAGCTGGATTTGAAAATACTACTGCATTTGTCTAGGAGAATTACATCTTGCATAATACATAACTAGTTAATGCTTAGCTAATTGTTGCCATTTTGAAAGCATGTGATAATTTTGTATGCATTTAGAGTATAGTATTTCTAAACCATTTTAATAAACAATATAAAATATTAACAAAATATGACTCTTATTTCTGATACAATTTGCAGATGATTACTTTACAAGGGTCCTACATTAATGGCTGCAAATATTACCTCCTACAGTAGATCACAGACTTAAATCTCCATTTTTCAGCTATCAAAAGGAGCATAACTCTATCATATATATGCATTTTATTGTAAGGTTTAAAAGCTGTCATCTCTGCTGGATATGGTATGATTGTTTCAGGCAGAGCTCAGTTCCAAGGATGTCTGAATAGACAAACTGCATTGTCTAATAGTAAACACGCTTTTTATTTTCCTTCTCTCAGCCACAAAGAAATTGGATTCCAAATATGCACCAAGCAAAAGAGGGACACGGTGGGGTTTCCGTTCTCAGAGCCTCACTAGGGATTCTCCTGCAAAAGATATAGATCTTGTTACAAAAAGAGTTCTTTCTGCTAGGCTGCTGAAAATCAATGAGCTCCGAAATGAACTGACTGAACTCCACATCAAACTGGATGAGCTGCAGAAGGAAAACAGGGCACTGAAGAGGCTTCAGCACAGGCAGGAGAAAGCCTTGAATAAGTTTGAAGATACAGAAAACGAAATCTCTCAGCTCCTCGCTCGGCACAACAATGAGATTAGAATATTAAGGGAGCGCCTACGAAAATCTCAGGAGAGAGAACGTGCAACTGAGAGACGGCTGAAAGATACAGAAGATGAACTGTACAGGAAAAAAACTGTCTTGCAGAAACTAAAAAAGCTGTCTGCAGATAAGCACCTTGCTGAAAGAGATGACCTGGCAAAGAAACTAGCCTTAGCAGAGAGCAAGCTGGAGGACAGGGAAAAAAGAATTAAGGTGGGATGACTTTCTTTTTGCAAGAAATTCTGGTACAGATATTTCTTTCCACAATGAATTGTAAGTTTGCACAGCTGTGGAGCAAATGGAAAACTAGTATTTTTTTTGTTTTACCCATAAGTAGAATCAAGGAAATTATTTCTAAGGTGATTATATAGTTACATATGAGATAGTTGTGCATTCAAATTTCTCTTTCCAAATTAAGCATTTATTTCAGAATATATCCTGTGGATTTGTGCTTTTAAATGTTTTTTTACCCAGCAATAACATTTCAGAAGTGTGTACAGATGTAATACAACTTTATGCAATCTCGTTTCTCCCTTTGGAGGGAAACAGTTTGTAAAATTTTCTGGGTATTAAGGGAACTTTACATAATTTTTTTAAAATTTATTTTTAGAATTTTAGTGTAACAATTCTTTTTCAATTCTTGAAGAGCATTCATGCAGTGTTTGATTGTCCACTATTCTGCACATCTAAGAGCTCACCTGGACAAAATTACATCATGTTTTT
Organism: Dicaeum eximium; assembly: GCA_013396995.1. Taxonomy (NCBI): domain Eukaryota; kingdom Metazoa; phylum Chordata; class Aves; order Passeriformes; family Dicaeidae; genus Dicaeum; species Dicaeum eximium. Next base: position 13,140 of record VWZP01008589.1, read on the forward strand.
TAAAGACTGAAATAATCTTTAGACCTTTTTATGGGTATCCCTTATAAGAAATTTGTTCAATATATTTTAATTTCATCCAGTAAAAATGTTTATGTTTTTGTAAACATGTCTAAGCATGTCTGTACTGTAAATATGTATATAAACTCATCTTACTTAAAAATTGTGTTAACACTATTAAATCCATTGGTAGTTGTAATATTTTGATAGTAGATATATTTTATATATTGTATATAAATTTTATACTTTTCTTAGTTTAAATTATGTAATTGAGATGGTGTTAGGATTTGGAGTCTATATTAGTAATTAAACCCAAATTACATTACAGAGATAATAGATCTGGAAATCCAAGGATTAAGCTGGAAACTAGGCTTTCATAAAATAAATCCCAAAGTGCCAAGATATAAATGGCTGAGTTAGTTAAACCACCTCATCCTGTAGTGTCACCATCTGTCATCTGTATTTTTATGATTAGGTATTTCAGCATTTGTACTACTTGATCGTGTTAAAATGAATCATGCTTTAAAAAGTAAGGGATTTTCTTCTCATTTTTTCCCTGCTTTCATCAGCACAGCTTCACTTAAAACAGCTATTACATGATGAGGGCATGTAAATGAAATCATAATCACAAGCTAGTTTCTAGTAGAAAGGTTAAAAATTCCTTCTTGTTTTCTTCCTTCTAATGCTTCACTTTCAGGGAAGGGTTCTCTCTCTTACCCATCAGTAGGAGATTTGTCATAGAGATCTGGAGGTCCACTATGGCAAGAGCCTTGCAGAAAGTAGTGCAAGTTTCTATGATGTCCTCAAATCACCTCTGAATACTCAAAAGGAGCTGCAGCATCTGCAGCTGCTTTTCCCCTTCTAAGTTAGGACTAAAGATTTAAATGTATTCAGTGTTACAGCAATGGTTGAACCCATATCTAAACTCAAGACACTGGTTTACTGTAATTTTATTTAAGTAAAAATCAAATATATATAACTATAACTATAAAAATTACTTCAGTTATTAAAACATATTATTTTGTTTTAATTGAAGGATCTGGAAAGAAATCTTGAATTAAGTGGTAGCAGTTTTCAACGAGAGTTACACTCAAAGAAAAAAAAGTTGTACGAGGCTCAAGAAGAAAACAGGGCTCTCCAAGAAGAGCTTAGTCTGCTAAATCAGAAGCTGAAGGTAAAATGTGGGAGGAATAGAAGTTGCTAACCATGTTCTGGGATTTTATCTTTGGAAGTATCTGTAATAAGGTTTGAATAGTTTACGAGTGGCTGCACTCACTGATGTGTATTTAATTATATACAACATGTGAGTTCTTTTCCTGCATTAAATTGAAGTGTTCTGTGCTCTGACCCTACAGTGTTTATAACAAGAATGTCTCTTTGTTAATCATTATTGTTAGCACTAGTTAAGAAAAGCAAGATCAAATACATAGCCAAGCATTGAGAATAAACCACAAAATCTCTGGTAAAATTAGATTTTGAAGGCTCGAATTTAAAATTAAATCTGGAGGTGTAAATAGTGCTTTGTTACTAATATAATTGCATTACAGTAGGTTTGCATGAAAATTGATATAATTTATTTGTAATATCCACATGCATTGCTAAATCTGTGCAAATTTGTTCATTTGGACCCCACACCACCATCATTGTTGTCCAAATTCTCAATAAAAGTACTTAAAATATTGTTATGCTCTACTTAGTTTATCTTTAGGAAAAAAAATAAGACTCAAGCTAAAGTACTTGGTTTCTGGGAGAATTTCCCTCAAGCTCCAAGTCTCAATATGTTGGAGATGAACCAGTTCACCACGTTCCCAGCTGTCCAGCAAGTAGCAGTAGTGTTAGTAGCTCTAAAATGTTTAGAATAAGAGTTTTAAGATTTGTTAGTGGAGAGTTTATGGTTTGAAAACCTTTTCATTGTCAGATGAATTCTGATAACTCACTATTAATTTCTGTATTTTATTCAGTAAATGTGCTAAAAGAAAAGTATGCCTTTATCTCTGTGATGCAACGGGCCCCTGCTATCTATACTGACTTGCACTGTGACAAATATCATTGCTTGCTTTGAAATGTTTAACTCTTCACAGCACTTAAAATTCAGTTGTGCAGTCTATACACATGGTGTAAGTCTCGTTCATATTTGTGGAAGCACTGGCATTTAGTTTTATTTTCACTGAAGAGATGGGGTTTTTTTCCTCCATAATATTTTGCTAAGGAGTTTTTTGGGAGGAGAAAGTTGTCTGCTTTCTCACAGCACAAAGTTAAGAATGTGATTGTTATCCTTAAAAGAGTGGATGAAACAGTTGTTTATTCTATTTACCATGTCTGTTTTTAATTTAATTTACAGCTTTGCTAGTGACTGGTAAATGAAATACTAGTAACTCATTCTTATACCTACCTCTTTCATTCACAGGAGAAAGAAAGAGAACTCGAAGCAAAAAATATATATGCTAATCGTATGTTGAAGCCATCACCTAAAAAAGACATGGATATTGTACAAAGAAAAAGAGGTAACTTGTATAAAGCGATAAAAGCAGAAAAATTATTAGCATCACTTCGAAATGTCTCAGCTGGGTTATACCTTTCATGCCACCCAGTGCTCAACCCTGACACTGCTTATTCAAGCACATTTGCCTTTTTGCACTTCTTTCAACACAGCATTGGTTACAAAGCGTTGGTTTTTTGACTGTTCCATAACGCAGCAGAGCCAAAACACAGAACTTCACCAAACAGCAGTTTTAACTCCTTTCATACCAGAAGTTCCTCAGTACAGGAGGAGGGGAACATTGGTAGTAAAATCTCCAATAGGAGATAGATAATATTTACCTGATAATAAATTAGAGAGGCTTTAAAAATATGTATATTCACCGCTAAGAATATTTTGGTGACCTGTTTTATTTATTTTTTACTAATTCAGATGTATTGTCTGGCAGATGAGCTGCACTCATTTTTTTTCTCAGAGTATATGTGTCCCAGAATATAATCTTCTAAAAGTATCAGTACAGTGATTTCTTCTGGTGTGACAAGACAGTCTCAAAGCTTATCCTACCCACATAAATATGTCTCTGTGTCTGCTAAGACTCTTTTCACTATATCAGTAGAATCTACTTGTCAGAAGAAGCAGAAATTTATAGGACTGTTTTAAATATTTAATGCCAGTATTTCAAACAGTTTGTCTGCTGCTTGTTTTATTATAGATGCTCTACTATTATTCCATTTTAGGTTCAGATTTTTTAAATGTCATTCCATAGAGATAACTATATGTGTTTCAAAGATTCAAGTAAGTGAATTTTAATTTTATGAGTTTGATTCTGCGACAAGCAGTAAGATGAGTGAGATATTTTGTGGGGCTTTTTAACTAATATTCAGTGCACTGTAATGACCCTCTAAGCAGCATTAAGGTGGGGTTTAAATTATTTTTTCAGTAGAATTTTTGCATGCATATTTTTTTATGATTAGGTTTTACAGAGGACAAAAACAACTATGTGAAACTCCTCAATACTTTCCACTTCCACTGACTTCAATACAGCCTTTTGTTTGCTGCAAATAATGGAAAATGAGAGACAGGTATATAGTGGGATATTTTCAAATCAAAACACCATTTAATTAGTTTGTATTTTCTACAGCCAACAACCAAAATATTAAAAAGGGACCACAGCTCACAAAAGGCGTACAAACCAGTGGATGCTTCTCACCAGCAGAACTTCTTCCAGAATCAGAACTTGGCTGTGGTGACACAGCAAACAAGAAAGAAGGAATTCTTCCTAAAATAGTGAGTTCCATGAAAATTTGAGACCCAGTCCAGACAATTCACCTGTCAGCTTGTAAAATTCAGAGCTTATATTTTAGAAAATGTGGAAATATTTTGTGAAATGCGAAATTTGAAATATGTAAATATGTGTGTATATATATATATAGAAAGTACAATTTCAAAAACATTCTGTTCCTTAAGACAAGCTCTACCTTTCTAAAAATAGACTCCATTTTTTAAAAGAGTTTGCCATATTCTTTGTCTTACTGAGAGCCATTAGCTCAATTTTTTTTTCCTGCCACTGTTACTTCTTCAAAGGTTTTAAGACTTCATTTTTGTTTTCACCCTTTTTCTTTTTTTCTAATGCTTATTTAAGGAATCTGTTAAACAGTGATGGCTGCCTTCTCTCTGTTTTCTCTTTGGTCTTAATCATGATTTCTTTTATTTTCCAGAATTATTTCACAATGCATAAATCTAACACTTCCTCTTATTGTCACAGTGCTGGTATTTCTTCTGGCTTTCCAGCTTTGTCAATATGCTTGGGGTTTTTTTGTTTTCCATTTCCCTTTTTAGTACAAAATAGTACCAATTCGAAGTATTGCTAACACTTTTGTGACCCCAGGTTAAAATCAGAGATTTGGAAGGCATTACAAATCAGAATGACATATCTGATGTATCAGATTTTGGTACAAATTGTACAAATTCTGATTACATGAGGCTAGGACCTTTTTTCAGAAAAAATGGTCTGAGGATGGTCTTGGCTGGCTTCCTGTTAGGGCTGAAGCTGTTTCTTGCAGTTTCATTTGTATATTCTCTCTTCCCAAAGCCTTTCTGTAATTATGGATGTAGTTTAATGTATTCTTCCAGTATATACTTGGGTGTGTGAGTTACAGAACCACACAGTTGGTACAAGTGCAGCTCATGGAATCCAGCTGTGTGTTCTCTATATGTCTATTGCTTTCAATAATGTAAATTACATTTGGGTAGTCTAGGCTTTCATCAGTTTTTGAAGTCAGGCATTTTAAATACCTGGCCACCATCTCCTTATGTAGTTTATATTTTTTAATATAACAATGATAGCCTTTTACATGAAGGAAAAATACTTGAAGGTTTTTTTTACTAACAGTCATCTTTTCTTTGTTCATTAAGTAGTAGCTATTTCTCTTAGAAGAATATTTTTAATCTAGAAGTTTATTTTGTTCTAAAATAAGCACAGCTTACAAAGTTAACTCTCATGTGTTGGACTATGCTGACTTTCTCTTCATTGCCACTACTTTTCTGTGTTAGTGATTTTTGCTGCTGATGTTAATACCTTTTCTGCAGGTTCTTGTCTTTTACATGTGTATGTATAGTCACTAGCTAAAATTGTCATCCAAGATTAACCCTTTCTCTTTGATTGTTTGTTACTTAATATTCCATAAATGTAAGTACTGAAATGAAATTGTCTGAATCTACAACTCACTCATGTGAGTTAAAAGGTCAGATTGTACAAGTAGAGGGCAACTAATTGCTTGCTTGTTAAGAGAATATGATGGTGAAATGTGGCCTTCTGTTAAACTTCCTGAAGAAGACAACTTCTGGTTTCTAAGGAGAACCACCCTGAGAGTGATAATTTTGCTTTATGGCATTGGAGCTGCAACTTCCCTGAAATGTGCAGTACAAAACAGAGTTGATTGTCTATTCATCTTGTTTCAGCTCTATAAAAGTATACTGGAGGTGATAATATTTTGGGGCCAAACCCCTGGGTTGTCAAAGCTGGTTTGTTTTAAGGTGACTTACTCATTTTATGTTTAGCAGTAAGAATGTGATTTCAGAATGACATAGAAGTTCTTATGATTTTGTTAGATTCTTTTTTTATTGACTGTTTTTCCCTGTCAGCTTCAATTTTCTATTCATTTATTTCAGGAAAAAGAAACTCAGGACAAAGGATGGAAAGAACAAACAGAACTCCTGAGACAAGACCAAGACAGGGAGAGGGAGGAGAAACTGAAACATTTTCAGGAAATACAGTCGTTAGAGGAGAGGGTTCCAAAACTTCCTGATGGTAAGGAAAGGGGTAGTTGAAGGCTGAAAAATGCACCATAGAATACTAATCAAGTGAGGCTGCTGGTTTCTGGTGAGAAGAGCAAAATGATTTTGCAGAGATCACTACAGTGGAAAATTATTTTCAGTTATATTATGCAAAGAAGAATCAGAAAGAAATACAGGATATAGAATAATCCATGCCCTGTACTCAGCTGTGATTAAGTATGCAGCAGCAAAAATGCTGTCCACAAAAAAGTATTGGAGTCTGAAAGATTGTGCTTTTCAAAACAAGAATGACATAGAGGGTAAATGCTGATACTATCTCTGACTTGCTAAATGTTACTGAGGTAGGAAGTAGATTTTTACTGTTGTAGAACAAATCTGTTTTCCTTAATATAGCCTTTTTTTCAGTACTTTCTACTGCCTTATATAATTTGAAATTTTAGTTTCCCTTTTCAGGTCTGGTAATCTGACTCATTTGGCACAGCTTTTTGAGAAATGTCTGTTTCTATCCTTATGTATTAATATTGCTTTTTTAATTAATTTGGTTTTCACAGCATCTTAATGACTTAAATGCACAAGTCAATTTCAGACATTTTAGAAGGGCTGCACCCTGTCATGTTAAAGAACTCTTTCAGTGATTGCTGTTAATGAACAGTAGTACTTACTCCATTCTGACAAGAAGTCTAAAAATCTATAGCTGCTTTCAGAGGTAAAATCTGTGAAAAATCTTCCATCACAACTGATATAAGCCAAGAATCTGATTTTATATCTCTGAATAAGATGATTTAACCATCTTACCCCATCATATGGAACAAGCTGGTATTTCCCCCACCTTACAGACCACATGGCTCTTTACTTAACTTGTGTAATGATCTGCTATTGAAAAAATATCTATGTTAAATGTATTAACTAAACTATTGCAGTTGTGTCTGAAAGCCTGAGCCAAAGTACAGTGGATAACATGGAACTTTGTGAAAGCCCAAGTCAGAAATTTGAGTAAAACGTTTAAAGGAGGATGCCACTATTGAAGGGCCAAGTAGTAATTTTCAACTTTTGGCCAAATACATATCTGTTATCTTGGGAAAAAATACTTTTAAGAGAGAATTATTTGAGAAGCTTCCTCCTTCTTCTACACATAAACATTTCCAGGTTTTGTCCCTAAGTTGCTGTTTTGTACCTTTGGTGTCCCTTCATAGCTGTGCACTCTGAGTCCACGCAGTGATGGACACAACACTCATGTAAAAGTCTTTTCAGTATGCAGCTGATGCAGGGTATTTTAAATCATTCACTGCTTGAAACAGGTGATGACTCCTATGACTTTGAGGCCTGATAGTTTCACAGAAATAGTTCCCTTTATGAAAAAAAAGAACCCACACGTCTATCCCAGGACTGTCCTAATGCCAGCGGTGATGACAAATAAAGTACTGTGCAAGTCAGAACTGTTAAAATCAGTAATATTGTATTCATTTTCATTCAAACTCAGGAAATGGAAAGGCAATTGGCAGAAATCAAATTGCTTTGAAAATTCTAAAACATGGGTAATGTCCTAATGCCATTGGAAGATGACAATAAACTTTTATATCTTATCAGAGAACTAGAAGTGGATTTAGTTGCAATTTTTGAAGAATTTATTTTTGCAGCTGGAAAATGACATTATACATAGAAGTGCATGTTAAAAGCTCAATGGCTTTTGCTTGCATTATTTTCAAAATCTTACAAGGTTATTTTAAATTAAAAAAATTTTAAATATTGTTCAAACATTTTTTGCAGAGTGGCAGAGGAAAGAATATGACAAAATTAAAAAAGAAAGCAACTTTTTATTGGATAAAGAAGAGAAAATAAAGATGGATACAGAAATCCACAAACCTGAAGTAGAGAGAGAAAGCACTGAAATGTTGGAAGAGCGGCAAAAGAGGGAGTTCCTGCTTGCTAAAATGCAAGAAATTGATAGAGAAATTCAAAATACAACAAACATGAAACCAACTTCCCAAGCAGCACTCATAAATACAGCAAGAAAATATGATTCCCTGGAGAAAAAAGAGAAAACGAATCCATTCTTTGAGATTCCCGGGAAGGTTACTAATGGATTTCCTGTAAAGGACAGCCAGGATGATGCCACAAGAGCACAAGGGCAGAAGCCACGAAACGTAAGGACTGTAGATTTAAGTAGTGAGTTAACATTTGGTAGTTATGTACCTTCCTTTGGGAAGGGATCAGGGAGACCAAGTTGGCTCACTCAAAAAAGTGACAAATTAGAAGAAAATGTTAAGGAAAATGCAGATTTCGATAGTAAGAAAGAAAAGAAGTCCAATTTAATGGAACAACTCTTTGGAAGCAGTGCCAGTACCATTGTTCTTTCTAAAAATAACAGTACAACACCTTTGGACATAGATTGGGACTCTAGTAATAAGCCTTTTGTTGATAAAAACAGTAAAGTCAAAGAAGACAATGGGCTTTTTGGTGAAGGAAGAAGCCTAAACAGACACCGTCTGCAGTATACTACAAAAAAGCCAGGAGTTAATACCCTTGGTTCTTTAGAGGATGAAATTGAAGAAGTAGTCTTACAGTGATCGTGTTTTATATGTTTCATATGTAAATACTAAAAACTATTTTCTTGTAATATTTATTAGTTATAGATTTGAAATATTTCAGATTTATTGTAAAGCCTTATGAAGGAATAATTTACATAAATGGGTATGTGTATAGAGGAGAGATGCAGAGGAGAGATGCTTGGGGTTTTTTTTTACCTGTAGGCCACTCACAGTGCACTGCTTTTCATTTGGAATATTTCTTTTAGGCCTCAGATACTTTATTTCTTGGGTATTTGGAGAACCTCTTAACTGTGCCAGGAGAAGGCATGTGTAATATCCGTCATGAACTGAGTAGAAGAGACATTCTTAGCTCTAATTCTCTTAGAAAGAGAATATTTACGCTGCTGTCATTTTATCTCAGAAGAATATGAACAGAAGCACAATTAACTCAGGAACAGCTGCTCTCTCCTTTTGCGTAGGTTTTTGTGGACCTTACTACCAAATGTGTCTAACTCTACTCATATATTCAGATTATATTTGTTATACAATGCCATCTTTTATAATTTCTGGATTTTCTATGTAAAATTCCAATCATTATTAAGTAATTTTTTAACAAAATGGTTTTATTAAATGAGTTGAGTAAATTTCTTGTGTGTAGATCATCTTTAACACAAAGTTCTGACTTTTTATATCATATTATTGATATGGGGGAGAGTTGGTTGCAACTTCACTCGCGATGTTATTTACTGGTTGGTGCTGTGTACACAAATTAAAAAGATGGGCAATGAAGAATTTAGCAGAAGCATTCCAGGAGATAAGATGAAGGTCATCCCTTACTAGAACAAGAGATTTCAAACACCTCTCTGATATGCTCCCTCTGAGCCTGATTCAAAACACACTAAAATACAGAGAATTCTTATGATTTAAAGATGCATTGAGTCAAGATTTTTCTGAACACAGTGGCTCTTCTGAAGAGAAAGGCTGGTGTCTTCATCATGCAGTACCTCTCTTTGTTCCTCCCATTCAGAAAGAAAATTAGTTACAAATCCAGAATGTGGGACAGTTCTTACTGCTCAAGTGAAGAGCAGCTCATGTTCACCTGCTTGCTTACAATCCCAATTACATTCATTCTAAATACTACAGAACTTACCTGGCTCATTTTGCCTGCAGGTGGTCAGAATATCAGAAATATTTTAACCAACAACAGTGAATTTAACTCTGTTACTTTCCTGCAGTGACTTTTTGGGGTGAATACTGTGGTGTAAGAGGTAGGAGAGGGCTGTGGGTAATCACTGCAGGTGTTTGTGGCTGGGTAGAGTTACTTGTCTTGTGCTACCTGTGGGTGGCACTGCCCTTCTGGAAGCAGGTGCTTTGCTCCTGATGATGACGTTGAGGAGGATTGTTTATTTTTATTTCCTGTGGTTGAGGATTCTAAGGCATAAAACAATAATGTATCTGCTGCAGTTTTTAGGGATCATGTAGTGTATGGAGGGGACTGTTGGTTTTGTTTCTTTGGAAGTCAGCTCATTAACAACCGTGAAATTCCAGCTGTTGCGCTGAACTGATGTGCCCTGCTGTTTCAATTACAAATGTATAGTTTCTAAGCTGTTTTTTATTATCAGCCCCTTCTTAAGCTCACAAATATTCACATCTTGTTACCAGCCTCTTCCTAAAGCAAATACTGTGGTGACTCACACCAAAAATAAAAGGTGTATCTGCATTAGGAAGGTGAAAATAAATCGATCTGCTGGAAACAGTGTCACAGGTATAATTTCCCTTTTCCTCTCATGGCTGTCTATCTCTACCATTTATTCTTTTCTCTTGCTGCACTTTCTTGTTTTAGAGTTACTGGCACAAATACCATTACAGATAAAATATGTGAAAGCAGAGGTAATCTTCTGATTGTGGGAGGAAATGTTTGTGTCCTTGTAACATCTGTAAGCAGCATTTCTGCTGTGGAGTAACAATTTTCTACTCACTGGAAGAAACTTTTGCAAGGTCTTAAAAGGCTCTGTAGACCTTACAAATGGGCACATTGATCCCCTGTAGTCCTCTGGACTCCTGGTATCAGCTGCTGTAGCTAGACAGTCTGCATGCTGCATTTAGTGGTGGCAGGGTCTTCACAGCACTTGATTGACTGCAAAAAAAATCTAGCTTTTGCAGTAAAAGTAGGTCACAACAGTTTTTATGTCGATTTATGTATGATTTGATGGTTTTGTCTAGCTGTAGGTTCTGTTTGATGTTTAAACCATATGGCTACAACATGTGTTCTTGCTTGCCTTCTGAACCACCAAAGGTGATGGAAGAAATTCCTCCATTCTAACAAGGAAGGATCATTAAAGTTTGATTAATAGTTTTAGTGGAATATTCAGGGACATTATTACTGCCCTGGAAAAAATGGTCTTAGAGTTCTGATCCCGAAGAGAGTGGTCCTCAAACAAGAGTATCTGAGGAGCATCTGATGAGGGTGGTCAGGTGTCAGTGCTCACCTGACAGAGAAAACAGGAAGTTTTAAGAAGGAATATTTTTCTCTTTGAAAGAGGAGATGAACTGGTGAGTGTGTCAGGGGGAGTATAATAGATGTTCTGTAATCCAGAAGAAACATAAACCATTGGAGGAGAACTTGGGAGACCCTTCACAACTCTGAACTGAAGCCTCTCAGCTGAGGTAAGAAAAGGGAAGTGGGAAATGCTTAAACATCTTGAATATTTTTCTTTTTCCCAGATCTGTGGAATCTTTGGGCTAGCTAAAAAGTGGGAGTGGTGGGGGAAAAGTGATTTTCCATAGCCTTATGGGATCCTGTGTTTGTGATTTTGCTTCTTCTATTGCACCCATGCCTAAAGAGTTAAACTGCAAATCTATGATGCTTCCAAAATGAGGGCACTTAGGGAGGATGAGCTTAGGCTACTTGGTAGCCTCAGGTTCATTGCTGGTCCTGAAACAGGTCTTATCCAGCCAGGCCTCAGCCTATTTGCACTGTCAGGAGGTGGGACATAATACCTAACCTGACATGTTAGGAGTATGAATTTGTTCTTGGGACAAGTGGCTACAAGAGCATCAGCAGGGCTTTCACTGATACTTATGCTCTAGGAAGTGCTTTGGGTGAGCCTTTGCTATTGGAGAGGATGGTAATAAATTCTGCATAGTGCTCTGAAGCAGAGACCAGCACAAACCAGCGTGGCAGACACGAGTGCCTTCAGGAGAGTCATGGTTGCAGGAAGGGAGGTTTTGTTCCCAGCATTGCACAGCTCCACTAAGCCTGACCTACTCTTGTTCCAAGATGACAACTTTAAGCATTAAGAGATGCCCCGGGTGACATTGCTCATTTATAAAATTCCCTTTTGTTGGATCAAATTTAACGTGGTCTCCTGTTTCGAATTATCTCTTTGATTAGCTGCAAAGTTTTGATGTCTGCAGGAGGAGAACAATTGCATCAGTGTGTGCTGTCAGCCGGGACTCGTGGCTGCTGGGGAGTTGCTAGGATACCTCTCTAAAAGGTACGATTCACTTGATTAACCACCAACCCAGTTTGCATGAGAAATATTTTTCCTATCTTTGTTTTGTGCTGGCATCAACTGTGCATTAGATGTGCATGTGTGTTGAGAGCAAGCTACAGGTTGATTTTCATGTGTGTCCATTTCCTCCTTTTGATAAGTGTTTAACACCCTCTCTGCTTCACAGCAAAGAATCCAGAGCAGTTATAGCAGCAATTCCAGTAATCTGTAAAATGAGCATTGCTTCCAGAGGGGAACATGAACTGAGAGAACCAAGGGAAGGTTTGACTTTGGATATGCATTTTTGGCATTATAGCTAAAGCTTCACTTTATACCTGTGAAGATGAAAGGGAATTTTAATCTCGTATGTATTATTTTATTTCTCCACTCTGAACAGGGGGTTGGACCAGATGACCTGCCAAGGTTCCAACCAAAACTATTCTATAATTCTGTCATCCTTGCCACATTTCTCTGGTATTAATGCTCCCTTCCAGTGGAAATGCCTTGCACCAAGCTGCTTCGTTCTGCTTGCACGAAGTTGTCTCAGAACACCTCCTGTGTGCCCGTCTGTTCCTTAATATGGGAGCATTGTATTCAGGATGCAAACCCTAACTCAAGTCTCTCCCCAGTAGCTGCTTCCTACATGCTTATCTCTCCAATGCCTTCTTTTTACCTCTATTTTCCTGTTTCCTGAAACATTTTGTTCAAACTTCAGAACATCTTGCCATCATTTCTGTGAATCCTCTTTTGTCCCACAACTCTCTTTCTGCACTTTCCCTCAGACTTCCATAAACTCCTTTTGCTACTTCCACCATGTCTTTCCTCCAATGGATCATCATTCCTTCCCTCTGTTTGAACTGACTTCTGCTTCTCATCCCCTAGGCCTGACAGTTATCCTCTCCCTATGTTCCCTTTATCTCCTCTCCCTCATTCCTCACTGTCAAGCTCCCTACCAGCTGTGTTGTGCTGTGTTCCTTCTCCCCTGTGGGTGCAATTAGTGTAGCAAGAGGGTAGGAAAGATGCCAGAAAGGGATGTGATCTTCTCTTGGAACTGAGTGGCCCACACAGGAGCACTAAGATGCAGGTGCTGGAGCACTCTGTACAGCAAGCAGGTACCAAAATATGTGTACCCAGCTGGCCTGGGTACCCAAGCACAAGGCTTGCCTGCTCAGAAGTTCTCCTCGATCTTCTGTTCACTCTTAATTGGGGAGAGTGGCTGGCTTTGGAAGTGCCATTTGTGTCTTTTAGGAGCTGTCCATCTTATCCCACCTCTGCAAGTCATTAGGATTTCCTCACTGTCCTTTCTTGCCTTTTTGAAACTGTCAAGTGCTCCCAGGCTCTTCTTCCCAACATTCTCCCTCAATGGCATATCTGTTTTAGTCTGGGTATAGATCACCCCTGCTATTGCAAGTAACCTAAAAAGCTGCACATTGCTGTGCTAGGATCTTGATGACCTGCTAATCTGAGTGCCTCTGGCAGCCCTTCTGCCAATCCTCCTGCTGCTTCCACATCCCAGCCTTCCCAGTCATTTTCCCTTCATGCAGTCTTCTTGTTTCCTTTGCTGTTCTCTATGCTGTGATATATTGGGAGTCATGGGACTCGGGCTGTGTGCTGCTGTGTTGTGCAGAGCTTCTAACGAGCTGTGAGCTTCACAGTTTGCTGCTTAATAATTCTCATGGTAGCAAGGATGGATAACGCAGGTGCTGTTATTCACTAGAGATCACTTAATTACTAGTACTCAGCATGAAAAAATCGTGTTCAGATTGGCAAAGGGCACACACTGAACTCCCATACCTGACCTTCCTCTTGCTGTAAAGCTAACTCTGGCTTTGAATTCTCAGTTCAAACATCTTAAACTGCCTGTGTGAACCAAGCACCTGAGCCTTGGGGAATCATCTTTGTTTAACAAGTAAGCATTAGTTTGACTGGTACCTTGTTTTCCTTGTCTCATAACCCATCATGTGCAGTAACAACAGCACTTGGGTTTCAGAGACATTTTTGACTCAACATGCTCTCTAAACCTACAGGTCTCATGCCACCCATGTGAAAACCCTGAGGAAATGAGATGTGAAAGTGGCCTTCTCCAAGTCACAGTGGCCAGTGGTAGAAGTTAGACTAGGAATTTCCACATTGTCATGCATTATAAGGCACTGTCTCGAATTTTGTTTGTGTATGGGCATCCTCTATCCAAGTCTCTGATATAGTGCAGTTTTGGAATGAGTTGTGTGCAGTTTTTTTTAATTGCAGAAAAAGCATAAATCTAAGATGGAAACATTCCCAGGATTATTCTAATGTCTTCTGAAAATCATGGCTTTCTGATATTTTGTTAGTTTCTAGTGACTACATCACAAATGCTGGCACATATAAGTAACATTTGTGAGCAAAGGATGTAGCTTCACCTTATCTGGTAAATCACAGCATCCTCCTGATACTACACCTGCAATCCAGTGGGAAAAAATGCATAGTTAAAACTTGAGCGTGAGCAACATGTACAAGACTCACTGGAAATACTTAATTTTAAGCAATATTAATATTTTTATCTTCTCATCAGTTATAAATTACACTCAGGGTCTAGAGTTTCTCCAAAATGTAATCAAGTAAATCCTGATTTTAATGAGTGGCAATCACTAAACCTGAGAATAATTGTCTTGACTTTCTTAGCAGCAAAGCATTGCAGCGCCTCTTGAATTCAACACAAGATTAATCTTCCTGGGGAGGCAGACTCTTGTCCTGGAATAATGTATACCCATGTATAAGGTCTGCACATCAGTACATTGGAGATCAATAGCTCTTCTCCTGATTTGGCCAAATGATGGTGCAATCAGCCAGAGCTCAACTGGAAGATTAAGAAGAACAGAAGTTGCTGTTCAAGGTACTTCATACTTCTTGGAAGGGACCACGTTCAGTTTTATAAGTGAATTACAAAGTAATTGCAGGCTCCTGATGGCTAAGGCTGAGACAAAGCACTGCTTACAGTGCTCTGGTTGCTCTCTGGTGCCTGTTCACTCACATGCTTCACTCCTGAGGAGCTCTTGCAATCACTGTCTGTGTACCTGCTGCTGTGCTGTGTTAGCACACACTCACACAATGGGCAAGGTTGGAAGGCACCACAGTGGGTCACCTGGTCCAACCTCCCTGCTCAGGCTGGGTTGTCCTGTCCATTGCACAGGATTGCATCCAGATGGTTCTTGAGGAAGGCTCCACAATCTCTGTGCAAGAATTATTTAGCTCAGATTAAAGTTTTATGAAATATATCATGGCCCACTTTCACTTGTGCAGACTGTCCTGGTAGCTGAATGTACCTTTCTTTCCTTAGCCATGATCTGAAGTCTTGGTCCCAACATTTCTATTGTTTGGGAAAAGAATGCCTTCTCACCATAAGCAGTAAATGTTTGAAAAAAGCTTTCCACAGGCTTCTTTCTCAAATTCAGAAGAGGTATTAATAACTCTGCATTTTATCATCTTACGGATTATTTAAGTTATTGCACATAGGCTGGGTTGTTCCATGGCTGCGTGGGCAGTGGGTCCCACAGCAGTGAAGCTTTCCTGCGTATCACACGGGCTCCCTTTAGAGGGCACCAGTGACTTCCCTGAAGCCTACCTTTATGCTTGTGCTTGCTGTTAACGAGGCTTGTTACCCCTCTGAGGTACGTTTCAGTATTTTTTTGTTCTAAATATTTTGGATGCTCTAGGCTACTGCACATTATCTAATGTGTGCAAATAATTGGCATAAAATGCACCTTGTAATAGACTTCTGAGGCCTTGGCTATGATAATTTTCTCAGCCACCAAGCAAAATGCTGGAAGGAACATACACTCCAGGATGCTGAACTGTGTCTTCTCACAAAGGCTTTAAGAGGACTGGAAGGCTCAGCTTCAAAACATAGAGGCCAGCTCAAATGTGAGTCTTCACTTCTACTGTGTGGTCTGGGAGATGCAGGTCCTCCCATCCTGTGTGACTGGATCTGCAGAGATGTAGTGGATTCTCCATCCCTACAAATGTAGCTGTTGTACAGCAGACAGGATGTTTCTGCAGACAAATGTTTCATTTCACCTTCCTCTCTCCCACGCTCAATTTCTTTCTTCGTGTGCTGTCTCCAAGGTGGGCAGGACGTGGCTGTATGGTCATCTTGCTTCATAAAGTGGTACCAAATGAGCACAGCTTTAGGAGGTTGGTTGTGACATGAGTTGCTTTCTAGAATGAAGGAAGTTGCTTTTAGATGTTTTAATCTTCATTTCTGCTTCTTATCTTTAATGAAGAAGTATGGGTATCAGGGAGGTATAGAAAGTGCCTACTGTAGTCTCACAGCTTCAGGCAATGCACGGTTCAAGGGAAGTCCACAGTGATGTAAGCAGGATAATTGTGAAAATAAACGGCTTCTCTGCAACAAAAAATGAGATTTAATTTTAGAATTGAACACTCAAAAGGATGTAACTCATTTTCCCAGACAATCATTGTAATTTCATGAAGAGCATCCAACAAAATAGTCATTCAGATGCTTACCTAGTCTCTCACTCCTTATTATTGCTTATATCCTCTTCAGTGCAATTGCATCAACATGGTCCTCATACTGTGAGTTTGTATTTTCTATTTATGCAGTTAATTAACTGCAGGGCCATCTGAGCCTTTCTCTAATATTGAAGAAGACTCAGGACTCTTCAGTGTTTGCAGCACCTGAGCCGGATTTTTGATCATGCTCGTAACGTCGTCTTCTTCATTGGCTTGAAAGGTGCCCATGGCCCACAGTGGGAGCAGCTGGCTGGTGCAGGCAGAGGGGCAGGACTGGGCTGAAGGACGAAGAAAAACCTGGGTGAGGGTTTAAAAGCCATCCTTTGGAGGATTGCAAGGGGGTATGGCAAGCACCATGGAGCTCTCATAGGGCAGAAGCAGTAGCTGGAAGGCAGCCCAGAAGATGTCCCTAGGTGTGTAATCCTGAGAATGTCACCAACCCCTCACTTACCTCTTCTTCCATCCCTGTCCTGGGTGATTTTCATAACACCCAGCAGATTAAACCTCTTATTCAGCAAACTCAACATAATTTTACCTTGTGTTAGTGGCACTTAGTTGCACTTAGTGGCACTGTTGCACCTCTATCCCCAAAAGCTTTTCAACCTCACTCTTGCAGGGCACTGAAAATATCAAATCTCTTCTGAAATGTTACAAAATGTCTTTTTCTTTCCTAGTTAAATCAGCAGACCCAAGCTGGAAGAAAAATCTAGTTCTACCAAACTTCTAGTTTATTTATGTAGTCATTGATGGCAGGCATGTTTACATCTCTGTGATCCTAAACCTTAGGGAATTGCATTTCATTTCAGGGCTGCTGGGTCTGCAAAATCCCATGAGATTTTTAGCTTTGATTTAAAAATAAACAGGGTGGGGTTTTTTCCTATGGTTGTGGAGCAAGCCTTGAAAGATAGAAGCTGGAGACCTCAAAGAAAAAGAAAAGAAAGGACATTTAAGAGATAAAAAATATATTATTAAATAATAAAAGTTTCCAAGTGCATTTTCATCTTGTGCCTTTTTTAAAAAAATATTTTCATTTTCATGACAGAAGGTGACAATTCATGATTTTGGATTTCCTTAGAAAAAGGTTTCTTCAGTCCCCATCAAGATGACCACGAGTTTCAGGCTGGAATACACCATTAGACTGAATGCTGTGTTCTTCCTACGTAAGAGAGGATGTATCCAATTAAATAAATATATATTCTTGATATCTCCACCTTACAGGAGGGGAACAAACACACAGAATCTGACTCTTCCACAGCTCCCAGCTCCCAGGTACCTTAAGGGAGCCATGCAGTTATTACACCCACTTTGTCCAGTTTCAGACTTGAAGGGCCTTATTTTAATCTAGGCTCACGTGGAAGCCAGTGGGGTTGGTGACAACCTCTCTGAAATCACACATTCTCTGTACATTTATAACTCTCTCTGCAAAAAGGTGAGAACAGTGGTGTGTCTCAAAGTATTACCAGTAAATATAGAAGTAATTGTAACCCTTTCTGAGATTTTCCTCCTCTCACCGTTCAATAGTCTGAGACACCTCAGAGTTGAAAGCCTTCCAGTTCTTACAATCCAAATTCAAATTAAATCAGTTACCTGGTGATCTCAGATGCTTCACCTGCTCTGTTCCAAAACCATTTATAAAACACTTGACTCTCAAACCAAGTTCAGGCGCACTCAGGCACCTGATCTGCAGGGAAAGCAGTGGACAGTAGGCCCTGAAACACTCCTGAGGCCACAAGTGTGGAGCCCCTCTGGGTGAGAAGGGCCCAGCAGGCTGCAGCAGTGTGTGGGTGGAACATGGATGTTGTATGTGATATCTTGTGTTTATCTCATTAGCTTGCTGCTCATAGTGGTCCTTCCTGGAATGAGCTGGTTCCCAGCCGTCAAAAAACAGAGCTAGCAAAGCAGAAGGTGGCCACAAGCACAAACTAAACCTCAGCCTGGTGTTGGTTCTTGCCCTTTCTGAGCAGTTCCCTGCCACAGGCTCAGCTATAGCATAAAAAAGTAAAGTACTTGGTACCCTGGATACCTTGTAGGCTCCAAATTCACCTTTCTACTGCAAATTGCATGGGTAATCCTAGTCCTCAAGTGAGTTCACATAGCAGCTGAGAGAGAGGCTTTCAGCAGCACAGGAGGATGCTTCTCTTCTCACAAGTACACTCTTGGCTCTCATCTTTCTGGAGGCTTGTCCCAAACAGAGCAGCACTTCACCTGCCTCAGCCTGAGAGAGGTTTTCTACAAAAGGTGTGTTCTCCTGATCTTTGTCTTCTGAAGGTCAGTTACTGTCAGTGCTACCCTTGGATGATCTGCAGCCATTGATGCAAAAATTATGAAATTGTTCCTCTGTTACTATGTCTATAATGGGTTCTGCTTGAATTTTAAGCTAGACTTACCTTTCCAAAACACAATTGGCTTACTCCCTGAAAAGTCCAAATTCAGCAATATTTTCTTTATTTAAATGGAGAATGTCATTAATACAGCAATAGAGTTGCATCTTTCACTTTTTTTCTAAAGATTTTCTTTTTACTCCATTTTATGGTCTTTTATAACTTTCATGCAATGTTTAGATGACCAACACCCAGACCTCTATTTCAGTGTAACAGCAGAGAAGCAGAAGGCACCTCTTCATCATAAAAGCCAGTCCTGCAGTCAGACAAAGGAACATGGCATCTTGTCCTTAGCTTAAGCGGAATTATCTCAGTCTTAAGACTGAGTTGTCTCGGTTGCTTGTGCTTCCTTCTGGAAAGCTTTTCTCACAGCTTTAGTGACAAGAAAGCCTCTGATTTTCAAAATTACTTAAATGGTACTCCTGTTTTCCCACTGACTCTAAGGTACTTCTGAAAGAAGCTACTCTTGCTTGCTTTGTGATGCTAAATAAATCAGGTTCTCCTTATCTCCTCTGGAAACACTGCTCTGTATCCCCTTTACTGTCCATATACCCTCCAAATTTGTATGAAGTCCTTTCCCTATGAGGTTCTCAGGCAGAGGTAAATTGGTGCAGGTGTCTGCTAGAAATCATTATTAAGTATTATTTTGGGTTGAATTTGATACATGGATGTGATCAGCTTCAAAACTAAGGGAGCTAAGACCCAGGCATGTGATCTGTGCTTAATCTCTTAATGATGAATAATTATTATGGATTATTGATTTCTTATCACTTATTGTAGTTTACAGTATTTTGCTCAAAACACTAATGAAAATGTGGCTGCAGCTAGATTCAAATTCTGTGACAGTTATTCAAATACAATGAAATTTGTCATCCAATGTATTGCTGATAACTGATGGGACTTACACAATCCCTGTAATTTTCAGCTTTGTGGGCTAACCGCCTTTCACACCTAGCAAACACAAAGATAAAGGACAGTTATGATGATGGACAATTTCCCATTGTTCCTGTTGAGGACAGGAATGTTATTATTTAAGCAACTGGTGTTAAATGCAAAAGGCATAGAAGCTCTTGCTCCTACTCAGTGTGTCAAGCCTTACACATTTAAGGACAGTGTTAATCTTTTAAGCCATCACTTGCACTTCAGGCTTAGCACACCATCTAGTGTGACTCCTCAATTTATTTTCCTTTCTCCAGGATGCAGTCTCTGTTCTCATAAGCACAAATGTTCTTTTCCCAAGTATTTAACTATCTGGCTTCACTGTAAATTAATTCTGTTTGCTTGTTTGTGCTCAGTTTATTGCACCTACTAGAGGGAACAAAAGTGGGTTTTTTTTGTTTAACAATCCTCCTGGTTTTGTTTTATGTCAAACTTTATCAGAAGTATTATATATGTTCCCAGTTCACTGATACAAATTAAATAATGGGAAGACAGATGGCAGTGCACTAAAAATATGCTTCCTTAGTAAGGATTTCCCAGGAACACTTATCTTTGAGATCAGTCAGTTGACTGGTTTTATCATCTACTGCCTTAGTGATGATTCAGCAAAGACGTAGTCTACAATAATCAAGATTTCCTATATATATATACATGTGTTTGATATATTGGATTGGCATTGAGACATTTCTCAACCAAATCTGTGACTTGACTAAAAGGATGTTGAGTTGCTTTGGAAAAAGGTTTTGTTTTCTTATTTTCTTATGGGTATTGGTTGTACACCTGTCCTGTAATTTGTTTAATAATGAAATCCCGTGGATACACTTCTGTTAAATTTGCTAGAACTGATATTAGGCTGACAGAAGAATGGTTAATTTGGTAATCCTTTCAATGCCTTTGACATACAAAAACACATTGAGAGCAGGCCTGTGGAGAAAGATTAAGTGGTTCTCATGAATGAAAAACAGGACACAAGCCAACATCCTGTGTTTGTGGATTTGCAACCCAGAAAGGCAACCACATCCTGGCTGCACCAAAAGAGAGATGGCCAGCAGGTTGAGGGAGGAGATTCTTCCCCTCTACTTTTGAGACTCTACCTGGAGTGCTGCATCCAGGTCTGAAGTCCTCAGCACAAGACAGATGTGGACCTGTTAGAGCAGGTTCATAGAAGGGCCACAAAGGTGCTCAAAGGGCTGGAACTTCTATGTAGATCTGGGACTTCTATGAGAGATCTGGGACTGTTTGGCCTTGAGAAGAGAAGGTCTCAGGGACACCTTATAGCAGCCTTCCAGTACCTAAAGGGGGATTATAAAAATGACTGGGAGTGACTTTTTACACAGGCAGGTAGTGATAGGACAAGTGGGAAAAATTTTAAACTGAAAGAGAAGAATTTAGATTAGATGTTAGAAAGAAATTCTTGATTGTGAGGGTGGTGAGGCACAGGGACAGTTTGCTCAGTGAAGCTGTGAATGCCCCATCCCTGGAAGCTGGCCAGGTTGGACAGGACTTGGAGCAACCTGGTCTAGTGGGAGGTGTCCCTACCCATGGCAGGGAGGTTGGAACCAGATGATCTTTGAGGTCCCTCCCAACCCAAACCATTATAGGATTCTGTGATACTTTCTTGTATCTAGCTACATTTTTTTTCTTGCTTGTCTTACTTTTAAAGGCAAAAAATATACTCAATATACAGTTGCTGTTGGCATTAACCAGCATATTTCCTATTGCCTTCTTTTCAGTTTGGGACAGGATGAAACTATCAAAGTATTTTTCTAAAATCAGATGCAAAAACACAGATTAATCACCCAGAAAAGAAAGAGCAATATGTATTTGTATACTAAGTCCATATATTTCCAGGGACCATCCTTTAGTGATAAGAGAATTAATTCCTTTTGCTTCTCTTCATCTTGTGGGTACAATCATTGCTGCTGTGCTTTTACACTGATGCTTCTCCACTGTGACATGCTCTTCTTTCTTCATTAATTTCAGGTGACTGCTGCTCTTGTCTCTGTTCTCAGCATCTTTTGTAGCTATTTACAGACTAGAAAGGTTGGTTTGCTCTCTTCAGACTTACTTTGGCTAGTCCTGGCGAGACCTCAGATTTGTTTATCTGAGGAAGTGGTTGAGATCTCATTGCTTTTCTCATCAAACCATAGTGAGGTTTCCCTTTCACATATAAATGTCACAGGCACCTGAGAAGCTGAGAGCTAGAGATGGGTAGAAGACAGTTTCCCCTTGCTGCAAAATTATTTCAGATTTCAAAAGCTGTCCTATCCTATTCTAGGACAAATATTTTTTCAGACAGACAGGTTGAGAGAGCTGGAGGTGGTTTGGGGTATGGCACATGTATCCAGACTGCCACCCTCATCCAGGGCAGGAATTTGGTCTGTCCTCTGCAAGGCCCACAGGGCAGCTCGGAGGAGAAGGATGTCACAGCCATTTTATAAGTTTCTTATATGGAAACTTGCTGGACATTTTTCCTTCCATGGGAAAGCTGACTTCTCTGCAGATTTCTGTAAAAACAAACCCATGTCTGTGTGTGGACTCAAGGACAACAGATGCATTCCTTTGCCTGTCTCCTGATACAGGAGATGTCATTTTCTCTTTCTAGCCAATGATGTAGAGGTTGTGATCTCTCTGACTTTGTAAGCATTGGGGAGTCTTGCTCTGACCAGGGTGGAGGAAACATGTAACTCTGAATGTGGGCACCTTAGCCCTAAAACCTTCTGAATAATGGAGTCATTCTAATAAATCATATAAACCTTCTGATACTGGAGTCAAGGAGCCTTCATTCAGCACCCATCGCAAGACCCAGAGAAACAAACACCTTTTAAAACAACAGAAGGAGGTATAGGTTAGAAAACCTAAGTTTAGGAACCTGACTGTGGGTTGCAGAGGCATATCAGACATCTGAGCTTCTTCAACCAGTGGGTATCAATGGAGCCAGTTCAGCTCCTGTGGAAGCAGGTGCCCTGTGCCAAGTCAGACAAACTGTGTTGATCCACCGCTCGATTCAGTCCCCTACTCATGGGCCTTTGAAATGCTCTGTGCTGCCTTGCCTGGCTTTGCAAGGTGCACATCTCTGTGTCAGGTCTATGAGCTCTGTGTAATCCTTGCATTAAATAAACATCCCTATCCCATTGGGCAGGGACTTTGACCTGAATCCCTCACCTCTAAATCAAGTCAAGAACAGATTTCTTTCTTTGGTTGGTAGATATGTCATTTATACAAAGTGAAACAGCCTGGATAGCTGAGGAGAATTTGTTAGAGTGGGAGAAGAAGGATCAGAGTGAGCAATGCCTGCATCCCAAAAATTATTGAATATTACCAGAGGATCCATTGCCATAGTTTTAATAGCAGAATATTATGGGGAAAAAAATGTTTGATAGTAGACACATTCCAGGAAAAAAAAAGCGCCACATGGAAAATTCATGACCTGATATTCCTAATCAACATACTTGGAGTACAGTTCATGCTCAGAGCGGTGCTGAGAGTCTGGTTTATCTGCCTGCCTGGAGTGCAGCTCTGCCTTTGGGGGAATTGCTGAGCTGTATCCCTTCCTGCCTGTGCCCACTGCAGCTGGCCCTGCAGCAGGAAGCTCTCCTGCAGAGGAGTGCCCCCAAGCAGGCAGCACTTCACCTCCACAAGGAAAGAACATGAACAGGCAGTGGAGGATGATGAGGTGAGTCTGCTGTGGCACACAAGTGTTCTGTCAAGGACATAACAAGGCTCCTTTTGAAAGACAAAGCTGAAATGCTCGCCCCTGTGTCCCTTACACCTCCATGGCTGGCACCTTTGCAGAGACCATTTGCAGCCTCTTTCTGCTTTCTGTCTCCATTTTACTACTTAAGATGGAATTTTGGAGATAAATCTTATACTTCTAAAATCCCACTTCATGTATTATCATCCTTAGAAATGCTGGTGGGTTTTTTCTGGCTTAATTACACCATGAAATACATAAGACCACTTCACATCCTCTTACATAGCATATTTTTTGCAATGGACAAGGAGAAAATGCAAACACTGCTTGGATTGACAAGGTGTTCAAGTGATCTCAGATTTTCTCTGTTGTGATTCTTTGTTAATTAAGCAGTGATTTCTGTATATGATTCCTCAAGTTCAACATGATTCTTCATCCTCTGTTGAAATTACTCTGCTTTTAAGGCTTCTGAGTCCAAAATGACCTGGGTGCTGCAGGTTAGCATACATCTTTTTTCTTCTATTTTTTTCCGCTCTTTTGTTGTCTAAGATAAAAAGTCTAGGAAGTTATTAGCCCAAATACACTGCTATTATATATCCACCTACCCCAGTGCAAGTCCTTTCAATGTTATTACTTGGCTTCACTTCTCTGTTAACCATAAGGACATAAGGACAGTTTTGGGTTTGTGTTTTTGAGCATTGAATAAACTCACCATCTTCCTACATCTATCCTCCAGCAAATCTGGGGTTTCCACTTTCAGAAATTCTTTTGAGATATCTTGGCTAACAAAATTGCCTAATTTCTGATTTTATTAACAGGGATTATTTACAGAATGCCAAATCTCTTCTGAGGTCCTTCACTGAGCTTCTTTAATATTGGAGCTTGGAAGGCTGCATGTGCTCCAGGTCACCCAGTGTTCAGAGTAACTGATAGCCTTTGAAAACTAGAAATTCAGGAGCTGTTGGTCAGTGTTTCTAAGAGAAGTACAAGCATCTTTTCATGCACAGACACTACTTGTTAAAATGACTCCTGGGAGGTATTCTCTTTTGGGTTGTGGGTGGCTGACAAGAAGGTACTGTGGTTTTGGCAACCGTTTTCTGCATGCCATTTTCCCCCCTGTCATTTAAGAAGTATGCTATCAGATATAGCCCAGGGGCACATCCTCTGTACTGAAACGAGCTGAATTTTTCTGACTGCTTTGTTCTTCCCTGACCCCATTCTATATACACTTTACCTTAAAAGCAGTAACCATCTGGACTATTGGTGGAGCCAGTCCATAATGACGAGGACAAACCAGCACCCCTACAGATCCACTGGGAAAAGGGAGAATTGTATATTTGAGTCAGGCACAAATACCTGAAAGCTGATTCAGCAGCTGCAGGACCCAAACAACTCTGCAGAATATTTCCTTCTACAGAGAGAGATACTTTTCTTGTTCTCTCCCACCTTCCAGACCTATTTCTAACTCTCTCCATCTGTTTCTCAAAAAGCTTAACGTAATTTCAGGCTGTCTTCTTCGCCCACTTCTCTTTTTGGGATGCCCCAATGGAGCTCCACTTCTACTTCTTTTCTCTCCTTGTGTAACTGCTGGCCATTCCCTTATACAGCAAATATCTCTGTGCAGGTGATAGAGATGGTTTAACTTCTGTGCCTCTCTCCTCTGTTCAATCCTGACCTGCCAGCAGCTCTTGAATAATTATCAGCTCCCAGAGTGACTAACACAGATCTCAGCCAAGCCTTCTCCCAGGCTCCTTTCTTTGTGGGGGAAGACTGTGCTGGTCACCCCATGCTGCTGGCATTAAGGGCCCTAGAACCAGGGGTATTCTTTAAGTCATGCCTCCCGTCTTCAGACTCCCATCTTCAGAATATATGTGTAAAATATATTTATTTGTGGCTTTACTCTTCTAGGAGATGCAGTTTCACTATCCACCAGCTGGCAGAGAAGTCACAAGCAGGTGCCAAATGTGACTGCCCTTTCCTCCTAAGGCCATTACAGACAATCAGATACCTTGGTGTTTTCTTACCACTTACAAACTGCAAAGAACTGGCAGTGGCATGGGCCAGGCAAGGCTGGGAGATGCTCATTGCTCTTCAGGGGTAGGGAGGCTGTGAGAGCACGGGCAGGGGAGCACCTGGGGACTGACACTGCTGTGAGCTGTGAGCGATGGGAGCCCTCAGCCAGCTGAGTGGGAATGGCTGCTCCAAAGGCACTGATTCCACACAGATGGTGCAAGGACAGTTTGAGACTTACTGGAGAGCCCAGCTGACTGGTCAAACAGCATTGCAAGTTTTGGAAAGGTGAAAGTTAAAAGTCAGGCTCTACCCAAGCCATGCCACCAATGATCTCTGATTTGTAACAATTAATGGCCTTTTTGTTCTGGCTTTGCACATCATGCGATGAGATCATGATCCATGACTACAGGTCCTATGCAATAAAATAATACAAATAATTAATAATAATAATAATAATGAGTTGAGTTTCATTATGTGTCTTGCACTGCTTAAAATCCCTTGTGAGCAGTTACTGTCACTGAGAAGATTTAATGTCTTGATGCAATTTGAAAATGTAGTGCAAATGACAGTGTAATAAAACAAAGAACTTCATCAACTTCTAATTGAAATTAATGTGGACTGAACTACTCTGTGCATAAAAGAAGAGACTTCTTCCTCAACCTTAAAAGCTGTTGGCTCCAGGAGTGGCATGACTCAATTTGAATTATCTTCTTTTTCTACCTCAAAAAGATTTTACTGCAGAA
Organism: Dicaeum eximium; assembly: GCA_013396995.1. NCBI lineage: Eukaryota > Metazoa > Chordata > Aves > Passeriformes > Dicaeidae > Dicaeum > Dicaeum eximium. The sequence continues at coordinate 39,214 of VWZP01008589.1, forward strand.
GCCCAGTCTTATTTCAGACAACCAGTAACTATCACATGGATTTAAAAGTTCGACTTTTCTCTCAATTCCTGCAGAAATGTTTTCCCTATGTATTAGCAGATCTGTAAGAAATCATAGCCATCTGTATTTTGTGAGACTAGGAGCTGAAAATACATTCCTTATCTAAGAGACTATTTTCCACAATACTATTTCAGAAATTTATACATAGACCAAATCTTAACAAAAAAGACTCTGTTATTTCAAGGTCATTTTAAACCTTTGTGGCAGAGGTACGAATATTAGTAACATCATCAGGCAAAAGCCCAGTGCACTGAGGCATGCCAGCATGTTTGTCAAAATGGCTGTGGAAGCCCTTTTCCCATCCCCTGGCAGCAGAGGGGAATAACTGAGATGGCTGGAACTGGCCATTGCATTTTATTACCATGCAATAAGACAGGCAAATATAATTCTCCATGCTAACATTTGGCACTGGTACAATTTCACAGACCCCTAATGACTGCAGTGGAGCACAGTTCAAGTCACTCAGCTCCAGGTAACCAAAGTGTTCCTTGTCTTCCAAGTTATATGTAATATTTACTTTTTTTTAAACTTTTTTGCTATAAAACCTGCTAAACCAAGAATTGACTTTTGTTTTTTTTACTAGTTTGCACAGCTTTGCAGAGCTTTAAGAATGTCTAAATTGCTGCAAGCTTTAGCACAGCCATTTAGGTCATTCCACATTGCTATACTGCAGCTGTTTGCATTACGTCTTGTGGGTCACTTGTGAAGGGGAGAGTTGTTGTGATGTACTGTACTTGCCAACAGCAGGCACAGATCAGGAGAATTGTACTTGGAGGCATATCATTAAATTTCAACAAACAGGTTTACTGGAGAAGTCATTCTTCCTGTGAGATCACTAAAGCTGCCATTGTCCATAAACTATTTAGAAGACCTGAATAAAGGGCTACTTAAAGTCTTCAGCTGACAAGGCTTAATGCTGTGTTTTCTCATTCCTTTGTTTATGATTCTCCTACTTACCCGTGGTTTCTTCTCAGTGCCTGAATAATTTCTGTTCACAGGCACCTACTTTCAGGATTGTTGGAAAGATAGGATATTTAAATACTAGCTCCATCTAGTACCTACAGAGAGACTTAAAGGTCTGTAAGTTTTTTGATGCCACAACATAAATGTATGCTGAGCTTGTGATAAAAGCATGCCACACAAGCCTCTAAGAAGGTGAGTTCAGGAGACAGTTTTTACCTCAGATACTGTTGGTTTATTTCTTTTCATAGCAGTTACATACACTGCTTCTAAAAATATTTTTTTTCATATACCGTAAGCCGGCACTCTGGGTCTAACTCAAAGACTGTGAAGAAAATGGATATTATTCTAAGCAAAGATTTAAAAAATCTCTATAAATAGGATAGAACTTGTGATATTTTGTTCTATTTTACTTTAACCAAATGTGAAGATATAAGAACTATAACTTCTGTTTTCTGAAAATGTGATGAGTCTGCACCTTCCAGAAACAAAGAAAGGAGTGCCCAGAATCCACAAACTCTTCTCCAAAATGGTTACCCTCTTGGAACAAGAAACAGCTTGTCAAAATCCCATCTTTCATAATGGAATTTGCTACTTCTTGATGGAGAAGGGTGCTTTCTGCAGCAGTATTACACACTTACAAGGCATGAATCAATTTACATTTTAATCAAGGGGGGCCCATACCATCAGCTGGTGAGAGTGCTTTTAATTTACCTGAACTCAGTCATTGGGTTGATCCCAGCAGATTTGCCTCTACGGCAACACCTGCTTTTATCATGTCATCTCTTGAGTATTCAGCCTCCATAAAAATAAATAAATTATCCTGAAACTGTGCTAAATTCTTTACCAATGAATCTTCTTTCACTATATCAAATTCTAAATAAAAAAAGACAGGTTTATTTTAAGCTTTTAACAGACTGTTGTAGTTAATCGTGTATATCAGGCAAGAGGCTTGGTTGCTAAGAAAATCTTTGGCATGCTTCCATGGGATTTTTGTGTTATTGACAGAAAAAGTACCAAATTATAGGAAATGCATCTGCTAATTTGAATAGTGAAACAAAACAAAAAAAAAAGAATAGAACAATTTTCTGCCCAACTTTTGAGTTAATGCAAGCTCAGGCCAAAAATAACATACTTGCCATCATTTTACAGAGAAGATTTTTGGCTTCAAAGACTTCATTAAGATTATAAAAAAATAAAATCCCCATTTCTATGTGGATAGAACATATGGATATCTGGTTGTCAGTGGCTGCCCCTACACTGCTGCACAGAGGTTCCTAGGAAAAGCTCAAAGCTAGAATATCTGCAGAAACACCTGCTGTGTTTGTTACTTCCAGAAGAAATATCAGCTGTATTTACATTGAATGTTCTCCTGTGTGCAGTTGTCTGCCATGTGATCAGGCAAACCTATCTCCATAGTTTTTCCAGCTGTCCCAATTATCATGGTCAAGAAGAGAGGGAGAAAAACAGCTGGAGATGGGGAAGACAGACTGGGGCCTCCTTTAAAAATCCCTGACAGTGCTGCCTCTGGAAAGGACACAGCAGAAGGCAACCAGGGCTTTAGTTGAACAAAGCCTGCCTAGAGGAACAGATGCTTAGTACTGGGTCATAGCCTGGAGCTCAAAATGCTGCCAGAGAAGTTTTGCCAGGGACTGGAGCAGCCATTTGCAGAGAAAGCCAGCAACCCCAGCGTAGAGAGGGAGCCCTGCACAGGCCAGGTTTTAAAGACTGGCTGACCATGAAAAACACACTTATTCCACTTGAAACTTTTTCTTTTTTGTATATAAATATAGGCCAGAGTCATCTGGAAGTCAAGAATCAAGCAATGGGGTTAGATTTATTGATACGTTCTCAGAAACCATCATTTTAGGTGCTCTGTATTTAGATCCTTGGCTACGCTCCATAATCAGTGCATGACCCCATAATTTAGGATTTTGGGAAAGGAATGAGTCCCTCAGGTCTACAAGCCAAAGAAAACAGTGAATGTATTGTGGGAGGATATATTGTTTCGCAGGATTACATAGTTCAACAAAGTAGTGTAGTGGCCAAGGAGCGTACTCAGAGAACAAAGTTCCTGGGCACGCTGAAAACATTGATCTACAGTGCAAAGTTCATAAAATCTAGCGAAAAGTTAGTTATTCTGGGGGATGATAATTTTATTTTGACTTCTTGAATTCCTGTTGCTTTTATGCATAATTTTTTATTCCTGGACAAGGAAAATCAACCATGCAGCTGAAGCCTATAGCCATATCAGGCATGTGTGGGGCTCAGTAGTTGCCTCCTACAGTGCTCTTTTACCTTGTGAAAGAAACCTGAATTTTTTTGTTCTCTCATTTAAACAATTGTTTCTTATTTCAATTTAAACATGGGAGAATTTTAAAGGCCAAGGAACAGGGTTCCTGCCTCTGATTACCATTGAGCTAATTAAGCAGCCAAGCAGTACTGGACAATGAGGGAATCCTATGGAGGCAAGAAAATTGAGACTATAAGATTCTCTGTTACAATTCAGTAATAGCACTGGAGAGAATTATTCATTTGTTGTGGATGATAAGTAGCCAGGGATCTTTTCTGTTTTCTTTGTACTTCTCTTTTTTTATCCATTCTGTGACTTTGGGCAAATCCTCCTAACTTCTTGGGAGAAGAAGTTCCCTTTCTGCAAAACAACGAATCAAACTACTTTTCTAGAATTTGGGAGGAATGGATGTAGTGCTTTATAAATATGTAACGAGTTCTATTTTTGCTAGGAGGCAAAATGGACTGATATATACATATATATATATATATAAATTTAATGTTTGCCAATGGGTTTGTAATTTTTTCAAGACATGCCAATAAGAGAATAGACTTAGAAGCTACTCTGATGTATTTAATTGAGTGTCAAAGGTTTGCATCAAATATTTGATTTGAGCTTCTCTATGAGTCTTTTTAAAACAGCACAGAGGCAAGGCACATTTGCTTAGCCTTCATATCCCTAGAAAGAAATGAGATATACATTTTTAAACTATCTTCATTTACGTATGAAAAGAATATCTATCTACAATACTTCATGTATAAAATGCTTCATGCTCGCATAACATATGCACAGAACATATGTTTTAATTTTAGTTCAGTACAATATTTCAAATTTAAACAAATTAGCCCAAGGCATAAAGTACTACCAACCATTTTTTTCTGGTTTTAATACAAGCCAGATTGTAGAGAAGCATTACTAATGAAAACAGCAATCATAAACCTGAGCATATTTTACTTACCCCTCATTAATAACACAACCTACGTCATTTTTAATTTAGATTTTCATATCATGAAAGAAAATTAATTGGCAATTACCTTATCTTGCTATTTCTTCACAGATTTTTGTCATCACTGCTTTAAGGAATTTTGATTTGATGGTGCCATTAAATTGTTATTTAGGGCTATCTGCCTTCAACTTGTTCAGTTTCCATGCTCGGTAACCAGGGAACATGGACACCACAATCTCTGAACTAATTCTAAGATAACTGCTAATGATAACTAGAAAAAGCAAGTCAGAAGGTTTAAATTTACTGTTCAGGAGTCCACATTTTTAATCCTGAGAAATGGTATCTATTATGTACATTGAACATGTACTCCAGTAAATTCTCCTTCTCCCACAGAAGTTTTAGCTTAACAAATGGGATGCTAATTTTCCAATTACAAATATTCTATGGCAACACCATAGGTAATTGCATTGCTAGTTATATAAAATTTTATGGTGAAGCCTCTTTAACTTCATTCAGAAGTCAAAAGTACCCTCTTGAGAATCCTCTCACTGAAGGGAAATTCAATAGTTAATATTATTGCATGTTATTGAATACTCAGCTATTGCAAAGAATTGTGTTGTCATTTGAATAGAGATAATGAATAGACTGCTTTTTCTTTCCTGTGCAGCAAATGGGGCATTATTACAAAAAATATTAAAGACCAGGTTTAAAGTCCATGTAAAGCAATACATTTAAGTCCCCTACCAAAACTTATTTGGATGTTCCCTCCTGTTCACAAGAACTCTTTCATCAGACAGGGCTTCCTACAGGATCCTCATTTGTGGAATCTATCTGACTTGCTCATACCTCATTGGTATTAAATGAAGTTATCTGGGATGGCTTGAACATTTAGGTCTTTGACACCTCCTCAGGGATGACTTACAAGCAGCTCAGCTGGGAAGTTGAGGAGGATGGAGATCTCTGGTGCAAAGAGGCACCAGAGGAGAGAAAGGAGAGAAAGGGAGGTGTGTCTGTATGGAGAGCGCACTCAAGGGGAATGGGGGTAGGAGAAGTGGGGTGAAAACTCTCCCAGTGGCTCAGCTAGAATTGGAGGAAGACATGCCCATGGCAGGGTGGATCAGAAAGGGATCCAAAGGATGAACTTGATGGAACTTGCTTTCAGGCACTCAGCTGAAGTTGTCACGCTCAGTGCAGCGCCAGCAGCACCAGCACACAGGAGACGATGAGTGCAGATGTGCAGCTGTGATCCCAGCCTGACTCTGGCTCCCATGCCACACACAGAGAGGCACACACCCACAGATAACCCTCTGCAGGGAGACTCCTACACCCCTTGCACTCACAATTCTCTCCTGTTTCTCACCCAGAGAGGAGAAGGCTGAGGGACTCACTTTTTACAATTGTCTTAGAGTGAGAAACCTAAAGTCTGGTTCCAGATCTCTCTCCAGCTTGAGAGAATTTAAACTCCTGACACTCCTCTGAGGAATATCCATCCCTGTATGGATAAAGAAATACTTTAACTTCATGTGCTGTTTTCTGGAAATCCTCTATTTTTTTTTCTAATAGCAGCACCTAAGTACCACCCTGAGGGTTTGTGTTTCAACAGTGAGTACAGTGGGGTTCTGTAGGGAGCCCAGTCTTGTCAGCATGCATTCCCTGAGTGCTGACAATTCCTGCCAGACACTCCCCACCCTGGGGACAAACTGCCTCTTTCCTGGACGGTCCTACATTGAGCAGACACCAGACTACTCAGCCTTGTTTGAAGAAGGGCTGCCCTAAAACAGAAGTTTTATAAGAAATGTATAAGGTGTATAAGAAATGGAAAGCATTCCCAGGATTAGACAGGACAGATTCAGATTCTAATTTCTGTATGAATCTTGTTTCAATTTCCCTTTTTTTCTCTCTCTCTCTGGGATCTGGTCCTAAAAGTCTTGCCTGGCACCATATAAAGATGCTGCAATGGAGCAAGAAGTGGAATTCTATGTCCAGCTCTCAGATTACTTGCATACCTAATTTGTGTTTCAGCACAGCCACAAGTATTCATTTATTTATTGACAGATGCATCAGTGCAACAAAATAAACTTTTCACATGAGCTCCCACAGACCTATTCTTGATTTATGGCATTATACTAGAAGCTCAGTCAAGCTAATTTTGTTCACCAGATATCAAGGGAACAAATTTTAAATGCTCTGTTGAAGCACTTTTCTAGTTTGAATTTTATGTGAAAGCCAACAGAGTCTACTTTGACTTATTCTAGTGCAGATGAGAAGAAACTCCAATGCAACTACTGTACATGAAAAGCAGCCTGTGTTTCAAATACTCATTCCTTAACATGGTAGTCACTTTCTCATTCCTCTTTGTTTCTTGGTTATAGTTAATCTTTAAAATAAGAATAGTTCAAATTTTAAATTAACTCTAAAATCTGTAAAAATTTAAAATGAAGTATCTGAACCCAGGCCTTTGACAATTAAATTTATTACTGCAGACTGACTGAAAAAGATTCTGCATTAGATACAGGAGGACAATTGACATCAAACAGGCACTCGACATAAAGTGCAACAATATGTATTAGAGAGGAAAGGCATTTGTGGGGCATTTGATTAACATACTTTTAATTGGACTTTCCTGCCTCATTGGTTTTATTCTTTCAATTTAGTTCAAGCTGCTCAAATATGTAAATAGGCAAAGCACCTACTATAATTGCCACAATACACAGTTTGCAAATTACCATATTTCTCAGATTGTGTATACACAAATAGGATATTGTGCAAATATTGCTGAACTCCTACAGAAATATAAACAGGCAAGGAAGGTCCATTATTGACCAGAAAAAAAAACCAAACAACCAAAGAAAAATAACACCAACACCCTCTTCTTTGAAAGCTATTTGGGTCACTTGATCTTTGTGATTAGTTTTCAACAGCAATTTTAACTTTAGTTCTATATTTCAGTAAAAATTCATAGGATGGTCTGTCAATACCATTCAAGCTTGAATTTGAGTGTACTAAGTTTTGTTCCCCATGTGATGCTCTCTAATCACATAAAAGAATGTGTGAGACCATACTTGTATAACCAAATTCAAGAAACAACACTGAAAAGCAAGCATATACTGCATAAAGGATGCCTAGAGCATAGAAACTCAACAGAAAATGCTAAGTCCTATTGCTATTTATAACACTGAAAATATTCCAGGATTTATAAGATCACATCATAGGTGCTATTAATCTAGGATGTAATTAAAAAAGAATATTTAAATTGCGCAATTGCCAATAAAACACATTAAACATTTAACAACTGAAAATCATATAGGTAATTTGGATTTGATACTTGCATTCTCAGAGAATGTGAATGGCATCTAGGCAATAAAGCACATGGACAGAAATTCCATAGCCAAGATATAATCTGAATGAACAATTTGTTGTGTGAATATTTGGAAGAAAAAGAGCAGACTGAAAACTGAATATCTTCCATGTTTGTTTGAGTGGTTATCTAGTTAGAGTTAGTATAATATTTAATACATTTTTAGAGGTCTTACACTTTAAATACTCTTCAGTTGCCATATTAAAAGCCTCAGAGTTCTCCTTCCTCAATAAGCACTATTTAATTTTCAATTAAATTTTAGATTATGATTTACCTTTTTAACACCACCTACTGTTGAACACCTACATGTACAGTGTGCAGGGGGAACACCTACAGAATTGATGGTTCTGGTCAAATACACCTTAGAAAAATACACAGCATTTCATTTAAAATAAACAATTAAATAAACAAATAGACAATTAAAGACATAAGTTCCAAAAATTACCTGTATATTATATGAGCCAATAGGGAAAGATGTGATTTTTTTCCTCACACAGATCAGGCAAACATTGCTCAGGAGAAATCAAATATTGGATTTATTTTACATTTACTACTCTCCATCCTTTCTTCACTAATTTTGCCACAAAGAAGTGTAAAATTCTTATTTGCTTTTTCTTTATAATGTTTTTACCATTTCACCCACAAATTCAATCAAATGGGCTTGACTAATTATGAAAATTAATATAGTTTCCCTCAATAAGTACTCACAAATTATTTTACAAACATTATTGGAGTCCTTCTATGTTCCTTACTTACAGTTATGAAAAGCTAATAGTGTGTAAGATGTTACTATTTTCTCATTGGCAAGGAGGATTTTTGAACTTATACTCAGTTTGTGGTGCACCTCGGTATTTCTGGGGAAATCTCTGCAGACTGACAAGGCACTGGGTGCTCATTACTGCCCCTAAACAAAAGGTCCTGTAAAGTACACACTTAGCTAAAGAATTCATTTTATGGGGAAAGGAATTTAAATTTAATCTCCCTATCTGTGTTGCAATCTTCTGTGCTGAGCAAAACAGTAGCAAAGCAAAGTAAATGTCCATTAGGAGGTAATAGCTGGAGTATGCTCCACTACTGCTGTTTCTGCACTGATTATGTAAAACAGCTGTCAGTCAGGAAATTCCTTTGGGAAAACTGCACTTCCTTCTTTCCAAATTAATTACATTAAGTGTGGTGAATTACATTAGGGAATGGGAGCCTGCAGGAATGGTTGTAGGAAGTTTGCTTCCATGCTATCAGAAAGTTTCCATCAGCTGTTTTCATGGAGGTGCACAATGTAACTGAACTGTCCATATTAGTTTCTTCTCCAGCTAGGATAAATATAGAATGGACTTGGAGTTTTTGTTTTAAACGTATGCACTGTTGCTTTATTTTGAAGAGAAAAATCCTCACCTGCTTCCTTCCCATAAGCTATGTAATGATATATATTTCTGAGTAATTGCCTGTAAAATGCTTCCAACACACATATCAGAATTGGTGTTCCTCTTATTTGTATTTAAAACTTCTTCAGACTCACAGTCTTTCAACAGAATTGCTTCCATACCTCTAAGAAATACACTTCTTAATGGCCCAGCATCCTTTTAACTTAGGACAATAGCAAATTGATACAACAGTTGACAAAGTATTTTAAAATCTAAATGCTGATGAATGGCTCTCTTATCTCTACATCTAGCTGACTTTAGGGGGAAAAAAATAGCTTCTTTTAGTATTCTCTGTCCTCTTTAGTTCCACATCTATTGTCTAAGACACGAGGAAGATGTTACAGCTAGTTTTACTTGTGTCTGCAAAATTTTCCAGATTCTCAAAGCCTTTTAAAAACCACACCATTCTGATGCTTAGATGTGGAGGTTTTTTTCAATGTACATGTTTGTTTTGAATTTAGATTGCCATAGCTATTTTCTATTACCAATAATCACTTTTATCACTAAACCTTCTCATTAATTTGCCTACTACTTCACTTTGTGGTACAAGTAGTTCAGTAATTACTGAATAATAATAACTGAATCACTCTGATTGCATATATTTTTTTTTTAAAGTTAGCCATTATTTTCTGATCTCTGAATGACAAGAGGCTGGATCTAAAGATGTAATTGAAACATGTGCCACTGTAGTTATTTAACAATATCATTGTAGTGTAGTCTCCACATGTGGGTTGAATTAACTCCATCAAGTTTGAGGCCAAAATGAGTGGAATTTCACAATGTTTATCACCATATAAGTTAAGCTTCATCATTCTCCCAGTCAGTCATTCCAAGCTATGGATTTCCTAGTTATGGCCTTAATCTTATGTCATGAGTTTTTCTTCTGAAGCTAATGAATATTCAAGAGCAAGAAATGGAATTAAATATTTCAAATGTACTTCCAATACATTTAGAACTGTCTGAAATCAGACTCTTCCTGCTGAAAGAGTTTTTATAGTGCTCTAACACTAACAGTTTTCTTGACAACCCTGAGCAAGCTCTTCAAATATTCCCTTGTTAGAGATCTCCAGTTTCTCCACATATAGGTCCCACTGTGCAAGCACAAGCAAGTATTACTACTGTGTTCAGTTTCATTATCCAATGTTCATAAAATTCAGAAATAGTGGAAAGAGTAGATGAAAATTCACCTTCACTGTAGATAATGTATTGACATCAGCAATTCAGGATTTCACTCAAAATGCAAGAAATAGAGGATTTTCACTTTTTCACGATTTGGTTTATGCACCTGCGGTATCCTTGAGGAAAAGCAACACTCTAACCTTAGAGCTAATTTAAGTAATCAGAAATATTTAAAGAAAATTACTGTTTCAGCTAGTGAATTGTAATAGCTATACACAGCTGTTAAAATTGCTTATGCTGCACCACCCCCAAACTCACAAAGCATCTGTGATGAGAGATCAATAATTTCCTGGTATTTATCAAGACATAGCCAATTAGAATAATAAATAGAATCACACACATTTTCATGTTGCATCATCGATTCATCTTTTACAATGATAGCTATATAGCTTTGATTGTAACCAACATTTGTTTTCCTGAATTCTAAATGCTCTCTCAGCTTCTCAATTCAAAACTCCTTTAATGCATTTCTTCTAAAAACAGTCTAGTTTACCTTTTTCTACTGCTAAACTCACTCAAGCCTTTGAAAATAATTTGCAGCATATTAGCTTCTGTAATACATTATATTTGTCCTTCACGTCATATGGTGAGTGCTTGTACTAGTACAAAGTGTATTAATTTCAATATTGTAAGTTCTTTTGGTCTGAAGGGTCACAGACAGCTCCAGGGAGCACAGACAACCACTTCAAACCATTTTAACGACTATTGTCATTTTATCTTGACTAGAAAGAAATCTTAATCAACTTCAGTGCCAGATAGTCCAACACTCAAAAGGATTTGTGGTCTCTAAGTATATCTAAAATTCTGGCAATCAACAAGGCTTAATTTTATTCAGTTTTAGCTCTCTAATAGAAGGAAGAGACTTATTCTGTGCTAGTTCCTAGATTTCATCTTCTCTCAGTGAAGAGAGAACCTGTCTGATCCTCTCTGTCTCAGATACTTGTTCTGTGTCCATGCAGAAAGAGTCCAGCACTGCCAAGGCTGCTAAGGGTGAAAGAGATTCACTTCACAAAGAGCAAGCAGATGAAGGCACATTATAGAAACACTATTTCTACAGAAGTAAAATCAAGAAATCAAAGGAGACTATGCAGTCTCCTATATCAGTTAACTTTTTATATGGGTATATTTGTGTTGTAGTATACCAGGTCATGCATTTTTTACTCATTCTGTTATCTTTACAGATTAAACATGAAATTTCATTTTAAAAAATCAACACAGCAGGATTAAATTTATTTTCAGTAAAGTCCTGTTAGCTGGTATTAATTGTATTCCCTGCTTCTAATTCTTGATGAATCAAGTCCTATATCAGTCATTCCATTAATTCATCCAGGATTGATATCAGGATGCCAGAACTATAATTAGCTGGGTCATCCTGTTTGGTTTTAGTGTAAAAACTGGTCACACTCTTCTCAAGTTGTCATAACTAGATTATGCTCACTCTCTTAATTTGAAAAAAATTAATTAGCTATGTGATTATTGCTGTAAATCAGAATTACTTCAAAGTAATCCTCCAAAGCAGAGCTGTATAGTATTAAAGTATCACATTAACTCACAGTTTTCTTGTGTCCAAGGGAAGCATTGAGGAAGGACGTTCTCCATGCTTAGACTGACAAGAACTTGGCTCTAGCTTCCCTTCACAGCCTTTCTAAACATAATCCCTTGCGGCTGTTTGTGAAGCTGTTAAAGCAACCTCATCAAGCACAGAGACTTGTCTCCTCAGCCTAATGAGAGAAGGGACAAGCTCCACAGGCACATTTCCAAACTGCAATCCAGCTGCTGCCCCAGCTATCCTCGGCTGCCAAGCAGAAATCAGAAGTTATCTCTGACTCTTGGTCTTGAATGGACAATGCTTACAATATCATAGAATCATTGAACCATTTAGGTTGGAAAGACCTCTAAGGTCATCAAGTCCAACTGCTAACCCAGCACTGCCAAGTCCAACATTAAACTATGTTTCCAAATTTCTTTTAAATACCTCCAGGAACAGAGGTAATCTGCATAATCCACGCTCATTGTATCATGGGGTACATCCCTGCTCATTTTCTTTACTATCTGAATCATGGAGGCATAGAATCATAGAATCATGATCTGGCTGTCAGATCTTTAGCCTTAATTTGTCCAGCCTCGTTTGAAGCTGCTGATACCATCTGTCCCCACAGTCCCCTGTGGCAACAGAAGTTCACTACCCAAATGTGTAAAGATGTACTTTTTTAAATATGGGCTTTAAGATGCTCTCTCACTTGTTTCAGTGGATTTCCCTAGTCCTGATACTGCAGGTTTCAGCAATTAGCAGTTCATTTTAACTAACACCTACAAGATTTTTTAAATCCGCCTTAGTTTTCTCCTTTCCAGATGGAAGAGTCCTGTATTTTCACAGTATCTTTAGTCTCTGGAAAGGGAAGAATGGGAGGTTTTAAGCCTGTCACTCTTTATTTTGTGCCATTTCCCACTCCAGGATGGTCATCCTTTCCACTTACTCCATGTGTGATGGAAAACCAGATAACACCGAAGCTACTGGGGGAAGTGGGAGGCAGGGGTTGATAAAAGAGGTTTGACTTTGCCTGTGGCTGTGGGACAGCTCACAGCCTTGTTATGCACAAGAACCTTGCTGTTGACAAGGCTCCTGTGTATATCCCAAGCTCTTTACCTAATCCCTGCAGACAACTATCCCCACAGGACTGCTGCTCTCACAGGATTTGTGGAAAGGTGGTTCATTAAACCCAGAATGTTGACATACCATTTCTCTATGAATGAGAGCCTCAGTGCACTCGCCCTCCTTCCCCACTCTGACTGCTGGGACTGGAAGCTGCTCATGGTGCTGGTGTAAAGCAGCTCCTTCAAGGGTGACAAGTGAGACTCCTCACAGTAGATCATCCTATGAAAGTCCATCAGTTGAAGACGGATATGCCTCTTTGTCTTTACCTTTTCTTTTAAACTGCTAGTGCTTAATGCTGTCTAGCATGTGCTTCATAATTTATTTTTGGCCAATTTTCTGCTTGCCAGTCTGGAAAATCAGCATACAGTCATCTTTCAATATTGAGCTTTGTACACAGCTAATGTTAATGGAAAACAGGGGACTGTTAACAAAGACAAAGAGCATGAGCTGACATTATTTCCTTCAAGCTTCATTCAGCAGGAATGCCCTGTCAAGTGGAGCACCTTATTGCCAAAAGCATTTTGAGAATGAGTGGGTGAACATCCTCTATCATTCTGTAATACTTGTCAAATATCAACTGTGCTGCTGGGAGGGATATACAGCATTAAGGGTGTGGCTAGAGGAATGACACTCCTGAGCAAAGAGCAGCACAGTACCTGTAATTTTTTTGTTAGCTCTTTGTAAAATAAATAAATAATCATTTCACTGAGTGAAAAACTGGACAGAGTCTGGCTCAAGTTTACAGCTGAAAAGTATGCACAGGGAAAACAGAGGACAGAGTCCTCTATAAGAAAAATGATCTGCCTGTATTTGTCATTGGATCTGCAGTACATAATTTACAAAAGCAAGGGTGTTACAAATGTTTCCTTAATGGTTTCCTAATTATTCTAATTAATGAGTGTCTAGTAGGTTCCATCAGTCATTGGTGAACTCATGTGATGTGTCTCTACTGCTGCCTTGTCTTCAGAAATTCTGTAAAACAAGAAGCCAAGAATACAAAACAGTGAGGAGGAAGAATCCAGTGACTAGAACTTGACAGAAAATAATAAATAAAAATAATTATCATGATTCACAATGGAGGTACAGTGCTAGAAAAAGGCAAAACCAGAGGGGAAATGGTTTACTGTCTTACTGACTGGCATGATTAGGTGTGCTGTGGATTTCTTCCCTTTTTTGCTGGTCATAGTAACAACAGAACAAAGACTTGAGAGAGCCTTTTCATTCTGTATATATTAAACTATAATCTCAAATTTTGAAAACAGCAGAGGATAATGTATTACTTGGCAATCTAATATCAAATAATGAGCAAACAATTCAGGAATAAATTCAAGTCTGGCTGAACAAGCTGTGAAAACATAATTATGTTTTGGGAGTTCATCTTGTCTTTCTGAGTAACTCTAAATATGTATTTCACAAATTGGTTCATAGATTGTTTTATTTTCCTTCTTTTTTTAAACTTTCCTAAGTCAATTAACACAATAGAACATGAGAATATGGACAGTATAACAGTACCATGACACAGAGATGCAAGTTCATGGGTTTTTTCTTAATGTCACTCTAGAAAGAATAACAGGTTATAGATTACTAGGGCACCATTGCTTTTCCATTAAATCCTCGTTGTCTAAATCAGTTAGGTGACATCAAGGATTTCCAGCTAAATGCAAATCAATACAAAAGGGGAAGATGATAGTGGAAGAAGTAGTTTGTTAGAGGGGGAAGTTTGGGTCACAGGTTTTCAGATACTGAGGTTCTATTGCATAAATGATCTTCACCTTTCCAATGCAAAGCAGGAATCTGCTGTAAAATAATACAACCCATTTTTTCTTTAGGAAGGAAAGTATTCATGGTAGGAGTCAAAAGAAGCAGGGAAGTCATTAGGAGATGCTAACAAGGTGGTTCAATGGGATCTGTTCAGAACAAACCAGCAGCATATTTTTTTGCTTGAAAAGAGAAATGCATTTTTCCTACTGACAACATCTGACTCCCTGAAAATCATAGAATCTAATTGCACAATGTGATCCATATTAACAGTGTTGTATGAATGAAATATGCTCCTGAAATTCATGCTGTTAACAAGGGTCCATTATGCTGATCACCTTAGAGAACCTGATCACCAAGGTTAATTTCCAATTTATCAGTTTAGGCATGAAAAAAATACATTATTATATCTGCAGTCAGCCCAAAACTTTAGCAGCACCAATGTCATTAATTCAAAATGAAGTTATTTGTAAACAAAAATAGAGTCTCTATGGTCTGATCATTGGTGTCAAGAGGACACAGTAAGCATAGCTGAAATTTTAGAGCAGGCAATAGCTCTGTACAGCTCACTAGCTGAATTATTTTTCTTTTAATGTCAAACCTAATGTGCTGCTAGAGGATGTTCAACACAGCAACACCAGCATTGCATTAAGGTTTTGCTTTGCAAAGGCTAAGCTTCCCAGGAAAGGTGGATAGCAATAGCCAAGAGCTAGAAATTCATCCCAGTGAAATCTTTCTGTCTGTTTCTCTCCACTTCAGCAAGAGCTTTTGAATTTTAATCACTTGGTCTGAATTTCACACACTTCTTTTTCAGGTTCAGTGAAGGACATGCAGTATGCAGGCTGCACATGGCTCATTCTGGACTCCAGGTATAATCCATGGTCTTAGAGGCCCATGACAGCTTTCATTTCTCTCTTTTCCTTCCATAATTACCAGCAAAACAATACAGAGATCCTAGGAGTAAACAGAATAAAGCACTTCATTTCTGCAAGAGCACAGAAGAAAACACTCAACAATCTCTTATCCTCTTCTCAGGCTTATATGTACCCATTGCCAAAGCTGAAGAGCTTCTGTGAGGGAACAGCTTCTAGGACTGTACTGAGATGCTATAGCTCTTCTTTTTTTCTTTTTTTTTTTTTTTCTTATTTTGTTTTTGTTTTTGTAATGTATATTTCTTATATTTGTACAGTTTCTACTCTTGAAAACTAGACCTGATTACATCTAGCCATTCTAGAAGCTGTAAGTGGTTTTTTAAATTAATCCCTCAATGCCTCAGACTGGGAAACTTTTACATGTATTTGGTTAGAATTAATTACAGCTTAAATGTATGATCTTGTTCCAAATAATGACTCCACAAATGTTCCCTAAATCCTCAGACCTCTCCTGTCCAGACTGGTAAGGTCACTGCAGACAGAAACTTATTAAGATAATACTGGAAAATTTTCTCCTAGCCAAAAATGCTAAAACTGATTCTACAAAAATCAAAACTGAGGAGAGAAAAGGACATCCTGTATCCCCAAGTTCAACACAAAGGACAGGCTGATATATATGGGTCTGTTAAGCAGAAGGATGACCAGGGGCTTATAGAGAAGACAGTTTTCTTCTACAAAGTCAAAAATTAATATGAGGCAACAGGTACAAAGAGATACAGAGAAAATCTGACTGAATAAAAGGAGAAAAGACCCCAAACAATTCACAGAAGAATGGTCAAGTGCCAAACAAAGTTGCCCAAAGTGGCTGTGAAATCTCATTTCCTGGACATAATTTCAATTCAAGTGGACAAAAACCTGAGCAACTTAATCTAACTTTGAATTTAGGTCTGCCTTTGAGAAGGAGGCTGAACTGAGTGACCTCCAGAGATCTATTCCAATCTGAATTATGGTACATTTCTTATTTTGCTAAGCTACCCAAGCCAAATTTTTTGTCTCCTCTCATAAAAAAGGATCCTCAAACTCATTATTATCTACCATCAAAATGACAGATAATATTATTTTCCTGTGTCAGTCAAGAATTTGTAAAGAATGGGGTGTAATAAACTCATATAAATGCTTGTAAGAAGTACAAGCCCTATTTGCAGGTTGAGATAAAATAGAAGCTCAGTAGATGGAGACACTTCACACTGAAATGTATGCAACAGAGTCATGATAAAGGAAGATGTTTTTCTCCATGTGAAGTCAAAGTTACCCTAGTATCAATGACAGCTGCTCTGGCAGTGTGACATTTCCAGCCTTGAAAAGGTGAATTTATTCCTAAACCAACAGGACGAAGATCATCTCTTGTATAACTAAGTAATTTTTGGTCAGGATTTCTGAATCTGAATGGATTCCCTGGAAACTTTTAAAGAAACACTGGCTGCAGGAGTTAGGTTGGTGTACTAGTAGGTGGTTCCCACTGTGGAACACAATATGTGAGAAGAGCAAAGAGAAAGAATCAGTGAAGAGAGGGGTACATCTGTGCTGGTAAAAAAGGGAGGACTGTGACCAGTGCTTGACCTTGAGGATAGATATTATGGATTAGTAAAAGAGCAAAAGTCCCCAGTGTTTAGGTCCAGTCCCCTCTACAGAAATCAATAATGTACAAACTACAGACCACCTGGCACTGAGTCTTTTCTGTATCTTACATATCGCTCACAAGATCCTATGACACAATTATTATCTTGTGTCTTTTTAAAATTTTAATCACAAAGTCTCTGAAATAACTTCAGGACTGTATGTCAGCCTGTCACTTTCATGTCATTGGAGTATGAAACTGGAGGGTTTGTATCATGTTCTCTAGGAAGCAAAAGTGTACAAAGACTATTAGAGGACTTTTGGGTGTTAAACCTGATAGTCCCATCCTAGGTGACTGCTAGATTGATTTCTGGATTGAGTTCCTCCCAAAACTGTGTCTGGGTTTTTATCTTACAGAGAATGAGATAGAGTGGTCAAATGCAGAGCCCAGGGTAAGCTGACCAACAATTACATATCCACATAGGCACCTTTCCCTTAGTTTCCCTAAAACTTGTAACAGGACAGCCATGGGGTTTAGTGTTAAAGCACACTTCCTGGCCCTGTGTGTTTTCCAGAGCAGAGGTGTGTCTATGAGACCTAGTGAGTCTGCAAAGCAGACTTTGGACAAGAGATTTTTTTTTCTTAGTTTTTGATTTGGAACTAGTAGATTAGAAAGTTAGTTTTGTTTCTATGCACCCTTGCAATTGTGACATCTACTTTACAATTGGAACTAATAATTTATCTTTTTTTGGACTTAAGTATGATATCAAAGTAACTGGCTAAAGTAACTGGTCAGTGGTCCCACACCTCTCTTATTTAGCAGATTTCCTTTAGACTGGTAATAGAGCAACTGTTGGGGTAAATTGTTTGCTTAGGATTTCAGCAACTGTCCCACTTTCCTGAGATAGCCAAAGGAAAAAGGACTGTATCCCCACAGTAGCTGCAAAGCTGCTTTGAGAGTTTGCATTACTGTGCTGGTACAGTGCAGTACAGTACAGTACAGGAGGCCTGTAGCAGCTCCTCACACAGAATCACTTCCCTGGCTGACTTTTCCCTCTTCACCAAAAATCAATTAAAGACATTTACAAAGATCAGGAATTAGTGTGTTCCAGTCACAACTAGAAAAAATGTCTAGACCACAGCAGGGTAGTAGATGCTGGTCCTGAATGTCCACGAGCAGCATGTGTCCATGCTATGTCTGCAGGCTCCTCCCAGAGGACCTTCAGAGCAGCTGAGAGCATCCACGCTGTGCAGTGAAACCTCCTCAAGCACAGGCTGCTCGTGCACACACTGCACAGTACCTGAGCTGGGTCTCCATGGGGACAGCACCGTGGCACTGGGAGTCTAAAACATTGCCTCTGGGGTTGTGTGTGTGTGTGTCTGTGTCTGTGTCTGTGTGTCTGTGGTGGGATGAGGTTTTAGCTCCAAGTGTAAGCACTATGCTGAATAGAGCCCACCAGAGTGTTGATTTTACAACAGGATTGTGAAAGTACCTATAGGACTTGGTGCAGCCCAGTGGAGTCTAGGGATGTCTTGAGCCTCCTAGGATAGAGTTGGAAGAACGTGGAGGCTCAAGGAAAGGAAGCCTGGCAACTCTGTCTGCAGGGAACAACTTCTGTCACAAATGATCACCAGAATTACCCCAAGGAATGGTAGTCCATCCAAAATAATCCAGGAGCAGCTTTGCTGTATGGTACTCACATTTCCTGGAATCACATTTGCCTCTTTCATGGTCTTATCAAGACCATGTAGTCCTGTGGTCATCTGATGAGCACTTTATGTAGCATCAGAGATTCCTGCTCTTTGTTCCCAAGCCTATTGCTTGGCATGTCATATTGTTACATGTCATTCCACCCTCAAACTCTTCTCCAGTTCTCCTTTATATCCTCAGATTCTGTTTTATACTGTCAATATCCAAATCCATTTCTATGTTAATGTTGCCTCTCAATTTTGCATCATCATCATCATCATCTTTCATTAGGATATGCACATTTTCCCATGACAATACATTCTACATGAAAATATTAAATTAGAGATTGATATGGACCAACAGTGCTCCTGGAGGAAATTTGCCACATACTTCCCTCTAGTATTATGACTGTTTCCAGCACAAACTCCTGTGATCTGTGTTCTAGCTATCCTCTTTTCACTTCTTATACATAGCCCTCTCTTCATAAACTGATGATTCTCTGAGTGGAATCAAAAGTGAGTAAACAACATCCATGTGGATTAAAGCTATTGCATTTCAAGAGAAAGATAACACAGAGAAAACATTTTTGTCCTCAAAAAATTGTGTTGTCATTATATAATCTACTTCTGGTGAACACAAGCCACGTTTTATTCCATTTATCCCAGGCATACTGGCAAAAAAGCAAGTAAGATCAGCTTTGCTACATAAGATCTGCTGTTTCTTTCCTGTTTCTCTTTTTGTTAAAATATATGTTAAATCTACTCTTTTATTTTCTTTTACAAGATCTTATTCATCTGAACATCCAGAAAATTTTGATTTAGTCTACACTTCTTAGTCTCCATAAAACTGTTTAATCTGTTTTTGTGTTTCACTAAGAGTGTCTACTTTTTTTCTGATATACTTTTGATGTGGTTAATTGTCCCCCTTGATTCTGCACATTTTCATACAAGTTTCTGGTTTAAAAATTCATGCTATTTTTTGCAGCTTTGACTTGAGAAAAATCCAGTTCAAGCATTCCCTTCTCTTAAGCACTTCAATCCATCCTGCCTCACTATATAGTTTTCTCAGCTTATGAAACTTTGCCCATTCAAAATCCTCACTGCATGTTGAGATCACTTTTGTTAATCCTTCCATTTCATCATCAGTCTTTGCCAGAAAACAACGAGCTCCTTGGCGAATTCCCTTAGCCTAAAAGATGATGAGCTTTGTTAATTCTGGCTATTTACATGTCCAGATGAATGAGCCTGAACGAAGCCGTTTCACCTGAGGCGCCTGCCCCGCATTTGTTTGCAGAGAAGATGAATGCAGTGCCCCTGGCAGCTTCCTTGTCCTACCTGCAGGTTTAGACATTTGTTTTAAAATGCAAGGTCCTGTGGAGGGAGTCATGTAAACTCCTCTGTCTGAGACAGTCACTCAGGTTGCTCTTTGAGTTCCTGAAGAGAAGCAGATATTTTAAGGCTACAAACCAGAAATAAATATTTCTAGTCCTTCCAATGACTAATTTTGCATAGAGAGGCTAGACAGTTATATCAGAAGTTGCTTCTATAAGGCACATAACTGCTGCTAAAGGAAATCAATCAAAATGCTGCCCTGCTTTAACCAGTTGCTTCTGAAACAAACTATTGCACCCATTTTAGTGCTAATGAGGTTGTGGAGTCTCTCTATTAACGCTGCTGCAGACAGGATACTGGTTATTGGGGTCTTTGGTATGGTACAATGTGGCTTGTTCTTACTGCAGACAGTTTTCAAGATAATTATGTCACTTAGATTTTGGTTCACTGATAATTAAAAGTAGTGAGATCCACTTGCTAGATAATAATTAGAATTATCCTTCAATAATCTTTTAAAAATTAAGTATAAAAGACAATGCTTGCTCAAAATGAAGTGCTGGTCTGAATACCTTCCTGAAATTATATATTAGATTTTGTACAGAATGTGATCATTTTGGGAGGCCTCTATAAAAGGTAATGCATACAAGGTAGTGTACATTTATAGAAGGTTGTCTACTAAAGATAAGTTGATGTGCTAGTAAACATACACACATTTGTCTAAAACTTTATGTATCACTTAAGTTTGCAAGGCCATAAAAAAAGCTCACAATTGCTTTCTTCACTCTGAGTCATCCTGATTAAGCCTGTTTTCTTGTATTCTTAAGCAGTCAAGAAAAAATTGGAAATTTAACACATCTTCCTTCAAGCCAGGAATGGCTTTTCCTCTGATCATCCATACAAAAACTTACTATTGAAAATATTATTCTAAGAGGAAATAATGCAATTAGGTATTGACTTTTGTTTGGTTATTTAATCATTAGGTCCAACATATCTTTTCTGTTAAAGTATGTCTTGCTTTGTCATTAATCAGATATGTAAAATAATAAATTATTTCTGAAGAAATATGTCAACTTTTACTGCAAGGCTAAGGAGAGCAGAGAAAACTGCACTGAACTATTAGATAGTAATGAAACACCCTGACATCTGAACCACTTTATGATACTCTTATATCTTCAAGCTAACATATAGAAGAACAATAATACCAATATTAAGCAGTATAGAAGTTCCAAGTGCTACTGACATTTTGACATAAGAAAGCTTAAGTTGATATACAGACACTCAGTGCCAAAAGATTACCTGATTTCCACAAGCTCAGCTGAGGCAAAAGTCTGGTGGAGGTGGAGGTGAATTTCCCTAGCAGCTCATGTGCAGTGATGAAAGGAAGGAGGACCACTTCCATTTCAGAAACAGGAATTCCTGCAGCAGGGAAGTTGCTCACAGACTACTGAGCTGTACAGTCATGACACTTTTCAGGTAATCATTTTTCATCAGTTTAAGCCCTTCTTACACTTGTGAATATTTTAGCAATATTCACTACAGCATTTAGGTTGCAAAATTTGCAGGGGTGAGTATTTTAAAATACTGATTGATTTTTTTTTCACCAAAACTGTGTCTCCATTTTTCCACAATATTATGACCTCACTATTCTCTGGTTTTCACTTGTGATGGTTAAGTCTTTGCATCCTTTCTAATTATTGATTAGAGAAGAAACTCTTAAAACAGCTAGGTAGGAAATAATGGATAGCAAGTACTGTTTGGGAAAAAAACAGGCTCTCTTTTTATAAACACAAAGCTACATCCATTAGGAATACTTTATTGATTGTGATGAGCATTTCAAACCCCATTCCTTCAAAAAACATTTGCATTCAAAAAACATAAGCACAATTGTACAAGGTAATTCATTAGAATTTGAAGGTTCATAAAAGTCCTTTTCTGTAGATTTTGGTATAAAACTGGCATGAACTTGAACATTACATGGAATTAAAGTAGTCAAAACAGATTAGATTTTATATTTGGTTATATCAAAAAATAGTTTAGCCTGAATTACCTGGCATTAACAAACAAAACTCAGAGCTATTTAACATAAATGTGCAGCAACTCTATTACACACATTACATGGTATTTGTCAGTAAGTCATCTTTGAAGATTAGCAGCTAGGGAACTTAACAACCAGATGCATTAAATTCAGCCATCAAGTAATACAGTGACTCACAAGAACTTAGGACAAATTTAGGAGAAAAAATACTAAGTAATTCCAGTTCACAACATGTGTGAGAAAGATCAGACTTCTGCCCATTGTTGGTGTGGTCTCAAGTACTAATCTGAAAAATAAGTGGAAGTACTTTACAAGGTTCCCAGATAAGAACACAGGAGGCTGAGAGGAAGGAAAATTAAAGTATTCTATTATTTTTTTTTCTCCTATTTGGTTTTCCTCTGTCTTAAAATATAGTAGCAGTGCCCCAGGCCTTCGAGCATTGCATCCTGTCAATTACCTTGAAATTTAACTAAACCAAACAATACAATCAGCTCATGCTTTACTACCAGGTGGTAGCTCTATGCATCTGTCTGCATGTTATTCCTCTCACTACTCCTCAAAGGGAAGCTAACAAAACCAGGTGCTGACTGGGGGGCAGGAGGCAGCATCCCAAACTCTGAGCAGAGAATACACTCCTGACCCATCTCTTTCAGTTCTGCTGCACTCGAGCTAACACAGCATGTCTGCAGATTCCAACCTAGGCTCTCTTAGGTACTGCACATAAAGATATCCTAGGACATACTTGGCTCATGCTACTTTTAATTTATCTCACGATGCCAGTTCAGGGGAGTTTTACTGAAGCAGACTCATGTGGATATACCCCTAGCTGCCTGAAGATAGAAAATAATAATGGAATTCATAATTAGACAAATTGCCCGTTTCATTACTTCTGACCTCCATATCTCAGTTCCAGATAAAAGAACAACTGCTCCATACTCTTAGATGAAAAACCATTTAGATCAAGGCTCGGCAAGAAGCCTTGGACAAACCTGATATATCTATTTAGAGCCATGACAGAGAAGAGCAATTTATCAACATCAGTAAATCCTGATGAATGCCAAGACACCCAAGCCTCCTAAATCAAATGAGGGCTTCAACCAGGTTTTGTCTAATAATTGGTTGCTGAAAGCTGAATGCGAGGTGGGACATAATTAATTGGATTCTCCCTCCTCACAGCATAGCAAAGCCCTAAAGTGCAGGCTGTGAAGGTTTAGGATGTCAAGCAGGAACAGGAAATTAACTTTCATAAGATACAGGAATGGAATTCTCACCTTCTCCAGCAGGTAAGATCATGTCAGACGTGATTTTTTTTGGATTGACTTTTCCAAGCCCCAAAACTTATTTTGAAAGTCAGGAATTCTGCACTCCGTCTGCTAATCCATTGTCCAAATACTATGAAAATTTTATATCTACTTGGCAAATATGAGAAATCCATATTTGGTTTAGGTACTATATGATAATTAATTCCACCATAACAATAGTGATCTGGAGTTTAAAGGGCCAAGGGACAATTTGGGGCTTATTAAATTAACTGATGCACTATTTTAGCTTGTGAAACAAGTCAAACCTTGCTCTGCCAGGGAACAAATGTCATTTTCCATAACCATGGATATATGTAATTTTAGGCAAGTAATTTCTTTCTTTCTGTTCCCTTTCCTTAAATGGAAATACCACTGCCTGACTGCAATGAATTTATGGAAAATATATTTGTTAAAACCATGACTATGCTGTAACAGTGGACCATCTAAGTGTCTTACAAATAGAACAGTGACACTTCTATTTCTTTCACATTTAACCAATGCATAGAGCATGTGGATGAACCACCAGGACTTGTGGCAGCCAGCAGTTAGCAGGAATAAATGAATAAGGGACAACCATCTTTATGTTCCTGATGTTTCCTTGGAACATAGATACTATGGGAAAAGAAAATGCTTTTCATCAGGGGTCTGCACCTGATGTGTTTGGGTTTTGCCATCAGGATAAAAATATTACACACAAATACACACACAAATATCTAGAGGAAGAATTCAGAGAAATAAGTGAGCTTGCTTTCTCTTATACCAGTTTCTCTGCAGAGGGGAATGGAATCCTGAGAAACTCATTTTCCTTTAATTTGCCAGAAGACAGCTTTGCCTGAGAAACAAGCTTGCAAGCTAGAAGGCAGACCAGCTCTAATATTCACCTGCCAGTAATCCCCTGTAAGGATTATACATTTTAAAAGGAGAAAGGTATGTATTCTGTGATGATCCTTTTGATTCTCAGCATTTTTCATAGTTGTTCTGTCAGGAAGTACTGCTTCTTTGAGAACACAGTCCTCCTGTAAATGTGTAGGTGACTAAGATTATTGATGCTTTTCAAAACTCACTGGTAAAAATCCCCAAATCTCAGAAAAACTAAATCCCAGGCATTCAAGGCAATGATAGCCAAGATGCAGCTTATGTAGCTTAGCTGTCTAAAATGGAGGACTTCCTGTTGTAAGGTTGTTAGTCTCATTCTTGAAAGCAGTCATCTTAGGGGAAAAAAAAAAAAAGAGACAGAGGTGATCCACAGGCCATACAGTCAAACCTTAATGAATGTTGAATTTCCACTGACTTGTGCCAGCATATTGCTTGTGCCAGAAAAATGGCAAAAGATGATGTACAACACAATTAGTGCCTAGCTAGTGGAAGAAAAGAGAGATTAAAAGAAAATTTAGGGAAAGACTAACCATGTTCTTATTTTGCACATGAGAAAAGCCCATGAAACCCGGGTCTTGTAACCACATATAAAGTCACTTAAAATTCATGTATCACTGGCTGCTACAGTCAATAACAAGCAGGGCTGCTACTGGTATTTCTGCAGCCAGACTCTGTGCTGTGAGAATGGGACACTGACATCCTGCCATTGTGGGCTAAGTGAAACTTAGGCTGAGTCTGTCCCCTCTGAATGGGAACTCCCCAAAAAGTGTTTGGAGCTCAGCATTGTGGCTTCTCCTGCATGATTTATATAACCCCTTCCTGGGCTCAGTCAGCTATACAAGGCAAAAATGAACACTTCATAGGTTGACTAAAACCCTCTTGAAAGGGATGAATATAACAACTACTCTTTGTTCAAGTTCATAGTTAGGAACTGCACAAGGGGGCCTCATACCAAAACACTGCCACACGTTACCACTCTAAACAAACGTGTGTCCTGTGAGATCCCACTCAGGAATTTGAACTATCTGGTTATATAGGGCTTATATAAGTGGAGTTTCTGTGGGTATTCTTGTGGATGTGTGTGGGTGGGACAGAGAGAAAGAAAAAGGGAGACGGAAAGAGAAAGGCAGGGGGAGGAAGCAGGGAAAGAACAGAGAAGATACTTTTTTTTTAAGCAGATGTGAGCTTGCTTTGGTTGTGCTCCAAGCAGGCACACTTGTGCCCACGCTATCAGCAAAGGCTTAGCAGCCCAGGCTTACTAACCATGGCTACACTGTTTATGGTTTGGAGCTGACTCACCCCCATCCAGAGTAAAGGCTGACAACAATGCTGTCAAAACCATAAGAGACCTGAAAAACAATTCCAGACACAGGCAGAAGAAGCAAGTTGTGTTTCCTCAGAAAAGCATAAAGGCCTTAGACTTTCAGTGGGGCACTGTTCGTAGAAATTTAAATGAATCTTAGCACTGAGCTATGAGAATTCATCTTGAAGTTCTTGTCCTTTGATCCAGTAACTTAGCTACATATATATTCTGGCAAAACTTCTCTTCTTAAATTTGAAACTCGAGCACACTCTTCAGTTATCTGCTCCATAAGTGAACTAATCCTTATTATTAACTGGTTTTGTTGACTTCAGCTCTCAGCCATGAGATTGTTTGTCTCTGTTCTCTGACATTTCATCCATGTTGTGTGATGTTGGCTAAATCCAGCTCATGTGCATCAAATCAAATACTGATATACCCATTTAAAAAAAAAGAAAGAAAAAAAAATCAATTATTTCAGGCCTCAAACTTGGATAAAATATGTCCAAGTCTAAAATGAAAATCTGAAACAAATCTTTCAGCTTTCTTCTGAAGGTGTATATGAAGCATATCAGCACCTATGTCACATCTGCACCAGATGAAGTAGCAAAACTGTGATGTTTCTCTATCTCCCCAAGAAGACAGAAGGAATATAGTCAGGAAGCCTAGCTGGCCTTAGAGAAACATCTGAGCTCTGCTTTGACAATTTCTGCATTTTATAAGAAACAATCAGTGAAGAAAATTCATGAAGAGTTCTTGGAGCAAAACCTAAAAATCTAGATCTCCCCCCTTCCTGGGTAAAGGATCTAAGGCTCTGAAGCCTAGGATCACATCTTCTTTTCCACTGGGTGGAACTCAAAGGCTTTTTTCATTTCTCTGGTGCTGATAAATTACTGGCAGCTGCAGCTCCAACAGGCGGCAGATGGTCAGAAAACACAGCTAAAAGACCATGATTTCAAGTTTTTCAATCAGCTCCTATTCTTAAAAAGACATTTCTGCCCTATGTCCAGAAGAGAGGACACATCCCTCTTAAAATGTGGAGTGCCTAAGTGCCAGAGCAAAGCTGGAATTACCATCAGCACTGGCTAGATGCAGGCAAGCCAAAACCTTAGAGTGTGCTGAATGCAACTCCTAGTGCTGCCTTCCTCTGACCACACATAGGGCAGGAACCTGACATGACTCCAGCCAACAATTTCATAACTCCTGCACAAGATAAAGGGATTGCAACTTTCAGTGCTGTGATGTTCACTTACACAGATGCAAGCTCTCAAGAAAGATACTGAATTTTCAGCTATGGTGGTTGTATTGCGCTTGTCCTGAGAATATGTATCATTTCAAGGGCAAACACTACAGGTCTTTTCATGTCTTGATATGCCTTATGAATGTCTCTGAGCTCTACACTGCAACAACCTTCTCCAAGGACAAAAGGATAATAATTCTATGTCTTGTGCTTTGACGATTTGAGCCTAAATAATTCAATGAGAGGTTTGGTGTGTCTTTTCCCCTTAGTTTTAATAAGGATAGGATTTCATTGTTCATATGTATCTCTTCTCCATGTCTCACAGTGTAATGGTCAAACCTGGCAATGTTTTTAGTCAGTGATGGAGAGCATTTCTATGTGTTCCCCACAAAATGAGGAGTGTTACATTGGGCTAACAAGCAGAGCTGACTGAAAGCTGGTTGCTTCCTGCTGAAGCATGGAGGATATGCTGTGTTTTACACCACTGTTCAGGCACACTGATTCCACAACAGAGGTATTACCTCTGCATTACAAGGCAACAGTGGTAATAGCAAATTTCTTTTTCATAATCTAGCTGTATACATAGCTGTAGATAAGGTATTTAAAGGGAAACAAACAGACAGAGCTGCAAAGGTGGGCTTGAAGCTGTGACCCCAATAATTTCCTTTCTAAGAAAAACTTTCAGTTAAGAAGCCACAGAAACCTTAAATCAACATGTAACTTTTTAGCATATATCTTATTCTGTATCCAAAGTACAATATGTCACATGCAACATATATTAAAATAGCATACTACAATATATGTGAGGTAATATATATTATTTTACGTTTTCTATTGTGTGTACATTTTGTATAGATGTGCATATATAAATAATTGTATGTTTAAATATAAAATCAAGTTAATATCCTAATTTAAGGGAAGTTTTAAAGATAAATGGCACTCAGTATGGCTGAACAATCTCACCTTCCCTTCTCTTCAAATACATGTCTGGCATATGGAGGAACTATAGGAAAACAGTTTAACTTTACAAAGTGTAATGTCGAAGTGTTTTCAGAATCCACTTGCACACTGCACTCCAGCAGCTTTGATTTCTTCTCACAAGAATTAAGAAGAAATTCATTTAATCAGTACAGCTAGACTCAGTTTACCAACTTCTTTTTGAAAACTGCACTGTGAACCCTCAAAATCAATCATCACAACTCCTGCTGGCAATTAGGATTAAGGAAATTAAACCCAGGAGACACACTAGTTGTACATACAAAGCTGATCCCCATGGGGAGATTGCTTCACCTACTAGAGCATGCCAGAAACATCTCTTAAGGCTTACCTCATCACCACACTGGAAAAAAAACCCCAGTTCTATAAAGTGGCAGTATGATATATGTCAATATATGTTGTAGGCCTCTGTAATTTTCAGTTAGAGAGCTCTGACTTTAGCATTGCTTCATCAGTAAAGCCCATACCAGGCACATTACCTCAGCTGTGGTACCTGACTGTTAAACAAAAAGGAACAAACAAAAAGAGATCATCAGTCAACTCCAGATAAGTCTCTTTTCACTAAAGTTCTCCAGTTTAAATTCCAGATGTATAAATTAGCAAGTACAGGATCCCTTCAGCTCATCACTGGAAACACTTGTTACCATATTTGCTGACTTTCACTGTTCACCCAGCTGCACAGGTGCCCCTAGGATAACAATGCCTCTGATGGTTAATAGTTTAGCATTTGGGGAACAGAAGAAGCAATATGATTTTTCAGGAAGACTGGGTTCTTCTTAGTTCTAGTTTAGTTTAATTAGCTTCAAGGCCTTCACAGAATGAGTCAGGCAGGTTTGTAAACATTTTAAGTATCTTTCATATTTTCAAATTGTTTATGTCTTTACAGTTGTCAGGGAAAAGATTTATTGAAGGGCTCGGCTTTGGCCTCACTTTGCTTCTCTCAAAGGTCATGGTTTCAATGTTTTCAGTGGCAGCAGATACTTGACATCAAATCTTTGGGAAATCCCACCAGTGATGTCTCCTGGGTCTGAAGATGATGCGTGATGTAAAGTTTTGTGGGGTTGGGGTGGTGATGCTTGTTTCAGTTTTGTTTGGTTTTGCTTATCTCAGGGTGTTAGGAGCAACACGTCACAGAAAAAGGATGGACTAATTATATTCTCATATAAAAAACTAGTAAGTAAAAAACTTACTAAAAGGGATAATTATAAGACTAATTCAGGAAAAAAAAAAGATCTGCACGTAACTAAAAAAATAATGAATGTATGCAAGCATGGTGTAAAGAAAAAAGGTTTGTAAAGACTATTCTTCTAAAATACCAAAATTGTTATAAATGTATCTGATTAGACTTTACCATGCCTGCATGCACATACAGAGTATTTTGTTTGGAGTTTTTCTGATAGTGATAAAATTTCACCAATAAATGCTTTTTCAGCACAATGACTGTATAATGTTTACTATACAGAACCATGCATTCTTGCAGTAATGCTTTCCAATGATGATTCTAGAGCAGCACTCTTGAATTTTTTTTTTAAATAAATGTTTAGAAGCTGCAATTTATAAACTCCATAAAATTATCCATTATCTTTTTTTTCCTGGGTTTCCTTAACTGTTCCTTGGGTGCTAATACTAGACTTTGATACATCAACAAACATAATTTATGACATAATTTGTGTCTGGTTGATATGTTTACTTACAGGTTAATATGTTTACTTACTACATTATCTAGCAGTTGATTTAGGATTTCCCATTTAAATTACCCTGTCTATTTAGAGGCCTTATTTGACAATGTTTCCCATTGCATTGTCTTTTTCTTCCTGTCAGCTGAATCAATAATTTATTGGTATATTTTTCATTAAATAAACACAAAAACTGATAAGCACAGTTAACCCAGGAAAACACATGCAAGGAAAATGGAAATGCTTATTATATATTTACACTACTTCCTTGCTACAAAACAGCCAGTAAACTAACCTCTACATCCCTAGTGCAGCCTTACAAAAGACTGATTCATACTTAACATCTAACACCAGATTCTTACCCAGAAGCAGATACAGCTTCAGTGTAAAAGAAAGAGAAATTTAATTGCTGCAAACTCAGGAGCTCTGAGCCAGACCAGTGCAGCTACAGTTCTTTTGCATTCTCCACTTTTTTAGTTTGAGGCAGATGAACTGATTGCAGAGAAACTCTTAAGCAAAGACTGAAGAGAGCTAGTAATAGGGGGTGCAGAGAAACTGCTTGTTTTGTTTAGCTGGTCCAGAATTTCAACAGAACTTTAAGAGCATTGACTTGAGCTGTTCAAAGTGTCATTAAATTACAAGCTCAGAAAACATTGTTCCTGTGTTGTAGCAGCATTTTGTCATTAGTCAAGGTGGACTCTTCACATTTTCAATTAAGATGAACTTTATACAGTGTCTACACAAAAAAAAAAAACCCTTACATTTTAGGAACATAAATAAATGTATACATACATTTAGAAAAATTTTTAACTATTGAATTTTAGCTGATCTAATTTGGCTTTTTCTAGTAACAGTCCCTACATTTAAATATCTACGGATTATTGACAGCAGGGTTAATGCTGTGGGACAGAAACAACTCACTAGTTTGATTTTTCTTCTCATGTATATGAAGAAAGGACCTACCATTAATGTAAAATTGTCTTAAAATTGATTAACTTTAAAGTTTAAAAAAGCCTTTTTCCTATTTTGGTCAATCAGATGTAGTATTTCAGAGAATTAATGGAAATGCTTCTCTATGCTATCAGAAAAACAATAATCTAGATTTATGAATCAGTTTATTCTATGTATGTGGGTTTTACAATTTCAGAGGGTGATTCAGAACCTTAGCAGGACAAAGTGTATCTCATAGCCACCCAACTCTCTTTGTGAATGAAGGAGGATGCTCAGGGATGCTGGTTTTCTGTGTATACACAGCTAGTTCTGGCTGTAGCTAGGCTACCAGAAGAACACTTAGGGAACCCTTACCTGCTCATTACCACCCCCACCACAGATTTCCACCTCCCAGGTTCTGCCAGTGTAACTTGTCTGGTTGCTCCCCAGCCTGTGTTGAAATGAGCCAGGCCCACTCACTTTCAATGACAGGTCTTTGCAGGTCCATTTTGGTTTGCCCAAACTAACAGAGAGCCTTTTTGAAAAACTGGGCCAGCAGAATTGAGGGCAGCACCTTTCAGAGGATTTTTATGGTCAAGGGGGTGGAGGGGTCCCTTGACCTAGCAAAGCTGCCACTGAAATGGGGCAGCACTGCAGGTGCCTTCTTGTCTGACAGCAAGAAGGCAGGACAAGGAAGGCAGGCTGTACTCCAAGTGCAGCCAGTTCCAGCAGAAGCTAAATGAGATCTAGTGCCCCAGCTACAGATTACTGCCCTGCCTCATTAACTGGATCTTAGCATTTCCCCAAACCCCACACTGTATCTGAGATTGCTCTTAGCCTCATTTTTTAAAGTAGTTTGATTAATAAAATACCTCTAAATGCTTGTGTTTCTTACCTAATCCACTTTGATAAGTAGTGAACTAGGGTGTGGCCACATATATTGATATATTGGTAGACCTGACAGGGATCTCTAGTTTCACCTAGTTAATTGGTAGGTGAAGAAACACCTGGAGCCTTTGTTAAAGCATTTTGAAGAGCAGTCATGTCTTCTTCTGCCTGCTTGATAAAAACCACCACCTAAAAATCACTTCAGGATGCTTCTCTTTTCTAATTTTTTATCTACTGTATTCTAGAAGTACTTAGACATGCTAGGAATAAATGTGGAAAGCAGTGTATTCCAGCTAAGTTTCCTGCATTCATAAACCAAATACTAACATCACACTGGAAACATGAGCATATACTTTAAGAAAGGGCTGACAGAAGTAAAGACAGAGTGCTGAAGACAGGGCTACTGCAAGTAGAACTACTCAACAGAAGGTTTAAGATGATAGAATCATTTCACTGAATTCTTGTGTAACTGAAATGAGGCTCTTTCCCTGTTCATGTAGATGAATTCAAACTTTACTACTGTTAATACTATTTTATCTCAAAAAGTGGAATCTTTCTTGGACCAGCTTTTGCATGCAAGGAAAACAGAAGGCAAGACCTTAGACAAGGGAGAGAAAAAACATTGTGATAATGTTATTTATATCAGCTTAGTGTTCATATTAGTACTTAGAATGTTTCAGCTGCTCGTGTTGCTGAAGCTGAGACAGATAAAGGCCTCTGCTCTTGCTTCAGCAAATTATGCAAAACAACGAGCTTGGATATAATAGGCAATAAGTTGCCTCATGGAATTATATATTGCCTCATGGAATTATGTAGTAGTGCAAGAGAGCTTCAATGGCAGTTGCCTTATTTGACAATGGGCTGGATAACCAGTGGTGTGATTTTCATTTAACTTCAATACAACTGAATGCAACTGACTGTCCAAGATGTGTTCCTACTGTACTGCTGCACCAAGGCCTAACAGACTTGTTAATCACTGAACTCAGATTCTCTGATGAAATTCCACCTGAACGTAAAAAACCCACCTATTGTGACGGTGGTCAGACACTGGAACAGGTTGCAAAGGGAGGCTGTGGAGTCTCCATCCTTGAAGATATCCCAAATCCAATTGGACACAGCTCTAAGCAACCTGTGGTATCTGACCCTGCCTTCAACAGAGAGTTAGACAAGATAATATGCAGAGGTCCCTTCCCACTTCAATCATTCTGTGACCTTAAAAGCTCTGTGAGTCTGTGATCTTGAATGTTAACAACTCATTGGCTGATCATAGCATGAAAGTGTCCAAAGTAGTCCAAGTTCTGTGGTGTATATGATGTTAGCCCACTTCTACTCCAAACTTCACTGATCTGATTCCTTTTGACTTGTATGGAATCTGTGTATACCAGATTCTCTGCTCCTGCTAATAATCAAGAGAAATTAATGGAAAAAAAAAAAGATTTCTAAATGTAACTGCCTTTCTAATATGTGTGAATCTGATTGCACTTTTGTTGATTAGTACAGTAGAAAAATTTGCTTTGTTTTCTGTTTCGTAGTAACCAACTAGTAAATATCTGGTTTTTGCTATTCCCTGTAGTATTTGTGCAGAGGACTATTGAATGAAAATTCAAGAGGTTTAAAGTGTGGTTGTAGTGCTTTGAGGTGGTAGAGATGTCCCCAAAACAGTGGTAGAAGCAGCTTTGCTGAACACTGTGATATGTTCCAAAAGCTTGATAGCTTGCAAAACATCATTATAGTAGTTTGGAGTGCTTGAACATTTGTCTTATTTGAAGATAAAATGTAAAGCTTTTCTGAAATTTATTTTAAATTATTTCTGTGAGTTTCTTCCTACCAATTGAACCTCATGACAGGTTTGTTTCCAAAGGTAACTGTTATAGATTATTTTTACTTACAAATAATTTCAAAGTAACAGAAATTTCTATACGACACCAGACATTGATAATAAAATAGTTACCAGACTTCAGAGTGCCTATGTTTGAAAGAGTGGAACAAGAAGCATGTTGAGACTGCTTAGTTTGTATATCTGTGGCCCCTTATCATCACCATTTGGAATTATTTGCCTACATACTCATTTACAAGCAACTGATGACAATATCTCTTTTGACAGTTCCAAAGCTGTATTTCAGGGTGGCTCTGTAGAGCAACACAAAATGTGATGTAGGGCTACGTACTTTGATCTGTGTCCTTCCTAAATGTTGTTCTAGTAAAGTGGTAGTGTGTTACAGTTGCATCCCCTAAGTACTTAAAAATAGAAACAGTTGTGAAGTTAAGTTACAAACTAATTTCTATGACAACCAAAAAATATGGTCAAAACATGGCTTTTCTAGCACACATGTGGTACAGAAGTTTTCACCACATATTGGAAAGGAGCATTTTTGCCTTTTTCCTCTGGAATCCTACAGATCAGTTTTTCTCTTGTTAGTATCAGAGCTTTTCAGACAAGAGGCATCTTTCAACACCAGCGGGTCAGGTATGAAAAAAGACAACAGCTCCAGAAAGAGAAAGCTACCAGATAATTCCTGTGCTTTTTAACTGAAAGCTGTAGCAGCAGGCCAGCCACTCTGAACATAAATTGTGTTACAGAGAAAGTGTCACACAGATGCAGTGGCATGAGTATATGGGAAGTAGAAAAACAACTTGCTGCTATTCTCAGGTTTCCAGGAATTTCACCTACAACCTGCTACCCTCCAGAGATCTGATAGGATCTCTGTCACTTGCAGTGACAGAAAGCAAACAGAAAAAAATTTGTATTGACACAAAAAATACTGAGGGAGTGAAAAAAGAGACCAACTGGACTCTTCCACCCATCAGCAACTTTCCTGAATGATTTCACCCTGAGGTGCAATGTTTCCATTGAACCTGAATGTGGTTCAACTGAGGAAAAAGAGCATCTGCAAAGAAGTTACTGGCTCTACCAGCTCTTTCTCTTGCTGTCTCACTGCTAAAATTTTGCTTTTCCTTCTTACTGCTCATTAGTTGTAGATAACTGTAAAGTAAGAGTCCACTGGATTGCTTCTCCCCTTTCCATAAATCCAGAGAAAGTTACCTCTTCAACTCTACAGGACTTCCTCCCTGCCTGTTACCAGGCTCCTACTGCTCTCATGGAATTGTTGCTGTCTCCCAGCTGCAAATTTAAAGAAACTGGAGTGACTGTAGAAATAGGGTTGGGACAGATTAAGAACTGAGCTTATGCATATGCAGGGAAAGAACCAGCAAAGGGTGCCTGGGAAGATGATGGCATCTGTGTTTGCAGAGACACTCTGAACTTGATAAAGCCTTCAGCTGCCTCCTCTAACAGAACAGAGGGTTTTATTTTATGACCTCCTGAGATTCCTTTCAACCTGAATTATCCTGCAAGTCCTATTCTTTTATCCTAAAAGTACGGAGAAAAATGAAAAAGGAATATAATCAAATGAGGAAGGTAGCAATAGAACTAATAAAAAATTCTAATTTCCCCCCAATGTTATTTTGGTTTAGAATGAGATGTGGGACTAATCCAAACTTTTTGGATGGCATAGGAATAAATCATTGCACATGTGCATAATTCTCCTGTGGATGACATTTCATCTGTAGTAATGGAGGACTAACTCTGTTTTCCCCTTCTGAATGTATGGTACACAGTGAAGCTGTAGGGGGTTGCTCCCATCAGCCATTAATGATTAAAGACACCTGGGAAAAATGCTGGAGAACATGTGGGAAAAGAAACAGGAAAAAGTTAAGTTACAGAGTAATTCTGACCTGCTTCTTTCCTGTGTTACACAGTACCCAGGCAATATACTATGTAAGATAGGCCTGTTAATTTCTGATTAATTTAACAGGAGATGCACAACAGGCATCTCCTGTTAAAGGCCATTATTTCCAGTCTTTCCGTGTGGAACTCTATCACTTTGTACAAAGTATTTAAATATACATGAATAGCATGTAAACAAGTGGGTGTGACTCTCTAATTTGGTGGTTTACACATATAACTGGGAGCAAACCCAGCTGAGTTCCTGCCTTGGTGAATTATTAGTACAAACTATTTAATTAGTACAAATTGTTTAAGCTCAACAAAGCTCTTAAAACCATATCAACAGTAGAATCTAACCTCTCCTGCTCCAGAGATACTGTAGTTTGTTGTCAAAATAACGTTGTGGGAGAACAAGAGGTATGAGTTCAAATGCCCCCAGGTAAAGAGGGAAAACGAGGCCTATGACTGCTGTATAATACTCCATGCACATCTTAACCACAGCTCTCGGCTAAAAGGCAGGTGGCCAACCCCTTGGAAAACCTTTGGTTTTCGTTCTGCTTCTTCTGCAGGTACTTGAGAGGGATCACTTAGTTTCAAGCTGTTAATAAGTCATTCACTTTTATTTTTCTCATTAAAACTAAAAGAAAAAAATGGTAGGTGGCATTTGAACTTCAAATGAAGAATTGATTACCCCACCTTGTAATGGAGTGTTTCTCTCAGTGGCATTGGTTTGTCTTGCTAGTGATTTATCAGGGCAATGTAATGAAGAGACCTGATACAACAGCATGCTTGCATCTGGAGGATGAAAGGATTGACACGGCAAATCCCGGGTTGGAAAAGGCAGAACAGTAGCGATGGAGAACGACCGCGGCTCATTTCAGTCGAGGAGGGGAAACCGGAACCTAGCGAGAGAAGAAAACGAAGGTAAATTTAAACAGGCTGAAATAACGCATCGGTACAAGGACCACCGCAGAGGTTTGCGAGCGGATGCTGCTCGCTGCTCACCGCACGCAACTTGCCCGACGCGCCCAGACCTTCGCCTGGTTCGCCTTCCCGACGGCTGATGGAGAATGCCGGGCCCGTGATTAGCCGCTGCCGCCGGGGCGGGGGGCGCGGCGCCGCCGGGGGAGCCAA